>JAIEZT010000007.1:29219068-29270337 GCA_019594935.1 Periophthalmus modestus | reverse complement strand
CATCATCATGAACCAAGGTCTGCAGCCCAAATGCCCCTCACACATCTAAATGCCAGGGTCCTTTACACAGCCCCTGACAAGTGCACCTGTCTCTGGCTCTCAGACAGGGGGCCAGTACATCTTGTACCTTTTTAGCTCTTTTTCTGCAGATTTTTTTTTATCCAGACAACACAGACTCAACATTCAATATTTTTATTTTATAGCTTTTAATGGCAAATGTACCATATCTTATCCTCAATCAGCCAGTATGTGCTAAACACAGCCTGCAGAAAGAAAACGTCATTTCATATAAATGTTAAAGGTGCACTAGGTTTGCCCTGTGCTTGTCTCCATGGAGATGTTATTGTTTTGCCTGAAATGTTCCACTGTATGGCAATAAACTAACTCCATGGTGACAAGCATGTGACGGCAGCTGAGCATGTGATTTAGCCAAACAAGGATGGACTGTATGAAAAATAAAAATAATAATACATATACATATAAACACACACAATTTTAACTGCCACAAAGACATAAATCTCAAAAATTCTTCTTTCAAAGTCTGAACTCTGCTCTAAACTGCATGTTTTTACCGACAGAGGACATCCATTAAACACAGCCCCAGTAAGTGTATTTTTAGTGCTTTACTCTAAGAGGGGATAGAGTGAGGCTCAAAACAAAAGAAACAAAATGAACTCAGAACAAGCTCAGAGGCTGTAAAAATAGCATCATGGTATTTTAGTTGAATACAGGCACATAGGCAGCAAAAACTTCAAACAAGTGGCGTCAATTATCAAGTCTTTTCCTAAGTAACTTTTCCTCATATTACAAATTTTCAAATAGAACAAACATCACAGACAGTATCAACAATACTTCACAAAATATTTACATCAATGGAAGGAATGTATGTAATGTGCAATGTGTGGAATGTGCAATGACTGGGATATGCAAGTATGGGAATTGTGCAATTTTTATTTTGACCCCTCTGTGACCCCATCCCTTGGCACAAAGGATGGAAATCAGCCTTTGGCCATAATCTGGTGTGTTTACATTCATGTCTGTTCATTAAGAAGCTTTGTCCCAACCAAATAAATTAAATTAAATGTGATGAACCAGTGTCAGGTGTACTGCTATTATACCTATTGAAATGTTAGTATTATGACCACATTATTCTCCCCATGTTGTCTATACCACTGGTTCTCAACCTTGGGGTGGCAACTCAAAGGTGAGACGTTTCCAAGTGAATGAGTGTCTGGACACAGCTCCAAGTGCCGCGCATGGAAAGATACCTGCTGCAACAGTCTCTCCACATACAGATAAAACACCAACTCTAAACAGTCAATGCAGAAAGTCTTTATTCAGTGATAAGACATGGCTGCAGCTCAGTGTGCATGTTCCCGCTTACCTTTTGACCTCTGACCTCCACATTTGCGCATTCAAATACGACTGGTGGGTGCTTCAACCCACCCCATGTCCATTAAAAAGGCTGTTCACTGAAATGCAACATCATTATCAACTACGGTTTTGATTCAGTCTGAAAAGTTTCTGAAAATAGGCCTAAACTGGTGACAATATAAAACCAGCACCTGTGTAATAATGGCTTTTGACAAATTAATTAGCCTTAAAATCGACTGGGAGTTTGCGTCTTTTCCTTCGCTTCATTCCTTCCTCCCTCTTACCTACATAACACAGATGAGCAGGGCACAGGAGCAGAGCAGACAAAGCAGACACAGGTAAACCAGCTCCCACAGAGAGATCGTGGACAGGGGGACAGTGACGACTGCACAGACACGTTCTATTTGTTAAGCCGTAAAATTAAATCGAATAAACTGTGACACATCTAAATGCAAAGATACACATTTACGGCGGAGATACGAGACAGCAGTCAGCCTTTCATAACACCCCCCCAACCCACCGCGCTGTGTATGCTAAATCATTTCTTAGACAAATCTGCTGTTCACTCACAGGACGCGCGCATGCCTTGTCCAGAGCCCATGTTCTGTCGTGTGTGTCACTGCAAATTCAAAAGTCAAACACTAAGAGCATGAGAGTGACTTAAATTTGCAAATTAAAAAATAAAAACGTAATATTCGAATATTTATACAGGTCTATTTTTAAGCCCATTAAAAAGCGTGACAAATTTGAGCGTGACCATTTTGAAAAAGAAAAAAAGTTTGGGCACCATTGGTCTATACCACACTGTACTTAAACCTCAAGACTGCCCCATTGCTGATAGGTCAAATTTCATTGTATCTATTTCTAAAGCAGTACCAAAAATAACCCGACGTCGCTATAAGCCACTTCTCCGCCGCTGCAATATGAACCAGCAAAACCCTTCACAGTCATCTCAGCCTGAAAACAAATACGTCATGGAAAAGAATGTGAAAACCTGACACCTCCTGTGTTCTGTAGTCTCAATGAGGTCTATCTGCAGGGCTAACAGTTTAAATGGGACTAACCTATGGAGTGACCCCAGCCGCTGCTCAGCTGTTACTGCACATTTACAGACAAATGGATCTGTGCTCCCGACTGAGAAAGACGGAGAGAAGGGGAGAAGGGGAGAAGGGGAGAGAGGGGAGAGACGGGAAGGGAGGAGATGTGAGAGAGGGGAACAGACAGAGGGTGAGAGGAAGGAGATGAGAGGACCAGAAGGGAGAGTAGAAGGGGAAGAGAGGGGGGAGATGAGAGACAAGGGAGGGAGGAAGGAGATGAGAGAGAGGGTGAGAGAGAGGGGGAGAGAGACAGAGGAGATGAGAGAGGAGGAGAGAGGGAGGAGATGAAACAGAGGGAGAGACAGGAGGAGAGAGGGAGGGAGATGAAACAGAGGGAGAGGGAGGAGTATAAGAGAGAGGGGAGGGGAAAAAAAAAGAGCAGAGGGGAGAGAGAGGGGGGATAGGGAGAGAGAGGGGGGGAGAGATAGGTGAGAGAGGGGGGAGAGAAGGAGGAGATGAGAGGGGGCGGTGAGAGAGGGGAGAGGAAAGGAAAAGGGAGCAGAAGGGGAGAGAGGAGAGAGGTAGGAGAGAGGGGGAGGGAGAGATAAGTAAGAAAAACGGGGAGAGAGAGAGAAGGGGTGGGGGGGGGGAGCAGAAGGGAGAGAGAAAAGGAGAGAGGTTGAGAAAGGAGGGAGGGAGAGATAAGTAAGAGAGAGGGGAGAGAAGGAGGAGATGAGAGAGAGAGGGAGGAGAGGGAGAGACAGAGAAAGGGAGAGAAGAGAGGAGGAGACAGCAGGGGAGAGGAAAGGAAAGAGGAGACGGAGGGAGGGAGAGATGGTTGGTAAGAAAGGAAGAGAGGGAGTGAGAGAGAAAGGGGGAGAGAGGAGAGAGAGAAAGGAGGGTGAGAGAGGAAGGAGCAGGAAAGAGTGAGAAGGAGGGAGAGAGAGATTGAGGGACAGAAGAGAGGGAGGGAGAGGAGGAGAGCGCAATAGAGGGACAACGAGAGAGAGAGAGAAGAGAAAGAGAGGACAGAGCGAGTGAACGGAGGAGAGAATAGGGGAGAGCGAGGGAGAGAGAGAGAAGTGGGTCACCTTTCACAGACACACACGGGAGCTTGTTCAGTCTGACATTTGTTTTGGAGAGGACAATTTTGATCCCGGCGCTCGTGAAGAAGAGACAGAAAACGCAGAGTCAGCAAAATGAGGGTTTAAGAACGACATCATAGCATTCAAAACATTCAATAAAAAACCTTTCATTTTACTATCTTTGGAGCGACTTTGTTCTATTCGGAGATAGGATCATATTTAGTGGCTGTTATTGGCCAATGTCAGACTAATATTACAATGCTGTCCAAATACTGTCAAAATAACACGACTGCATGAAAAGTAATATGACTTAACAGAGAACTGGTGGTCTAAATATTGAAAAAAGATGATGTTTAATGAAAAGGAATAAGTTTGATATATTTTACTGTTGGTTTAAGATAAGACAAGAGAATCTTATTTGTCCTGTGATGGGGGAATTGCAGTGTTACGTCACAAAGTTCAAGAATAGCAGTAGAATAGAAATGTGCAACGATCTTGAGCTGTATTAGAACAACTATAAGGCACATAGGCTCGTATACACCCATGGACCACTGTGAACCTACCAGGACACTGAGGGATTACACAGATATAAGGTCACATGGTAATACAAAAGAAAGTACTACCGTTTATTGTGGAAAATTACATTAGTTTGTCTAAATAAAGAGTGTTTTTTATTATCATCAGTGTTGGCAGGAGTATCAGTGTTGTTATTTAAGTAAAAGTACAGATACCCTACCAGATATTTAAAGAGTAGAATGTCAAAGTATTTCACGCAAATTTTGAGATCTTATAAAGCTTCAAATTTGTTCTGTTAAGATTTTTTTTTAGCTGTTTTTATGTGTATAGTTTTGTCGCTCAAATTACAAAAAACATGTTAAAAATAAACCCCTTAGACGTAAAATAATCATAAAAATACTTACATTTTCCACTTCTGTTCAAAATGTAGTGGAGTAGAAAGTACAGATACCTGCTCTTAAATGTAGTGAAGTAAAAAAAAAAATCCACTGTAAAATGTACTTAAGTAAAGTACAGATACTTAAAATGTATATAGTATTTTCTGGACTATACGTCGCTCTGGAGTATAAGTCACATCAGCAAAAAAATGCATCATAATGAAGAAAAAAACATATATAAGTCGCACTAGAGCATGAGTCATTTTTTTGGGGAAATTTTACAAAAATCCAAGACCAAGGACAGACATTTTATCTTTAAAGGCAATTAAAATAAGATAACACATCTATATTTATTCATCTACATGAAGCATAGACAGAACTGAATACATGTCTGCTATGTTAACGAAAGATATTAAACAGTTAATCTTATAACTAAAGCATAAAAAACAAGCTAACAAGTTTATCCTCGGTCTCACTCCACATCACTAAATCCACTTCAGGGCAGTCCTTTATTTCTTTTACTTATAATCTATCTATCATATTATTTCAGGAACCATATTCCCATAAACTCATACATACAGAACATAATACTACCCACTGCTTCTCTTAATCCTGCCAATGCTTCTGTGTGGTCCCTTGGCTACTCAGTGTGTACACATCTAACAAAGAGGTCTGTAAATTACTCATGACGACACCTCCATATATCAGCCACTCTGTTTTCCCATCCCACACCTGTGTCCATAAACACCCCATTGTCCCGCTACGGTTCCATCCTTCTGGGTATAGACACAAGTTCCCAGAATCCATTTCGTTCTGCCACATTTCAAACCCAAATCCGACTCAAAGCCATTTCACAGCAGCCCATCCAAGAACCACGTTATGTATGTAAATGAGACTCCAAATGTGCCAGTAGGGAAACATACTGTACAGTAACGCTAAATTATTCATAATGTTTGTACCTCCAGACGCCTGTATCTGTTCATTTGCAAAGCTGAATAAACATTTTACTTCGGTTTCTTGTAATAGAAAATATGAGTCATGATTTTTTTACTAACAAGGATTTGAAATTGTTTTGCAGAGTACAAACTGTAGCTTTGGAAATATGTCTTTGAAATAGACCTGTGCTATTCATCACATTTCTGATTGCATTTTCTACTCCTGTACTTTGTAATGGATCTCCCCGTGGAGCCAGGTGATTTAATGCCATACTGTGCAACACTCCGCGCAAAGCAATACCATGTCCATTGAGAGCAGTGGAGCATGAAGTACTCAATTTTGTTACTTAAGTAAAAGTACACATACAGAGGCAAAAAGTTACTCAAGTAAAAGAAATAAAAGGATAAAGTAAAATATATTTCAGTAAAAGTATTTAAGCACCTGTTTAAAAATGTTCTTTAAGAGTAAAAAGTAAAAGTCACAGAAGTATTAGTGTTAATTGAAGTGAAATGATACATATTTTGGTCGACAATAACAATTTATACATTTTTCTTATGAATTTTGTGTATTTATTTTTATTTTATTTATTGCTCAAAACCAAAAATTGAACTCGAAAACTTTAGTCAGGATGTTTCCACGAACATGGTAAAAATAATCCCTCAAATCATCTGAAAAGTACTTTTTACATTTCAGTCCAGTTCAAAACGTAGTAGAAAGTACAGATACTGCTCTCAAATGTACTGAAGTAAAAGTAAAAAGTATCCACTGTAAAATTTACTTAAGCAAAGTACAGATGCCTAAAAATACTACTTAAGTACATTACTTAGTCCACTACTTGTACTTCTTCCACCACTGACTGAGACAAGAAGGTAAAACACTCTCCACCAGAAAAGTTACGTAATGCACCTTTAAATGTGCATTAGTATCTTAATGGTTTTCAATCAGGACGGCAGTTGGCAGCTTTTCTCTCCTCTCTCTTCCCCTCCTGCATTTTGCATTTTGTTATACTGAACCTCTCATTACACGATAATGCCTTGGTACTATAAAAACAAATTGGAAGAAGATATTGTTGCACATTTGCCAAACACTAAAGCAGTTTCAAATTCTACAAAACCTGCACCGGAAAAATGTTTGTTTAAAGGTCTTATATTACGCAAAATTGACTTTTGTTAGCTTTAAGCCATATTAAAATGTTGTTAGCGTCTCAAAAACAGACCACGAGTTGTGTTTTGTTTCATCCGCACATGTTTGAATAACCCTGCAGTATTAGACTGTCTAAATCTGCAAAGCTCAAGATGCTCTGTTCCACCTTATGATGTCATGAAGTGGTAGTTTAAAGTTAACATTTTTAGCCTCATTTGAACTGCTTTACTCTACAACACACTAGGATCACCATGAGCTGATGCACTTTCTAAAAAACATTTGCGTTTTACCTTTTTTCAGTTCAGATTGCCTCAGAAAGTCTTCAAAATCCTCAGGTGCACAGAGAGGTGAAGACGGTTCAAAGAGGCTAAAATAATAGCTCCATCTTCAAAGTTAGGCCATTCCACGAGGCAGTTATTCAAATGATTCAAATGAGTTTTAAAACATAGTAGAGAACTTCCCTGTATTGCCACTTCATGACATCACAAAGTACAACATCGTGTTTTAGTTTCAGAGAAGAACACAGCCTAAGTATGCACGATTATTGTGTTAAAACATGTGTGAATGAAACAAAACACAACTCCAGGTATGTTCATGATGAGGAAACATTATAACGCAGATACAAAATGAGTGTAATATAGGCTCTTTACATTTGAGTTTATAGCATAATAACTATATCCAGTCTGTCACCAAAAGTGGTTTACTTACTGGTCCTCCTCTGGCTCCACGCTGCTTTTGCTCTGTGGACAATATTCTCCCACATGTTCAAATCCTATTCGTCTAAAATAATTACATTACTCTATTCTATATCATATGAGTAAATGAACCCACATCCGCAGACTCCGTAACCTGCATCCTTGTCCTTCAGTCTGTGCCCTGTGCTGTGGAGCAGACCAGACCTGACTCACATGTTAATGAGGCCCATTCAACACAAGGGCAACACTGGACTCACGTGAGCTGAATACAACACTGCACCACCACAGGCTCACATTAGGGCTGAGATCGAGGCTCAGTGATGTCTAAAGGTCAGTGATCGGCTTTTTAACGAAGACGTCGACAGCCAGTCCTCTGTCAGTAAAAGCAGACGTCAGACTTTGGAGGAAGACATTTTAAAACTGATCCCATACAGCTGATGTCATCAACATTTCCTGGGGCTGTGATGCTAACTGTAGGCATGCTCTGTCTAAGGCTCTGTTAGACATTAATCTGAGCTTTATTTCAACACGATCTGACCAAAAGGAACTGACTTAGTTGGAACTACGACAGGTGATCTGATATTTCCTGTTAAACAAGTCCCTCTCAAATAACATTACAGTCACAAGCTAGCTAGCATTAGCCAATAGTTTTGGCTTATCACTAAACAGGACCATGAAGCATCGAATTAATCACAGGCTCCTGAAAATGTGTTTAAATCCATTCTGTATTTTTTCTAAAAACTTGGCAGGCTGTGTTTGCTGATGTGTACACTGTGTCTCCATGGTAACACTATGAACATTCCACTATATGCAAATATGTAGCACAACCCCACCATGGTCCTGCAAAGTATTAATTCTATCTATATATATGATGTAAATTAGTATTGAAGGCCATTTTTTGTTTTTTAAAGGTGCACCATGTAACTTTTCTGATGGAGAGTTTGCCACCTGAAATATTCCAAATGTTGGCGTTAAACGTATGTATCTCCATGGAGACAAGCAAGTGACCCCAACTGGCCCATCTGCAAGTCTGATCTGCGAAGAGGCAACCCCACTCACAGTAAGAATTCATGTTTTCCAAGCTATTTTTGAGCCATAAAAATTGATAATTGAATCAAATGTTGGACAGATAAGTTTTAATAACATTCCAGACTAACTCTTGCCTGCAATCTAGACTAATATATCTCTATATTTTGCTAATATCTCTCTATATTATGCAGATTGATATCAGTCTGGTCCTGGACATACCGTCTAATCCTACTATTTATGACAACAAATAACTATGATACAAGACCAAATACTGGTGTTACAAATACTAGAGTGACATCCAGTGCAAGGAAAACAGTGACATCAGATCAGTGCAGTCAGGTGTAGCAGCGGTTCAGATAAGAGCAGAGGCACTTCACACAAGCCGTTATACAAATAATCTCAGGACGTGAAGGAGCTGAACAATAAGTTAGTATGTTTAGATGTAGATTCTTTACACTTTAAAGGTCCTGCATTACACACATTTGACTCTTGTGATCTTTACACCATGTACACACTGTTACCTCCTCAAAAACATACCTGGAGTTGTGTTTTGTTTCATTCACACATGTTTGAATAATCCTTTATTATTAGTCTGTCTACATCTTCAAAGCTCAAAATGCTCTGTCCCACCTTGTGATGTCATGAAGTGGTAGTATTCAAGTTAACAGCTACCCTTTGCCATTTGTTCAGTAGAGATTGACAATTCCAGGGCTGAAATGATCCAAATGATTCTAGAGAAGGCGTATGGAGTTTAAAAATACAGTGGAGCACTTCCTGTGTTACCGCATGAGATCACAATGTGGAACAGTGTTTTTGGTTTGAGAGAAGCACTCAGTCTAAATATGCAATATGTTAAACATGCGTGAATGAAACAAAACACAACTGCAGGTCTGTATTTAATGAGAAAACAACACTATTACATACATCAGAAAATAGTGTAAGGTAAGCCCTTTAAGTATTTTTAAAATTTTGACTAAAACTGCAAATTTATCTTTTGTCAGCATCCACAGGGTCAGGATATATGAATGTTTCAATACTAAATCCTATACTTGACTGATAAAAGATTTAGAAGATTCACCATCTTTTATGACTAGAATTGACATGAATTCAGCTGTTTTCCCATTCACCAAAAGGTTTGACGTTTGATTGCTGTTCACTGTTACTGTGCAAGACACTTATAAAAAAAAAAAGCCCATACTTTCAAAAATATCATGAGATTGGCAAAAAATTATGGGATTTATGTATTAATAAGTTTGTGGCTATGCTTTTTTTCAAATGTTGAGAAAGAGCTACTGTTTCAGGGTTAAGACTGTATTAAAGTCTTACAGGCAGATGGACTTATGTAAAGTCATTCATATTCAGGCTAATTCTTATCAGTCTGGAGCAGGGCCCTTCCTTTCCTTCCGAATCAGCAGTGTTTCTCAATCTTTGGCCCTGCATCTTTCTAGGAGCCCAAAGACTAAAGCAGCAGATTAAAGGAAGGTCACCTGTTCATGATGCGTTCACTGTCTCTACTCACGCTGCGTTCACTGTCTCTACTCACGCTGCGTTCACTGTCTCTACTTACGATGCATTCACTGTCTCTACTTACGATGCGTTCACTGTCTCTGCTCACGACGCGTTCACTGTCTCTGCTCACGACGCGTTCACTGTCTCCGCAAGCTTTGGGATTTTGGCAGTGATGCTCAGCTGGAAGAAGCTTATGAGCGTCTTTGAAGTGGTAATAACAGGTTATGCATGACTTTAGGTTTTACCAATGCCAAACTGTATAAAAATGAGGTGACGTAATGTTACAAGGTTAGAGAAGAAAGTATATCACCTGTTAATACAAGATTGCAAATCTTGGGATCACTGGTATCTGAGGATTTTTAGTGATATAGGATAAAGATTAGGTTAAATATTGAAAAATTCTCTAATCAATTTCAAGTGGGTTTATGAGTTTATTGTTATGAAAAACAATTATAAAAGCTCAGGAAGTCTATTTGTTTAACATGCGCCCTTTGAAATACAAGGTCATGGTTGTGTTTTGTTTCGTTCACACATGTTTGAGTAACACTTTATTATTAGTCTGTCCATATCTCCAAAGCTCAAAATGTCATGAAGTGGTAGTTGTCAGCTAGTTAACAGCTACCTTTTTATCTTTCCTAAAGTTTTGCAATTCTAAGGCTGAAATTATGCAAATGATTCTAGTGAAGGTGTATGGAGTCTATAAACACAGTGGAGCACTTCCTGTGTGTGTGTGTTAAATGTGTGAATGAAACAAAACACAACTCAGGGTATGTTTGTAATGAGGAAACAACATTATAACATAGATCAGAAAAGAGTGTAATATGGGCTCTTTAAATGAACTGAGCGAACAATAAGTACAACCTATGCCTTGCTAATGTGCACTGACAGCAGCTACTGGAAAACTAGTTTAAAATGAACAAAGCAGAGGAAATAACGGCCCAGCTTTACATATACATTTGCATTAGTATCTTAATGGTTTCCGATCAGGATGGCCGTCAGCAGCAGACTCTCCGCTCTCCTCTCTCTTCCTCACTTGTTTTTTGCATTTTGTTATATAGAAAGTGCCTCTTATTGCACGATAATGCCTCAGTGCTATAAAAACAAATTGGAAGAAGATAAAGCTGGACCATAAGGGCAGTGTGCAAAGTTGCAAAAACACAAGTGGTTTCGAAATCTCAAATGGCAGTTGTAATGTATGTGATGTAAAGGAAATATAAAAAATAAACTCCTTAAAAAGTCTGCATGCTTCAACAAAACTGTCAAACGTATTATGTGTTGATGTCCAGTTAATTTGTACATTTACACAAACACAATGGAAAAAGCTCATCAATGTTTATCATTAAAAAAAGTACAAAAATACAGGAAGTAATGATGAGTTCAGAAAATTCCATGCAAAATGCTGAGACAATTTACACACAAGGAAAATGGTTTTAACCTTCAGTTCATAAAATAAAGGTGTTGTCATCGTCATAACTATTGCATAATTTAGACAAAACCCTTGTTAATACGATGGTTGCTATGTTAACCATGTTTGAGTCAAATCTAACTCATCATATGCACTTTAAGCAATAAACATGAGGCACAGATCTGTAATAAGAACTGGATAAGAAGCCCCCCCTCCTCCGTCTCTGTGTGAGATCGACTCCCTGGAGCTCTGGCCCGAAAAGAATTCTCCCATAGAGCACAATGGATTTTTTGGGAATTCAAACTGCCCATGTTTGGCTGACAGGACATCCAAAGCTTTCACAAAAGTTGGATTTTGTACAGATTCTTCTCAACATGAACTTTTTAGATTTTTTAATCCTCAAAGCGCCTAAAAGTTAGTCTGCTTTGAGCCCGCGCTATATCCACTCTAGAAGCTATTACTCTGATTGGTCACTGATCACATGGTGCACGTTTCTGTCGTCACGCAGTGGGTGGCGCTATAGTCCAGTATTCAGGAAGTTACTCAAAAGAAATAAAACGTTTGTGACATGTCGCATCAATGAGCACAGACCATTGAAAACAACACAGCGCCATCTTTGGTTCATCTTCTAGATCTCATTATACTTCCACGACGTGAGGCTGTAACATTAGAAAGTGAAAATATCTATAGTAATACCAGCAGAATCTTTGACCAGCAGAAATTTTTACCAGCAGAATCTAAATTACATAACGATAACATGTGATGAACAGTTATAGCCCGCACCAGAGACACCACTGCTCATTTAATTAGAGTGAATAATGGGCTGTAAACCAACACACCTAATACAAAGATAAACAGCTTTTCCATCAAACAATAAAATGGCTCTAAATCACACCATCTGGACTGACTGTGGCATTTTTGATATTCGTTGTCAGTTTTAAATCTAACTCTGTGCCAACCTAATCTGACTAAAACTGTTTCCGCATAAAGTAAGACTCATTTTTTAGTATATATAGCTATATCTGTGTATCCTGTGTACGCCACTTGCTTGCTCCATGGGGATGTTACCGCTTTGCCTGTAATGTCCCACAGTATGGCATTAAACACATCAAGGCAATTAATTACTTGTGGACTGACTCACCTAACATATCAGAAGTTTAATGCCATACTGTGCAACATTTTTGGCAAGGCAGTAACATCTCCATGGTAACAAGCTAGTGGCCTTTAAGGAATATTTCTTGCCTCAGGTTTAAATGCAGGTGTTCCTCCAACTGGTGATTTTCAGTTTGATTTAAACTGCGATTTCGGAGCTGTTCGTTCTATGCCAACTTTCTTCGAATGTTAGCAGAGCGCTGGAGCAGGAGGAGAGGCTCATGGGAGAATATCGACACCTGAAAAGTGCCTCATTAAACTTGGGAGTAGATTTTCACAAAGTTAGCATGTAAATGATCTGGCAGCTATTGGAATATTGTCTCATTAAGGTGTGGTTAACTCAGTGGTGGGAAAAAAGGATGCCAGTCTGAAGTATGGGGCTGTCGGATTCATCACAATCACATCAAAAACGCTATTTGAGTGGACACAATTAGCAAAGTACGATCATTTCATCACTTCCACAAACAAAAACATCAAAATATGTCTTATTCTCAGTGGGGGAATGTAACAAAGTAGAAGTAGTAAAGTACTGTACTTAAGTAAAAAATTAGGTGCTTTATGTAAGTCTATTTACAGTAGAGCCTACATTACATTAGCTTTTTTTTTTTTTCATTTAATGCAAGACATACAAACATAGTGTCCATACATATATAATAGTGACAAGTGGTGGTCAGACATACAAGACATACAAAGATATAACATGGTTTGTAGACATAACAGCTATTTACAGTTGTAAGTGACAAGCCTGTGTTTTGTGTGTATGTGCGTATGTGTGTGCGTATGTGTGTGTGTGTGTGTGTGCGTATGTGTGTGTGTGTGTGTGTGTGTGTGTAAAAATAATAATAAATAAAACAATAATATTAATAATAATAAATGAATTAATAACAATAACATAAGTTACCTGTACTTCCTGTACATTTTTCGATTATAGTTTGAGATCTGCTGAAAAGTCTGAGGCTTTATTTTTAACAGGTTCATAGTTTGAACAAACAAAAATATACAAATAAACAAAAAAAAAAAAGATTGAGTTGTTTCTGTTGAATAAAATTCAGCACAAATCTTTATCAAAATCATTACATTCAATTAAATCTCAAAGTCTGTCTGAAATACTTTTATTTTTTACCTTTTAAGTACATTTTTAAACACCCTGATGTCTTTTGTTACTTATAACTAAAGTAATAAGACTGAGTACTTCTTCCACTACTGTTTATTCTACATAAAACTGCTAACCCTGTAGTTTAGATGGGTACGAACATGTTCTGAAATGTGATTCTTGTATTAGTTTGTTTAGTTAGTTTAGTTTTTTGTTTAGTGTTAGTTTGTTCATATTTCAGTATTTTTGTCAATTCTCCTGGATGTGCTTAAAATGTGAATTTGGAACAGAATCTTATTGAAAAGTAAATCTGGTTTCCAGAAAATGTGCAAGAGACTGAGGCATGAATATAAAAAAGGGTTTATAGATTTAAGTACAGATGCTAACAGTTTAAAATAAGGCCCAAAAAATTTAAATTAAAATAAAAAACTACATGTGCAGCTACACCATTCTGAATGCAAACATCGAATTCTGTAGTCAGCGTTTCATTCAAGTGGATCAAACTGACTTAACTATAACTCCACTTATATAAATCTACAGAGAGACAATATACAAATCTGATTTACTGTCTCATCTGTTATGTAAAGCATTGTACTGTGGCTGAGTGAACCCAAAGCGTCACACATCACGTCCTATTCTTACAGAGACAGAAGAATAAAAGGAGCAGAAAATATGCGCTGAGCTGAGAGCATGAATGAAACAAACGCACCCTTTATACCAGAGACATCAGGGAGTGGGACGCAGCCTAATCAGCTCAAACACCGGCAATTTCACTAATTAGTATCATCTCCACCACAAACGCAGACTGCAATACACAGAGAGAAAGCAGCGAAACAGAGACAGACATTTCAAAAGCGGGACACAGCAATGTAAAAGGTTTTTCATCACAATAAGCTTAGATATATATTTGTGGTTCATTTTACAGTCCATTCCAGCTTTGTGCAAGACTTGAACATGTTGGATGGTCCCATATGGAGTTTTTTAGTCGATTTTTTTCTTGTTGTTGTGGCTGATAACACATATTTGCAAATAATATATATTTTAAACTTTAAAAAGGCCATGAAAGGCAAGTCTATTTGTATAGCACAGTTGGTACACAAAGTAATTCAAAGTGCTTTACAGAATAAGAAAGACATTAAAATCAGAATACAAACAAATGAAAACATAAATAATCACTGTAAAATGAACATTAAAAGATAAGATTGGAGAATAAAAACCTTTCAGTCATATGCACAAATTAACTTTAAGATAAAATAACATACATTTGCAATAGCACCACGAGCATCATGCTGACAGGTGACAGGACTTATAGCCACAAGATTCCCATATATTGCACCTCAAAATTTAAGTTCAACATTTATGGACTTTATGTTTTTCGTTAGTCCTTCAAAACTGTAACTTACGTAGCTTCTGCCCTGCAACTAAATCCGACACTCAAATGCAAACGTGACCCCAACCTATTGAAGGCTGTAAGTCAGATTTCGTCATCATCTTCCCTTCACCAAAGCCCTGTTCCCTCTCTTTGTGTCCTACTCGTCAGTGTGCGGCGTGTTGCCTCTGAGCCTCGGCCGCATCCAAATCCTCTCTGCTGCCTCCCTTCGTGCTTTTATCCTCTCCTCTCTCAGGATCAACTCATCTCTGTTTGTCAGAACCATGAGCCCAGTGCAGCAGGAGAAGTGTTTTCAAAGAGCATTTGATTTACGCTGGAGACTTTGGCACTTACACACTTACAGCAGGTGGAAACCAGGCTGGAGTCAACTAAAGATATTTGTGCACAACTAAAGACATGCCGTGTGCATTGATTCATTGACTAAAAAGGAGTACTACAGTGTATACACAGAAGTACTAATCAGCACCATCTTCCAAAGTGAAAAAGCAGATTAAACTGTCAAGGCTCTCCAAAAACTCCACATAACTCACTCGATGTTTTCTCCTTTCTGCTGTTGTTGCTGCTGTTGTAAATGGTAAATTGTCACATTCATATAGTGTTTTTCTACCTTCAAGGCACTCAAAGTACTTTAAATCAAGAACCATTCATATGACAGTGTACACAGACACTGGAGGCGGCAGGGTTAAGTGTCTTGCCCAAGGACACGTCAACAGTGTTCATCTATAGGAGCTGGAATCGAACCGTTAACATGTGGGCCAGTGGATCTGACGACTCTACCAATGATGTAGGGAGCCGGATCTCAACCGACAACCTTCAAAATCATTCTGGCCAGCGAAAAGGAAGGGTGAATGCATCTGGGATCACTGATTGAGAGACAAAGAAAGCAGGCTGTGATTGGTTGACAAGAGGGAGGAATAACCCAGGAAAATATGGTCGTCTTCCTTAAATCTATCTTCATAAAACTGGAGCCATAGGGAGCACGCTGCGCAAAACGAACCCTAACACAATCCAGACCAATAAGAGTGATTGTTTTACAGTGTGGGAGGGAGGAGGTGGACATCGCTACCCCGTGAAAGAATGGGATAAAGAAGTCAGCGCTGGTGCACATCCCGCTGTGGACCCTCGTTACCGGGACAACGAGAGAGGACACCCGGGCACGTCCTTGGTTCTATATAATGTACAGTTCGTATGACAGAGACCCTCCTCACAGCAGGGAGGAAGGGAGGGGGGAGAGTCAGATTACAAGTCCCATCTTTAGCTGCAGGATTAGGGCTATGGAGGAAACGATATGAAGAGATGTAGCACGGAACAAGACCAGAGCTAGAAGAGGAGACGGATATTGGATCGTATGTTCACAATATGATAAAGGATGAGAATCTAGTCTCTATTGATTTGTTCAACATGGTAGGGACAAACACAGCATACAACACATGTGTGAAAAATCTCAAAATTTCCAAGGTATTTTTCTACCATTCCATTGGAGCTCAACAGTGACTACCTGCTTCAGTTCTGGGAGTAAATTTTCCACACATTTTTCCCATACTTATCCAAAAATTCTAACTCAAATATGAAGCGTTCAAAGGCATCATGGAGGCTAACCGGCTATGCGCTAACTAATACTCATAACACGTCTGTTTTAAGTCCAAAAAGTACATTTAAAACACACGATTCAGCAAAATGCTTTATTAACTTTGCAGTTTATGAACAGATTTGAAATAAAATTATAGGTCTTGTGGCCATTAGTTACCACATAGATGATAGCCCAGAGCAAGCTTTCAAACTTTTAATATCTTTTTGGGTTTTTTTTGGAAAGTCTATGAGAGAAACGAATGGGCAAAATGTACTCCCAGGACCGGAGGGTGAGCGGTCACTGTTGAGCTCCATTGCAATTACAGGAACAAGTCATGCATTTATTCATTTAAATGGACTTAGGCAGTTATGTGTTTTGTTTGTTTTTTGCTTGTATTTTTCTGTATTTTAAACATGGCTCCCAAGAAAAGGAGAGTCTAAGTGCTCATTGGGCTAAATTATATGTGTTTTTATTGCCCAATCCCTCTCAAAAATTCTTACTACTTGTACTGGCATCAACTTCTTGTCTACATGAAAATATACAAGTTTATTACAATATTGTGAAGGATTTGGTGTAAAATAAGTATTTCTATGGAGATGACCACCAGAAAAGTTATATTTAAATTACTTCATAGTTTAAAATAAATAATCTAGACAGAATAGTTCCCAATACAATGGCGATGAGGCTAAAATTTGAGATAAACAAAAATATGTGCCTAATATGAGCTTTATAACTGCATAGCCATAATTTTCAGACAGCAAAACAGTTTCTGACAGGCTGCAGAGGCCATTGTCGCAGATTATGAATAAACAAGTGATTCTGGTGAATACAGCGGCATGAATGGAAGGCTTTGTGGGCTAAACAGTGCTTCGTGTTGAGCAGAAGGAAGTGGAGCATGGGCATGTCAGACGGGAATAAAATAGTTTTGTCTAGTCCTATCCGTGAGTTTCAAAGTGATGAAAAAATTGCACAGTTGCTGTTGCAATTTACAATTCAAAATAGTACATCTTTTGAATGGTGAAGAGTACTCAAAATGGCACTAATTAACAGGAAGCAAATAAACATCTTTCAGTTTACAGAGCCTGAACCTGATTTTTTACCTTTTTTCATGTATTTGAGCAAAATTTCTCCTGCTCCCATACAGTTATATTGCATAATCAGCTCTTGAGATCAAAATAAGTCCACATCTATTTATTAAGAGTTTTATTTGTATGTCAGAGAATCAGGAAGTGCGCAGTTAGCATGCTAGTAGCTGTCAGCATTACTGCGATGGCAAAACTCCGCATGGTCTGTGAAAGTTGTGAAAAAGACTTCAATGGTTCAGTGTGGACTAGCAGCTCCCATTGTAAACGGCCTGATTCATTATTAAAGAGGTTTAACAGAAAGCATTAGAGGCTTCAGCTTTGTTACGGCGGTTTTGACTGATTGCACTTCGTCATTCCCACAAACGTTTATAGGAAATGTGCTCTCTGAATTTTACTGTAGCGATCTTCCCCACCTCATTGTAAAACTAATAGTAATCTCAAGTTGTGATTTAAGGTTGGCTCAGATGTACAACTGTCTGCCAAAGGTCTCTTCCCTCTTCCTCCCTGTTTCACTCTACACTGTCCAGTCCAATCGGTGGTTTTCAGATACTACAATGTGATGATGTTATACTCTCAGACGGGGATGCAAGGGGAAGATTTCCCCTGTACTTTGCTACGAAATATCCAAAGAGTTAATTCACAATAGCTAAACTCAAGAACTCACTGTATTACAACATCATTTTGCATTTTAACAATTAAAATTTTAGCTGCCCCCATGTTTTCATGTTGTTTTCATTAATATCAGCCTATAGAAGTCTTTGGTGCTTGGGTCAACTGGCATAGTACAACTGTAAAAATGACTGATGTTTGGGATTTTAACTGGTGTAAAACAGGAAGTGCTCTTCTGTGTTTTTAAAGATCATATTCCTTCACAGAACTTGTTGCAAAGAAGACTCAAAGTGCCTATTCTATGCAGCTAACCGGAGACTACTATATGATGGTTTTTTTTGGCTATTTTAGGTTAAAAAAAAAAGTGTGTGTGTGCTCTTTTCAGTGCCAAGTTTCAAGTACTACACTGCATCACACAAGACTGCCCCAATTACAGATGTTTCTGATTAGAAACTTTGAATTTGAATGACCTTGTGTGCAAATTAAGCTATGCAAATACACTTGCCTCGCCTATAAACACATGGTTGCATGGGTGGAGTTTGAAATGTGGATCCTTCTTACACCAATCACACTGTTCCTCATACCTCTAGACCCCTTCCCTCCTCCCTCTTCACTCTCCCCTTTAATCCTCCAGATTCAACACAGTTTAGCAGCTCTGTTTCAAATGTGGTTGTGGGCAGAGTTTAGCTGTTTAGTCCCACTTTAAATTATCATGGTCACACTCCTGTATTTAAAATCTGCAGATCGGCATCTGGGAGGTGTCATTTAGTGATATTTTAATCCAGGTCCGGAAGCAAAGAGGCAGGCTCTGACTCAATACATCAATAAAGACAGAGATTACACCAGTGCACTACAGCAGCAGCAGCAGCAGCAGCAGCAGCAGCAGCAGCAGCAGCGGTCCCACTCTATGACACCGCAGACTTCATCAGTGTGTCTGTTCAAGGGCTCTGCTTCTATGAGGAGATAAACAGGAAGGTCAAGTAGAGCCATTTCCTGGTAATTCTGCTTCATTTGACAGACACATTAGGCTTTTATCACAGTGGACTTCTTGTACATAGATATTTTGTTCATATGCTGCTTTCTACATGATCATAGTCATAACCTCCGATTGGTGGTTTTCAGATTCTGATCCGAAGGCTGGCGGTTCGAATCCCGCTCTCGACATAAAAAACTTCATTGGTAGTCTGCGTACACTGGTGTATGAATGTGTGTGTGAATGGGTGAGTGGATGTAAAGTGCTTTGAGTGCCTTGAAGGTGAAAAAGCATAGAAATCTGACTATTTACTGTATTAATTTTAGCCTCCTCCCATCTGTATTAAACATTAGTGACCTATAGAATGTTTGTGATGTAATCTGAAATCCAGCAATTGTAGATAATAGTGCTGTAGCCTTATATTTTATTATATACTATTGTGTTAAATTTAAGCCTATTTTTGAGGGTCTATTTCTATTGTATTTTAAAGTTTCTCTTATCTTCTTTGCCATTTTTGTTAAAGTTGGAGTACAAAACTTTATTCTTGTCAATGAGAATAATTAGTTTTCCCTCATAATATTGTGTAAAATGAGCACTTTGTGATCAAATCAGATGTATGCTGTCTATTGGTTGAGACACTTTGACTGGTCATCTGGACTCGTGATGTTTTGGCCGTATTCTGGAAGTAATTTTCAGGTAGTCTATCAGAAAGCAATTAGTGGATAACGATGCAAAACTGTCCTATAGGTAAACAAAGACAGAAGTGTTAGGCTAAAACACCTTAAACCAGGGCTAAGGTAGCTCAGGGCAGTATAAATGCTTGCTTTTCAGTCCAGAACCTTTAAATTGAAAATTAGTTGATTTCAAGTGTCCAGCTGTTTACTTAGTTCAGCTTACTTTGTCAAGTAGTAATTCTTCATATATTCTTACATTATTGGTATAATGTGCTCCATTGATACTGCCACAAACTTGTACAAAGACTGAGCATTACAAGTGAAACTAAAACTATTTCACATGTTAGTGTACTCGTTGGACTTTTATGTCAGCCTTATTCACACACACCGCGCATCACCACCACAAACATGCACCAACAACGTGAACTTATTTCCATGACAACACGGATCAAGCAGACAGAGCCCAGTGAATACACACATACTCGCTTCCCCTATACGAGGAGGTATTTTCTTTCACCTGTGGCTAAATATACTGTGAGGCCCGTACCCATTAGTGGGGGAGAACAAACAGCTTTTTGAACGACACATAGACAGACCCAGGCTCACCTGCGCAGACAGACCCAGGCTCACCTATGCAGATAGACCCAGGCTCACCTGTGCAGACAGACCCAGGCTCAGACAGACAGACCTATACTCACCTGCGCAGACAGATCCAGGCTCACCTGCGCAGACAGACCCAGCCTCACCTATGCAGATAGACCCAGGCTCACCTGTGCAGACAGACCTAGCCTCACCTGTGCAGACAGACCCAGGCTCAAACAGACAGACCTAGCCTCACCTGTGCAGACAGACCCAGCCTCACCTGTGCAGACAGACCCAGGCTCAAACAGACAGACCTAGCCTCACCTGTGCAGACAGACCCAGCCTCACCTGCGCAGACAGATCCAGGCTCACACAGACAGACCTAGGCTCACCTGCGCAGACAGAGGCAGGAGGAAACTGTTGCTTGATTTAAATGGCCTCTGCAGCACCCATTCATAGAAATATGAGTGATCCAATCCAGTTACAGATGAGCCATGTATTAGGGGTAATATTCCCGAATCTAGAAACCAGTCCAAACCATTTTCACTGCAAAACCTTAATTTTTACGCACAGAGGAAGCCTTAAGTACAACATTGCAAGGCTGGTTGAATTTTGCCAGAAATCATTGGCAATAGATGGGGAAACACATCAAATAAATGACTGTCCAGGACCTTTACATGAGTGGTTGAATGCTACGCCTCAGTAAAAACCAATCAGGTACAAAATGGAAATAGTTCTCTCAAAATACAAAAGCTACAGCAATGCAGTGTTTGCCCTCTGCAGCAAAACACAGTGTGGTCCTGCCTCAAGGGATCCTATAGAAGATCATATTGATTAGATTTAGCTCAGGCCACAGTATAATCTTAATTCTTTTGTGAGAATTTGAGTAACAAAAGCAAATTATTTCAGTTCAATCTACACTATAACAATGTATCATAAATGTGAAGTGCCATTTAATACAGCTGCTGTCACATTAACTTTACTGTTTCGTTCAGAAGGTTTAATCACACAAAAGCAACCGTAATCTATTAGACTATGTTCATTCATTTTTAAAAGTGTCAATACTTGTCCAATACATTTGCCTCCAGAATACTTCTCTAATACTTTATGAAGATTTCAGATGAGTGTGACTGACAGGTGGATTAGCCAATCAGGGACATGCATGGTCTGTCTGAATCAGAAAAGTATGGCTGTTTAAGCAAAAAAAAAAAAAAATTACAGGGGACTAAAAAACATCACGGATTACTGCAGAATCAATGAGGAAAGCGCTAATCTCTGTTAATCTGAGGTGAGAGAAATTCAATTTATTTGTAAATAATGGGTGACCAATAAGCTCCTTTGTTTCATGTGTGTCACTGAAGTAAACACGTTATTCCAGTTTATCCGTCTGTGTAAAAAATACAAAATAGAATAATTGTGTTTTGTCAGATTTCAGTAGCACTTGCGTAGCTTTTATGCCCCATTTTTCCACAGATCCCAAATGACATTTCCAAACACATTAACTGCTCCAATCATTTTGCAATTATGGCTTCTCCCATTTCCATATGATCATATTGAACTGCTTTTATGGCTCCTCTGACATTTGTGCTAACTCCCAAATGCATGGCAACTCGCGTCCTTGATTCACGCTTTTTTTTCCAGAGGTTAATGGGTGGACATTACAGGGACTCGACAAGGACCTATAAAAATAATATGTGACATATAGTGTGGCTGCAGGCAAGTGTGAGGGACTGAGCACTTCTTTAGAACTACGAGTAAGATAACAGTAAATTACACATCTAGAATCGAATTATCTCCATGACGACAAGTAATGCCACCAATCAAATTATATATCAGATCTGAGGAGAGGTGTCCCTGGTCGCAGTATGAATCCATGTTTCCAAGTATCCAAGTATTTATTGGCAATAAAAACATCCTACAAGATAAGTTTAATGCCATATTAAGAAAGATTCCCTAACATCTCCAGGGCACCAAGCAGATACCATAGAAAAGTTACATTGTACACCTTCAAAATGTTTTAAAGAGCCTGTATTATGTGAGCTGTAAGCCGTGTTAGAAGGCTCTTACCTCATCAAAAATATTCCTGGAGTTGTATTTTGTTTCATTCACATATGTTTGCGTAATCCTGCATTCTTAGTCTGTCTACATCTCTAGAGCTCCAAATACGCTGTTCCATGTCAAAGGCTGCAATTGTTTAAGCACCATCATTTCCTCGAGAAACAGCAAAATATCCTGACTTATTCTGCATAAAAACTGCTAAACCTGTAGTTTAGATCTGCATAGACATGTTTTCAAATGTGATTCTTGTATTAGTTTGTCAGTTCATAGGCTCCTCTGAGCAAATCTAATTGCAATCATAGTTAGATATTTTCCCATATCGTCCAGCCCTAATACTTTGCTAGCACAATTAATATGACTCTGCAAAACTACAAAGAAGAATAAACAAACATTTATTCCAAAAAGGTTGATTTGGTCTTTTTTGGTCATTGTTTCTTCAATTACTTTTTGTTTGACTGCAAAAAGGGAGAACCGTGTAATGGATTGGGATGAAGCCACAGTTATTGGGGAAGAGGACTGTAAACACCATCACTGGATAAAAGAGGCAATAAAAATCCAGAAACATGCCCAAAATACACTAAACCGAGACGAGGGAGTGTGCTTGCTTTCACACACTTGAGATACTGTTCTGAAGAAGTCCAACTGAAGAGGGCGCTGCAACATCACATGACTCTTCTGATGATGACTACAGACAAGTGCTTAAAACATGTGAAGGTAAAGCCGCAAACTGTTTAGATGAAGACAGCAGTAAACCTACATTTACATACATAACTTTGCTTACTTCCCTTAACTCTCCAACAGCCCATAAGGAGGCTGCTTAATCTCAATTATGGATATATTAGAGCGAGATTTCAAAAGAGGCGCCCACAGAGAAGTTTTTATCAGTCATCTCCCGCTCCAGGGCTCAGCTAATGCCAGTGTAGAAGCGTGTTCCTCCTCTTCAGAGCTGTGGATAAGTCATACGCTCCAAATGAGAAAAGATGGAGAGAAAGTGGAAGTTAAATGGGAGCAGATAAACACGCAGCCTTCTCCTCTGCACACAGCTCTAAGGGGGATTAAACAGGAACAAAGCCGGAGAAGGGCAGTGAAAAACTTCCCAAGTCAACTAAGGATGTAAAGTTTAACCAGTTCAATCAACTGTGATTAGGTCAATTGTAATCGGAAAAATTCTCAGAAGGGGGAAACAGTGGGGGGTTGCACATGGGCAATAAAACACAAAGCAGAACAGGAACTAGGTCAAAAGTATCAAAAATCTGATACTAATCACTACTAAAACTAGTGAGGATCGAAAGTAGATCTTCATTTGAGCAAGTATCGATACTAAAAATCACATTCACAGCATTACCAAACATACAGAAACATGTCCACAAGACAATAAACCAAGACAAAGGGGCTTTTTTACTCTCACACACCTGGGATACTGTCCTTAAGAAGTCAAACTAATACGACCATTATCTGTGTATGCAGTTTATGTCACGTTAACTTTTAGGATTTTACTGTTGTTTGGTCCTGCTGTTGATACACGTGAATCGTACATATTGTGTTGCTTCTTCTCATAATCATAAGCTTTTCTCCTCCTCTGAAATGTGTTTATTGTAGTCCCTGTTTATAGAGATAGTTGTCTTTAGAGGACAATTCAACAATGAAAATAAAAATAAAACTATTAAAAATAATTGTCCTGCTACAGCCTTGGTTCAGTCTGCCACCTATTAAAAAAATGAACAAAAGACTAGTCTGAGATGTGTTCTAATAGTCTTAAAGTGCCCGTAGTGAGAAGTACAAAGAAATACAGCTTTTTTCTCATAGTAATTTAAAGGTAATGCCCTTCACACAAAAGTACTCTGAAATATAAAATTATATGAATGGTTTGTAAGGAGAGGGGAAGAATTAAAGGTGCACTATATAACTTTTCAGGTAGAGGGTTCTTGTCTCCATTAAATAAATTAAATAAATGCAAGACTCTCCACCAGAAAAGTGACATAGTGCCTCTTTAAAGCTAGACAAGGGGATCATTTTATAGCTACATAACTGCCAACACTACTACTTCTACTACTACAAACAAATCTATCTTAAATGATGTGAAAGCTCTTTAAAATAAACTTATCACACTTCGCTAACGTTTGTGTCTCTAGAGACCACAGCAGCTAATGTGGAGCAATTCCCCACGACCAAAGCTAAAAACAGCATTCTTCACCACTGTCCTGTGCAGCTTCACTTAGCAACTAAAAAAGACTGAGAAATCCAGTGACAAAAGAAAGGACACGACAACTACTGCTTTTACTCCTTCAGGCTGGATAGAGTGAGAACGGAACATATTGACTTTTGTACAATTTTAACAAGACATGGAGTTGTAGTGACATGTCAGTGTGCTGTCAAGATGAGGATTCCTGAGGTCACATTATTATAAAAATTCACGAACATTTTAGAAGAAATGTGTTTTGTTTTTTTTGTTTTTATTCAATCTATACTCCAAAGCTGATTCGATATAATTGATTCATTTTGTACAACTTTATATAGTTTTTTATGCATTTCATTTAAAAATATACATATATAATACACTAACACTATGAATCTTTTGTCCAAACTTGGTTATAAGTACATACATGGTTTGAACTTGTGAATGTTATGGTGATGCCATAGTGGAGAACGACAGGGGGTCCTTTGGCCGTTGGGATGGTTTCCCCAGCCTCAAAATTTTGAGAACCCTCGCTCTCGTCAATGACTGAAATGATTAGATTCAATGTAAATAAATGTTTGTGCATTTACCTTTTGGATATTTCAAAACATACACTGTAATCTCCTGCCCCTCATCCATAGACTGTATATATAAATGGACATAGCTAACCTGCTAGCCACCACGTTCCAAATAAGTAGTGATCATGGGCGCACTTCCAACTCCATCGAGTCTGGCTCCAATTCACTTTCTATTGAAAAACTGTCCACCTTCTCTCTCTAACTGCTGCCGTCAGACTCGTCATTTTGATCTTAAAATGTTCCTATTAACCTGCTCTACACGATCCTGGTCTTGATCCTTTGTATTTCTCTGTTGTGTCTGTAAACCAAGATATAAAAATGAATAACAAACAAATCAGGCGCCTTCTTTCCCAGAGGTCACTCCCGCTAGCGTTAGCGACAGGTTTGATTGACACCATTGCTAAACGCCCTATCTCTGCTAAACCAGCGGTGCAGATGGGGCGTTACCTTGAACAGTCTCGCTCCTGACTGGCTCTTTGGTTGCTATGATACTCGCGGTCAGAATTCCAAATATGGAACTTTGCTCCAAATTCGCTGCTATAACTGCCATTGGAGCCAAACGCTATGGATGATGTCACACAGTCTACTTCTTTACACAGTCTGTGCCCATCACTTTCTAGCATCTGAACACCACCAATAACTGTGTAGAATTATGAAATTGTTTCTTTTCACAATAATAACAATACAATTTGAGATTGTAACACCCCTTCATCAATGATCGTCGATAGCTACAAAACAAATTTCCATTCCTTTTTACGGATGCACTAATCTGTGGAGTGCACGGTATAATTCGCCGCCTTCTCTCTGATAATCTTCATGGCTATAAACAGCACACGGGATATTTAGAAAGTAAAGTTAGCTAGAAGCAAAGAGGCTTTACTGATAATGTGATAATAAAACCATGGAGAGGTTTCCATCTGGAGCAACTGTGCAAAACCAAAGCAGATGTTTTATCACGACTTGGAAGTGTCTGCAAACACCATGGAACATTTAACTGTGAAAATAGATTCAGGAAAAGACAAAAGGGAACTGCACTATTTTTGTGAACTATGTTATAATGTTGTTTACTTGTTAAAAACATACCTGGAGTTGTGTTTTGCTTCATTCACACATGTTTAACACAACAAACCTGCATATTTAGACTGAGAAGTTCTTCTCTCAAATGGAAAACACTCTGTTGCACTTTGTGATGTCATGTGGTAATACAGGAAGTGCTCCACAGTGTTTTTAAAGTCCACACACCTTCACTATAATGATTTGGATCATTTCAGCCCTGGAATTGGCAATCTCTGCTGAACAAAAGGCAAAAAGCTGTTGTTAACTTGAAAACTACCACTTCATGACATCACAAGGGGGAATGGAGCATTTTGAGCTTTGGAGATGTAGACTGATGTAGACCTTTACGGTGTGGTGCGAAAAAAATTTAATGAAAAAATACTTTTTGGATGCTTGAATGTAACTTCCAACACAGAACAAGAGCCATTTAATATTGTGTGGTCTTACTAATTTTTATATCAATAGCCTTCATGTTATTCTTTCTCAGTAATCAATCAATAATCAAAGGAATGAGGATAAGATAGAAGACTAAGAACAGCAGAAGAATAGAACATGCAAAAATCTAGATAAATAACTGTTAAAACCTAAAAGAATAGACTTAACTATAACCAGCCTAACTAGAATATAAGAGATACTTTGAATAGAGATACTGAAAGTGCAGGGATTATAAAATACAACACTGTGACGGCAAAAAAGGCATCTTTTCAGTAAACTATTTGTACAACTGACTCATTTCTCTGTCTGTCGAAGTCTCTCAGGTGAAATTGAATCGGCCATCTTGTTAGAGACACAGATAAACAGTTTTAAATCACTCTCCACTGAATATAGACTTGTTCCACACAACTGAATGAAAATTTACCAACGACAACATCTATTTTCTCAGTTTAATAATCAGCTGGTGAGTGTCTATTGATTCTCCCATTGATTTGTTGTAAATGAGATACACTACGATGTTTTTCTGTAATTTTCAGAGGGGTGTGAGGGACATTTTGGTTAAAAAAAGTCCATATTACACTGTTTTTTGATATATGTTATAATGTTTTGTCATCAAAAACATACCTGGAGTTGGGTTTTGTTTCATTTACACATGTTTAACACACAAGCCCTGCACATTTAGGAGTTCTTCTCTCAAACAAACAACACATCCATCTTGTGATGTCTTGTGGTAATACAGGAAGTGCTCTACTATGTTCACCATCACTAGAATCACTTCACTAGCAAGGGCCACGCCACAACAATGGTATACGATAACGATATTTACTGACGATATGAATAGATGTGGAGGCTGGGTAGAAACTCAGGATGGGGGCTTTGTCTCAGGCCGTTAGCCCAGCCGGTTCAGGACCCCGTGCTCTCTGTAGATGGTGAGGTCTTTAGGCTAAAAGATGAACAAGAGACACGGGGTGGGAGGGATAGGTCACGAGAGCAGAGACAGACAGGGTTGGTGGGATAGACTTGTATAAACAGGGCTTCTGGGTAATTAGAGTGTGCAGTTGAGGTGAGCTGTGGTTCACTGGAGCAGGAGCAGAAGGAGGCTGAGGCGTGGTCCTGCACCTGAATCTCAGTTCATCATATTATCTCCATTTGGATTGCCTATCTCTACTGAACTTAAGGTAAAAGGGAGCTGTTAACTACAGGTTCATGACATCACCAGGTGGAACAGAGCATTTTGAGCTTTGGAGATGTAGACGGACTAAAAATAAAGCATTACTCAAACATGTGTGAATGAAACAAAACACAACTCCAGGTGTGTTTTTGAAGAGGTAAAACATTCTAACATGGCTTAAACCTCACAAGAGTCAGTTTTGAGTAATATAGGACCTTCAAACCCTTCATTAATATAAAAGAAAAGTCACCCCTGTGTCCCATGTACAAAAACAACACCATAAAATGTATCTTACAAAACAGTGCATCCCCAGAGAAAACCAGGGCAAACCAAATGTCAAAAATATATGTAGTAAAAAAAAACAGGACAGATGTGAACACTTTTGCCATGATATATAAATATGGTTGCTATATATATATGGTTGTATTTGCTACTTAAAATTAGTTCATAAATAAACAAAAAAACTAAACTAAACATATGGATCCAATTCAATAATATTTAAAGTGGTTCTTAATCATTTGAAATACAGAACTGCCTTGAATGCAATGGCAAATGTATTTTTGTATTTATCTTTTTTATCCTACAACACTTGATCCAGAAAATATCTCAATGATAAATAAAATCTGTTTCTGAAATTCTGAGCATTTTTAAAAGAGGATTAGCTGGTTTGCTGGCTGTTTTTTGTCTCTAACACTTTAACACTCACCTGAGGCCAACAGCTCATAATACAAACTTATTTTATCATATGACAACAAAGGTAATTATTTGAACGCTCTACACTTTGAATGTAGAGCGTGAAAACATCTCCTCAGCCGCTAGGCGAAACCCATCAGCAAAGGTCAAACAAGGTCAAACGAGGCCCGCAGCAATGTCACCGCGGCAACGGAGCTAATATGGCTAATGCACCCACGGTAAATCAGGTAGTAAAGAGGGCATGGCGACACAGGCAGAGCAAAGTCATGGACATGTCTGTATAACAATGAATGGACCAAGAACATTCACCTTTTCCATCTACGAAAATATGAATAAAATCAATAAAGCTTCTTGTTACTACTTATGGATGCAACAATAACAGCGCTTATTTTTTATATAGCACTTTTTCACCTTCAAGGCACTCACCACTCATCCATACACACACACACATTCATACATCGGTGTGCGCAGACACTGGGAGCGAGGTGGGTTAAGTGTCTTGCCCAAGGACACAACAATAGCATTTATCGGTAGGAGCTGGAATAGCACCGCCAACCTGTGAGTCCACTCCTCCAATGATGTTTATGTTAAAAGTGGGATCTGAGCTATTTGGTTATATGTTCTTTTGCCTATTATTGTATCCAGCTGGAACAACACCAGTACAACATAAACTATACATGGGTTTTGGACAGATTCATTATTAGGACCGTTACCATAGCAATTAATAATTTCAAACTAAATATTATATCTTCTGAATGGGAAAAAAGTATTAAAATTTTACATTTTCTGGTGGAGGGTCCAACACCCGTTTGACATGTTATTGCTTTGCCTGGAATGTTACACAGTATGACATTAAACTTATTAATCTCCATAGAAACAAGTCAGCCTCCTCACCATAAAAATGTGTGTTTTTACATTTTAGCAATAAAAACACATGTAATTTAATGAATGCAAGACATATATACCCAAATATAAAAGAGCATTAAAGGCAAAGTATCAGGTGGCAGAAAAGTTCCAAAGTGCACCTTCAATTCTATACATCAAATATCAAAAATCAATTTCAAGCAGCACTGTGGTAGTCTGCCTCACATTACCTGTGTCAGTGTTTGGCTAATGAATGGTCTGTGTATTAAGATGCTGTATAAAATCCTACTTGATGCTTAATTTAAAAAAGTGCTGTCAAAGCAGAAACCATTTGTGAAGCCAGAGGGACTACACTGTCTTAATTAGTGCAATATTTTGGGTAGTTTTCTGACAAGCAAAACTTTCCTTATCATCTAGTGTTTTTGCATTCCCCAGATCTCTCTCTAGAGGTCAAACATGTGAAAATGGTTTAAATTCCCAACCACAATTTGCAATTATCACATCTTCAAAGTCATTGTACACTCACAAAAGTTCCCAATCTCAATCTGCTAATTAGGCACCTGTTAATGACATGACCCGATTTTGCCAACTCCATCAACACTAGACTCAGATGGGAACGCAAACTAATTAGAAATGAAGCTTTTTATTCTTTTAATACTTTGACGGAGCTTAAAGAATATATAATGTGTATATTGTGTACATATTGTGTTAAATCGCAATACTGGTCCGCTGACTTCTGAGTAGGAAAATTGTGGAGCCCAGTAGGAGCTGACGTCGCTGTAAACGTCATCACAACAAAGACCAGACCCCGTTGACCCTGATAACCACAGCTACAGGTCACAATACAGCAGCGGTGTCCAAACTACAGCCCGGGGGCCAAATGCAGCCCTCAGAACAGTTTTTATTGGTCCTTAGGTCTCCTGTTGAACCGGCCCAATTGATCATAGGCAGTACTTTTAACAGCAAATTAAGCGATTTCTACCACTATAACCTCAAACATCACATTGCAGTGTGATACAGGCCTAAAATGAATGTGTTTCAAGCCTTATTAATACAAAGTGGCTCTGTCAAAGCTGTGTTTAAAGCACCACACTGTATTGATCACCAGTCTGTGGCCCTCCGCTTCAAATATGTTTTGAGATGTGGCCCTCGATAAAAAAAAAAAAATTTGGGCACCTCTGCGATACAGCGAGTAGCAGATTATCTTTTTAATTTTTTTTTTCCTGTATTCCAAAATTTCTACTCAGCACTGCAAAATCCTTGAGTATGTCCTGTTTAAAGCTCACATATTACACAAAATGGATTCTTATGAACTTCTCAAAACATCCCTGGAGTTGTGTTTTGTTTCAGTCACACATGTTTGAGTATTATTATTATTAGTCTGTCTACATCTCCAAAGCTCAAATACAGGAAAATTAAGTTTACTCAACCATGCATGACTCAAACTTAATACAACTTCGAGAGGGTAAATGAGAAGAGGAGACGATTATGACATGGTTAAAAGCTCTAAACAGATACGTTTGCATGGTAGGATGCCGTTAACATTATGGCTTCTATAGGTAACAGGGAGAACCAGGAACTAAAATTATAAACTTTATCAACATTTTAAAAACTAGAACAGAATAGGCAGTAAAATCATAATTATAATGATCCAAAATAAGTAGTCTAATTTATATGCATTTTAATTAACGTTATAATTTAGGGTCTTTGGAGGGCAGAGGCTACAAAGAGAGAAGGCCCTTAGGATCACTCTTCATGGCCATTTACTGCGGGAGGATTAGTGGAAATGGAGGAGAGAGGAGACAAAAGAAGGATCCTCCGGTTGCGTGAAGAAAATCCGACAGCCAAATCCGGCAGCGCGAGAAGGCACTGGGATGAAAAGCTGGAGCAGAGCAGAGCTGTGGCAGAGTAACAGCGGCATGTGTGGATAGGATTTTACACCAGTCCCACTGAAGTTCACCCTGTTATAATGGACCACACCAAATGGAACAGTCAGTTTGAGAAGTATGAAGGCAATCACTTTGGCTATTATTGTTCAAACTTTTGAGCCTGGTTTGACTGACAGAACTTTTCTAGACTTATACTGCATTGTCAAACGTGTTGAAAACCAGATACTAATTGATGTTAAAACTAGTATTGAAAGTAGATACTCTTTTGAATAAGTATTGATACTAAAAAGGTGACATTCAGGACAGAAATGAACCTTTCCTGAACAGCTTTAGAATGATCTTGAGCTGTATCAGAACAAGTATAAGACACATAAACCTAATGGATGACTGAGGGATTACGCAGATAACACCTCATGGTAATATAAGAGGAATTAAATGTTGAAAACCACATTTTATTGTCAAAATGTTGTTTAATAGGAATGGTTCAAAATTGATTTATTGAGCTGATATCCACTATTTTGTCTGCTGCTGTGACTGATAACCGATATTTGGCTTTTAAAATCACAAGACCCACACATTTAAGTTGAAGTAAATCTCACAAATTAACTTTTCACTTTTGTAAAAATGTTTTAAATGTATTTTTCTGGGATATAAAATAATTGGTTACATGCTTAATGTCAACATACAGCCATACTTTTGCAAATTTGTTTTTCTATTTCCATTTTTATCTGTCAAGTTTAGTGATAGACAAAGCTGTATCAGTTAAGTTTAGTAAAAATGTGAATGGGCACGCAAAGACTGGGGCAGGAACGGAAAAAATATTGGTACTGAATATTGGCCAATACTAATATTGTGAAAATGAATTGATATCAACCAGTATATATCCCTGTATCCTTATTGGAAAGCTCTCTGTGGGTCACACCTCCTCCTCCTGCTGCTGCTGCTGACTCTGTGATGACATAAGGCTGCTGTCCAGGAACTCAGCTCAGGTTTCCTCCAACTGTGGACGTTCCAACTCTGACCTGTGCTCTACGCCGGACCACTGCCCTGACAACCACTGTACATACATAAACACGACCCCAACCGACTCAGATGTTAACACGTATCACTACTTCATTGAAATAATGATTAATGCTCTTGCAAGGTTGGCTTCCCAGAAACTTGGCTCTATGACTTTACAACTTATTTGAGTTTGACTGTGAATGTCCCTGTCTGTAAGCAACAAAAAGTCGAAAATACTTTTGAATTATTTGCGAGACAATATTTTTTATGCCAAAATCAATCTTCACTCCTTCAGAACAGAATAAAGTTACCATGACTTTAGTTTGAAACCAGGAAAACACTGGTGAGCAGACTAAGTTTACTAACTAAACATTCAAATCTGTCAACTGGACTAAAAGTTGTTGGAGTGAAGATGTCTCGCTGCTCATCCAAGCCTCTTCTTTAGTTCTGGTCAGATTACTGATGAACACTGCCTTATGTCTGTCTGAAGGGAGGCGCTTACTACTACTACTACTACTACTACTACTACTACTACTACTGCTACTACTACTACTACTACTACTACTACTACTACTACTACTACTACTAACTAACACACCTGTTGTTTACAGTTTTTGTTTGTTGGCTAGATCTAATTAGACATACAACAAGATCTGAATATTTCTTTTACTATGGATCATACCTGGACGACTGAGGGATTTCAAGCTGTAGATACAAACAGTCAAACCAAGAAATCAGAACAATGGGACATAAGAGAAAACAGGCTTTGAGCGAAATGCTGTATTTAGTGGCACAGTAATCGACAAAAGAAATTTGTTTTAAGACATGTCCTGCCAATTGATTGGTCGATTAAAAAGGGGCTGTGGCAAAAGCTCTCAAAACTATTTACATATCTCTATGTATCTGACCCAAACTGCACTCACAAGATGACACCTGCAGGGGGAGTTCATGCAAAAACTACTATTAAGAAAAATAGTAGAAAAAAAGTTCTAGGAAAACCATGTATTTATATCAAAATAGATTAAACTTGTGAATCATGAGTTTAATCTGCCTTTTTACATATAAATACCAAATAAATACCAAATCTCCAACTAACTCTAATTCTAATTTCTCCTCTCTGCTGTTGTCCCATATAAGTCCTTACTCGATTAAGACTCCATCGACCGATTAAACGACTTAAGGCTCACGGCCCTGGTATTTAGTACTGCTACACAGGCCTGTCGCGATAACAGCTTTTAATAATGATAACAGATTTAATGTAAAATATGGTTAAAAAATATGAGCTGCAATAAGTAAATAACAGAACACGACACTGGTAGTTTTGACCACAATATTAGGACTTGGGTCTCAGCTCAGACTTGTGAATTCCAGAGGGACAGTGACTCGAGGTGAAGTTCCTTTTGAGGACTTCACACCACTTCAAAACTAAGACTAAACCCGGACTAAACCTGGACTAAACAAGGGTTACAGCAGGACCAAACAATGACTACATCAGGCATAAACTGGGCCCAAACCAGGACCAGGACTTGCCTTGTATTATCACAATTCAAACCCTGTCTCAAGAACGTTTTTTATTGTCGACGTCCATTTCAAATCTTTTATCAGATCTGCTGCAGCATTTCATATCTTCAAACCATTAAAATGCTAAACAGATCAAATAAGAGGACAATTGCGTTTATCTGACCCAGCTAATGTAACGCCAAAAATAGCTCTAGTTATTATTCCCCTATAGAGCACTGGCTTCCTCTTTATCCAATCACATCGTCCGTCACTTCTGGCTAATGACATGCTGCCCTAAAATGCTAATGTATAAAGAGTTAGATCCCTGAGAGGTAAACAGCACCAGTTAAGCCAACATCACAGCTTTTCAAATGTGCGATTGATCTCCTGGATTACAGACACTACGCTTGTTTTCATCTGAATTTCAATGACAAAACCAGCACCTGTCACTTATCCCATAGGCCGCTGATAATGAGGGGGGGAAAGGCTTTGAACAGCATGCTCGTAATACGGTCCCTCTATTATGAGGCGCATTCGATATGGCTGCAACATTAATAGCAAACTATCGAAATCATAATTAGCAAATCACAAAGGCTGTGATTTTTGAAGTACCAAACTCCAGCTGTACAAACATGTTGTGAAATGTGATTTTTGCATTTGTTTTTTGTCAGTACTTCTGGACACTTTTAAAATGTGAACTTTGAACAGAATCTTATTATCGCAATTGCAACGCTTGTTAGAAAAATCACAATTAAACAACAAATCAGGCCTACTTTCAGTGAAACATATCAAGTAGTCTTTGTTGTATAGTTAAAAGTGCAAGCTATTACTATTCTACTAAACTACTCTCATTCATTCAGCAATGTACATGGACACTGGAGACAAGATGGACTCAGGGATTTCGGATAAAGACACACGCCATAGCCCCACTACAGCACCCAGCAGTCTCCCACCCCTGTACAAAACCAGAGCAGGGTCATTTGTTAAAAGTTCAAAGTGTGTGAACTGTGTAAAAGTGTTGTGGTAATGTTACTCATGCATCAATGTGAATGTGGTGACAGTGGCTCAGTTGGTGTTGAGTGCTTGTCCGCTGATCTGAAGGTTGGCGGTGCAAATTCCAGCTCCCACAGATGAATCTTGTGGTTGTGTTCTTGGGCAAAACACTTAACCCACCTCTCCCTCTGTGTCTGCGTACACTGGTGTATGAATGTGCGTGTGAATGAGTGAGTAGTTCTTTGACGTAAAGCTCTTTGAGTGCCTTGCAGGTGGAAAAGCGCTGTATAAAAATGTGACCAATTACCATTTATCATAAATCATACCATACTTCACTACTTAGAGGAACTATACTCATAACTAAAGTACTGCAGCAGTAACTAAACCTGGACTAGACCAGACTAAACCAGGACTGAAACAGAACCAAAGCAAGTCTCCATCCAGAATAAAGTGGACCAAACCAGAATAAAGTGTGAATGCATCCTATGTTGCGTCAAAAGTTATAGTTCAGTAGTAAAAAAAAAAGCTGTCCTGCTTTAAAATGTAAAATAAAATATAAGCCTTATGCTTCTGTAAATTAATGCATTATTTGTTCTAATTCCTTCTGAAAATCTATGTGTGATCAGTTTCTTTTGAGCACCTAAAATATAGAGTATGGTTGCTGCACTGTTACTAATCCCAAAACATCATTTCTCTGGCCTAACCCCAAATGAACAACATTATGAGCCACTGCCTGAAATTACTACAAGCCATAACAAGAAATAAGAAAAAGTCTCTATGCACAAAATGAAAATGGTTTAGTTGGCAAGCCTAGACCACTGTAAGCACCTCTCTCCCTCACCTCCAATTACACCATTTTAAATGTCACACTTGTGGAAGAAGTGACCAGACTGCTTTATTAAAAACAGTTCATAATTCAACCTTTTACAGCTCATCATAGAACAGAAAAATAACATTTCCCCCACCAGTGCAGTACTTTTGACCACAATATTAGGACATGGGACTCAACTCAGACTTGTGAATTTCAGAAGGACAGTGACTGAGGTGAGTTCATGTAGAGGACTTTACATCACTTCAAAACTGAGACTAAACCTAGAACTAAAACCAGGCTTAAATCAGGACCAAGCAATGACTACATCAGGACTAAACTGGGTTCAAACCAGGACTTAATGCTGAGAAAACCCTTGTATAATCCTCATTCAAACCCTGCCTCAAGAATATCCATTTAAAATCTTTTATTACATCTGCTGCACCATTTCATATCTTCAAACCATTAAAATTATAAAAACAAAACCAAAAAAAGGTAAACAGTCCCGCGCCAACAGTGCGTCAGGTGCGCACGAACAGTCTGAGGACACGGGCAGAAGCGTGGCTCTGTCTACGTAAGGTCAAAACAGACACCACGCTCAAAATCCACTTCAGAACACCACCAGAGCTGCTACTGCTGAAGAAACAAGGCTAAAGCGCCAAGTACAGAGCGCGTCAGACCATTACGCATTTGAAATATTGCCCATTATTTTTTTGTGCCCTCGTGGAGACAAAAGGAGACAGTGGTGATGATGCGGCTGCCATCACCTGTCCGGTCCTATCCCACGATCATGGAATCAAAAAAGCGGCGTGGGACTTACCTAGTACCCCGGAGGAGCCCTGCGCCTGGCTCGCCTCGGTCTTCTCCGGATCTCCTTGCTGCTGCTGCTGCCCGCGGTGCCTGTGACGGGAGCTCTCCGGGCCCTCACCGGGGGAGGCAGCAGCAGCACTACTCCGGCCGCCCCTGTCCCCGCGTCGGGCATGCTCCAACCTGGGTATCAGCGAGCCCCAACGATACAAAGCGATAACAAGAATATTCTCCGGGAAATAGCGCAGCGGTGTCGCATTTCAAAGGGACGGTGGCGCATGGATGGGGAGAGCGCGCGCACACTGGAGTCAGATGCGGGGGAAAGTGGACAGAAGGTGGTCGGTACAGCGGCGGTGCATCCCGGTGTTTGGTTGGTTGGTTCTCTGAGCGGCTGGAGCAGATGGAGAGAAGCGAGGAGAGGAGCCAGAGGAGGGACAAAGAGCGAGGCGGGGAGGGGCCAGCGCGCAGACAGCAGCCACATGAATATATAATGAGCTTTCACAAGACACATCAAATTATCCAAACACATTTAATCACACGTTTACTTGAATCAGTCTAAGAGCTGACTGACAAAATAAACTGTAGGTTCATATTACGCACAAACCATTAAAAGTCATTCTTAATCCGTACGCCTATTTTTATTATGACCCTCTCTGACCTCAGCCAGAAGCAGCTGCTCATATGGTGCACACCAGTCAGAAGCACTGAAAACCTTGCAATTTCATAATCTGGGTCTCATAAAATACCACTAATACCATGTTTTTTTTTCTTATGTAGGTCTAATGCTTAGTCTACTTGCTTATTTGAGCTTTGCCTGTGTTATTGTGTTGGAATGTCCCATAGTATGGCATTAAGCTTGTTGGCATTGAATTACTGGTGTAGTTAATGCTCAGAAATCAATTGAAAAACATGCATTATTACGGTGAGTGGGGTCGCCTCTCAACAGATCTGACCCGTAAATTTGGCCTGGTGTCGTCATCTGTATGTATCAGCAGGGATAGATTAGTTTAATGTCACACTGTGGGACATTTAAACCATAATATCTACATGGAAATAAGCAGGTGGCAAACACTCCACCAGCTTTAAATAGGACTTTATTCAAATTTAGCTTAAGGCAGAGGTGTCCAAACTTTTTTCACCAAAACATGTTTCAAGTGGAGGGCCACAGACGAGTCTCGATACAGGGACTTAAATAGTGCATTTAACACAGTTTTAATAAAGCCATTGCACCTTTAATAAGACTTGGAAGATTATTTTTAGGTCTTTGTTACAATGCAATATGATGTTATTCAGGTTATAGTGCTAGAATCTCTTCAATTTGTAGTAAAAAATACTTCCTGATCAATTGGACCAGATTAGGAGGAGGTATGAGGACCAACAAAAATTGGTCTGAGGGCTGCATTTGGCCCCTGGGCCGTAGTTTGGACAGCCCTGACTTAGAGGAATTCATTTAAATGTTCATTTGACCGATGCTTTTATAGGGAGGACAATGAGACTTGAATGTAAAGCACAACTGAGATCCCATTGTTTAACCTATAGTATATTACCAGACTGACTATGCAAATGACAACTTGGGTTTTATAATGTGTCAAGGTGTAGGCTAAATGCTGAAAATAATGACTCATCTTTACTTAATCAGTGCCCGTTGGAATTGGGCATATTTTTGTCCAAGAAAAGTATGCAAACCATTGTGGACAGCATGAAAACATAAGACAGCTGGATCCAAACCATGACTGCTGCTTCTAAACTTGCAACTATATAACTTGTAGCTTTGTAAATATATCCCAAAATAAGTTGAAGAAGAAAACTGCTTATCCGCGTCATGTCATCTTTCACTTTTTCATTTGTCATTCTACTGGACTCTTCCATGATGCTTATATTTTCCACTTAAGCACTGTGTATCATCACTCAATACAGTTTATAATTATATTGCCCAATAGGTTGACCATAACAGCACTTGCAGGAGGAGTGGAGCTGAGGTGGTGCCAGTCAAGCATATTGATTCACAGAGGGGAGTGGGAGAAAATGTGCGTAGCCAAGAAAAGACTGTAAAAATGCTATATAGTGGCGGACAAAAGGTGTAAATATAAGAATAAAAGAGGTCAGTGCACCATATTTCCGTCTATATGGGCATCTTAGGTTAAAGTTGCCAGTTTAGACCTTCTCCTGACTATAAACTAAAGGTAAAAGGCAGCTGTAAATTGGAAAATTACCACTGCATGACATCACAAGGTGGAACGCAGCATTTTGAACTTTGGAGATGTAGACAGACTAATAAACCAGGATTATTTAAACGTGTGAATGAAGCAAAATATAACTCCAGGTCTGTTTTTGATCCAGTAACAACATTATAACATGGCTTAAAGCTCACTAGAGTCAGTTTTGTGTAATATAGGGCCTTTAAAATGATATTACTGTAGGCCTATTACAACTACAATATAATCCTGGAGTGTAGCCTATGTAAGAAGTGGAGAGACTATGTTAATTCATCCCATTCATTACATCTGCACACCTGCCTTTTAGACAGATAACTGTTTAGCTGCATCCAGGACTAAGACATAAGCTGAAGTCACAGCTGCCACACTTATAATGACCCTGTAAATGATTAAGAGCACAGTTAAAGATTGATCCTTGGGCCTCGTGTCGTTTTCTCATCCTCTCCATGTGTTGTTATAGGCTCAGCTGCGCCCCCTCGTGTTAATGCCTGGAGGTGCGTGTGTCGTCTGGCTGTTGTTGGTGGATTTGTGCTTAGTCACCACACTCCGGGCCCCGGTTGACAGCTGAGACGATGGATCTGCAGTGGGGTACAGTTTACGCACGGCCTCAGTCAGTGCAGGGCCTGATGTATGGTGTGTGTGATGGATGAGTGCACCATTCATAATTTCACCCGCAGACAGTGACAGATGACAAGGCCAGGGGATGGAGATTAAAATGGTGATGTTGTTGTTCTCAGGGAGTCTACATGCCGCATTTCGGTACAGTGCTGAGTTTAGTAACGCTTAGGTCTTATAGCTCTATTGGTGGAAGAGAATTCTTTTTTTTTTTTTTTTTTTTTTTTTTTTTTAGTAAAAGTAGGGTGCACATACAGGACAAAATTAAATGAAAATAGAGTAAAGTAAATATTCAATTAGATTTTAGTCGCATTTCATAAAATATTTAGTAGGCTATATCATAGAGATTTTGAGTCAAATGTAGTGATCTTATGATTAAAGGATATACAATAATAGAAGAATATAAAATTATTGTTTCTAGCCTGAACTGGAGAACTTGAAGATTATTTTTGAGGTCACACTGAGATGGTTATAATAAAGACTTAGCAGTGGTGGGCCGTAAGGGCCTGCAAGGCCTTCTCTGCTGGCCTAAAAAAATATCTGAATCACAGACTGATGTTAATTATATTTTGGCCACGAATACTTATTAAATCATTCGAAATTGTCTGTCAGCTTCCTTTCACTGCTTTTCCCCTGGTTGCGCTGCTTCCAGATGTGTGTTTTTCATATTTAAGCATTTAACCAATCACATTTCAGCCATTATTTGTTGCCAGGGTCAGAAATCTACCTGGAGGCCTTCATAATCAGTTCTGCGGGCCCTGTAGCACAAAATAAGTGTCGGTAAAACTGTGTTGCTTAACCAACCAATCAGATTTAGAGTTGGCGACACCGAGGCCTTCTAGCAGGCGCACGGAAACGTCAGTGTTTTCACAGCCTATGATTGGACAGTGAGAGAGTGAACGAGCCAGAGCGAGCAAACTGCAGCCGTGTCTCAATTCGTATTTAAGTCGGGGGGATACTTCGACCTGCACCTCGAACAGCACATTGAACCGTGCCTGTGGAGATTGGGACACGGCAACTACATCATGTCTGGATGATTTTGAGTTTTTGTTTTTCGCTTCACAAAAAAATCACAAATGTAATGAGGACTGTAAGATATGATGAATTGGATGCTGGCTAGCAATCACTGCAGGGGTGTCGGGTCAGGACAACAATGGTGTATGCTCAGGTGAGAATGCCGAAGGAGGGAGTCCACAGGTAGATATAGGTAGAACGTTCCTTTTAATGTCCCAAGAGTGTGTGAGTGACAGAGTCTTCATGAATTTGTGTGGGATCTTTGTGGTCTTTATTTGTATCTGTAGCTGTATGTGTGTGTGGTTATCTACAAGAGAAACAAATAGAAACAACACATTAATTACAACTCAAAATGGTGGTTACACAAGTGACCGCGTTGTTATTTACATAATGTGAATACGGAGCTAAGTAAACAATGACCGCAAAGAGGCTAGGCTAATCACGAGGCTAGCGTGTGTAAAATCGAAACTTGTATTGAAAAACTCTAAAACTACACAAACCACGGTCAGATTATAACCCCAGACATTCTAAACATAATATCACAGAAAATACACAGAATACTTACATCTAAGGGACGCACACTATGATTAATATTAAATCAGTCCGAACAGAGCTGGTGCACGTAATGTTGTGCAACCATGTAAATATAGTCATTAGCGCATGGTGGTGCGCACTCGCACCCCATCTAGTGGTGAGACAAAGGATAACAAGAAATAAGAACAACAACTGAACTAAACCAGTAATATAACAGAACTAAAGGGGCTCTATGGAGAGTCTTTTATACAGCCGCCCCCAAATTTGCTGTGTAAATTTGACCATTAGGTGTCTGTACTGTCCTGAGGTAGAGCTGGCAGCTTGATGAGACGAACAACAGGGCGAGTGTAGGTCCGGTCCTTTACTTGAACAACGGCAGTCCTCACTCGACCGTCTACTCCTGGAATCACAGCTTTTACTGTTCCCACCTGCCAGAGGGCTCTGGGGGTCTGCTGGTCCACGATGAGCACAACTGTGCCAACAGTAATATCCTCTTTCTCTGTCTGCCACTTCTGCCGCGCTTGTAAGGTGGGCAGGAAGTGTTGAATGAAGTGCTTCCAGAAGTGGTCCGCTAAAACTTGCGAATGGCGCCACCTTTTACGGCTCAGTAGCTCTGATTCAGGATAGACCACCTGCGGAAGGGATGAGTCCGGCCGCCCCATCAGCAGGCAGTTAGGTGTGACTGGATCGGGGTCAGCGAGGTCAGAGGATACATAACCCAAGGGCCGAGAGTTAAGAATCCCTTCTACCTCAATGAGGACTGTCCTCAGCACCTCCTCTGGTACTGTCTGATCTCTTAAAGTGGTGCGGAGAGCGTTCTTCACGGATCTAACCTCTCGCTCCCATGAACCACCAAAGTGAGGGGCATTGGGTGGATTAAACTGGAACCGTATCTGTTGTGCTGCTAGTTTGTCCTTTAAAGCAGGTTCCAGGGCGAGGAAGGCTTCATGCAACTCTCTACTTCCTCCTTTGAAATTGGTGCCCTGTCTGAGAGGAGCTCGTATGGTTTCCCTCTGCGAGCAATAAAGCGTCTGAGTGACATAAGAAATGAGTCTGTGTGTCCATGCTAGGCAGGAGGTCCAGGTGGATGGCTCGTGTAGTGAGGCACTTGTACAGGATGCCCCACCTCTCAGTGCGCCGGCCCACTTTAACAAGCATGGGTCCAAAACAGTCGACACCTGTAGAATAAAAAGCTGGTCGGAAAAGCCTCAGACTGGAGGGAGGTAGGTCAGCCATTTTGGGTACTTGAGGTGTGCCTCTCCACTTTCTGCAGTCTACGCAGGTATGTTGGTGTTTCTTAACTGCTTCTCTGCCCCTCAGTATCCAGTACTTCCGGCGCAGCTCAGCAAACACGCGCTCGGCTCCGGGGTGGTGTGTAGCTGGCAGTCATAGTGTTGAATCAGGAGCTTGGAGACTGGGTGAGAGGCTGACAGGAGAATAGGGTGCAGTACGTCTGGGCTCAGAGCGTCACATCTTCGGAGTCTACCACCGACACGGATCAGCCTGGACGATCTGTCGTACTCAGGAGACAATGTTAGCAATCTGCTAGTAGAGGAGAGGGACTTACCAGCTCTGAGCAGGGCCACTTCTTCAGGGAAGCTTTCGGCCTGTGCATGTCTCAGGAGCGCTAGCTCTGCTTCATGGTAATCGTCAGCAGTGAGAGACGTTTTATCGGCCGCCCCGTGTAACCCTTGTATGGTGGCGTCCAGAAGCTCTTGATAGATTTTAAACTGCTGGATCTCAGGTACAGCTCGATCTGATTCACTGGTAGCCAAGCCACAAAACACTGTGCTCCGCAGCTCTTCCTTCTCTCCGTGACTGGATTGACTGGTTTCTCTGGCCACTGGTCAGGTGGTTGTACAAGGAAGGGGGGTCCGTGGCTCCATCTGTTCTCTCCCATGAGTTGTGTCAGTGTTCTTCCTCTTGTGATGTCATCTGCGGGATTTGAGGCAGACTCAATGTAGCGCCAGGCATTAATGTCTGTCAGCTCCTGTATTTCTGCTACTCTTGTGCCTACAAAAACTTTATATCTGCAGGAGTCCGACTGGAGCCAGTTAAGGACTGTGGTGGAGTCGGTCCAGTAAACACTGCTTGGATCTGGACTGTGAGCTCTTTGGTTAGCACTGACGCTAGCTGTGCTCCTGTTAAAGCTCCACAAAGCTCAAGCCGGGGTATGGATAGCTGCTTCTTTGGGGCGACTCTAGACCTGGCGGCTAGGAACGCCACTTGAACCTGTCCTTCACCACTATCTGTCCGCAGGTATGCCACAGAACCATAAGCGCGTTCAGATGCATCACAGAAGATGTGGATGGTTCTGCTGCTGGTACTACAGTCCAAGATACGGTTGGTGTAGCATCTGGGCAACATAACTGTGACAATTGTGGCAGCTCCTCCTCCCATGTTCTCCAGGCCTTTTAGCAGATCTTCAGGAAGGTTAGGATCATCCCATCCTCTCTTCTTATCCCATAAACGTTGCACAATGATCTTAGCTCTGGTTGTGTAGGGAATGATGTATCCCAGAGGATCATATTGTTGGGCAAGGAGGCGATAGATATTCCGCATGGTAAGTCAGGACACTCACCCTGGTGCTGCTTATAGTGCAGTGTGTCAGACTTGCACTGCCATAAGAGTCCAAGTGTGCGCTCCTGAGGGTCTGCCGTTTGCTGGGTGAACCAGAGAGTACTGTTTTCAGAGCGGGATTCTTTGGGCAGATGATGGATCACTGTAGGAATGTTGCTGGCCCATTCTCTAAGCTCAAATCCACCTTCCATCAACAGTGTTTGCAAGCGGTGACCAGCTGCTTGGCTTGTTCTTGAGACTGGAGGCTCTGCAGGCAGTTGTCAACATAAAAACAGCGCTCTACTGACAGACGTGCATCCTCTTCTGGTTCCGTGTGCTTTCGGACATGGGTCTGGAGTGCAAGGTGGCACAACATGGGCTGCATGTTGTGCCAAACGGGAGCACCTGCCACTCATAGATGGTCGGCTCTTGGTCCACCTTAACATCTCTCCACAGGAAGCGAAGGAATGGTTTGTCTTCTTCTAACAGACGGACTTGGTGGAACATTCCTTTCACATCGCTGCTGATGGCCACAGGATGCTCTCTAAACCTGAGCAGGACTCCCAGGAGACTGGCTCCGAGTGTCGGCCCAGGAAGGAGGTTGTCATTCAGGCTCTGACCATTGGATGTGAAGGAGCAGTTGAAGACTATTCGATGTTTCTGATTGTGCTGCACCATGTGTGAGGAATAAACCATGTATTGCTGCTCTCTTCAGCCTTAGCGGGAGAAATGGCTTTGACGTATCCAGCATCAATCAGCTTGTGGATCTCTCTAGAGTAAATGGCTGCTTTCCCCTGCGTCTCTCACAAGGCGTCTTTTTCCGTCCCACGTAGTTGAGAAAGAACAGCCTCTTTTGATCCATGGAGTGGGGAGAGGTTCTGTTTTTCCATAGTAACGGAGTTGCATATCTGTTTACACCATCCACCATTACTCTTGTGGTCTTCTCCTCCAATATGCGTACTGCCTCAGCATCCTGCCTTGACCTGGTAATCAACCGCTCGCTCCTGTATGGCAAGATGTCCAACTGCCACAGTTTCTCCACATGTTTGAGAAGCTCAGATTCTGGAGGGTTGCAAATGGTGAAAAGGCACTGCTGTGGGGACAGTTGATGACACACGAGGCTTGTAGGGCCTTGTAAAGTCCATCCTAGTCTGGTGCACACTGCTGCAGGTCCACCGGGGGGGGCCGAGACGCACTGGTTCCACTGGAGTTATCAAATGAGGATAATCTGACCCAATCAGCAGCAGCGGCTGGGCATCCTTGATAGGGGGCAGTGGAATGTCTCTGAGATGGCGGTATTTCTCCTGCAGAGCTTGGACTGGATAGGTGTGGCAGGCTAGATTCAGTTCTCTGGCTGTGAAGGCTTTGTTGATCTGATAACACTTGCCTGGTTCTGAAGCAGGGGCTACCGTGAAGGATACAGTCGCTCCATGAACAGTGCAGACCTCCTGTCTTACTGTGCGAAGTGTGAGCTCTTCAGCCTGTCCGTGAAGGCCCAACTGAACTGCAGCATCGTTCAGGAGTATGGTGCGCTCAGACCCGTCATCCAATATAGCATAGGTTTCAAGTAGCTGGTTGCCACTCTGGAGGATGACCCGACTCAGCTTCAGTAACACTTGGGAGCTGCTGGCTGGGCGGTCAATGTACATAGTCTCTGATACCGAGCTCACGAGGCAGGTACTGGCTTCAGGTGCTGGGGGCTTACCAGTTGCTGTGGCATTTTGGCTGGCATTAACTTCGTGGAGGACGTCCAGATGCTTCCTCTCTCACACTGCTTGCATTTGGCTTTGAGGTTACACTTGGCAGCCTGGTGCTCACGTCCACATCTCCAACAGCGACTGTTTGTCCTGATCCACTGTGTCTTCTGCTCTACTGACAGGAGTCTGAAGTTGCTGCATTGGTTCAAATAGTGCTGCACTGTATCACAGAAGGGACAGTACCTTTTAGGCTTGTCTTGTGTTGCCTCTCTCTGTGCTGGAACAGGAGCCATAACCACCTTCTTTATGGACTCTGACTCACTGCCGTGGAGAATGGTGGCGGATCTCTGGGACTTGTATACAGCACGTTGCATCCTGGATGGGGCTGGCCTCTCTCTGCCTGGATTACTGGTGTGTTGATCACCACTAACTTGAACTCTCACCTCATATTCAAGCCAGTCAGCCAGATCAAGGAGTGTAGGAATGGGAGTGTAGATGGGGTTCACAAATCTGTGGAAGTTAGCTCTTAGGTCATGTGGTAACTTAGCTAAGAGGCGGGAGACGTGTGAGCCACACTTCAGTTCAGTCCAGCCCTGGCTTCCCAATTGGTGCAGCATCCCAACCAGTGCACGAATCTGAAGAGCAAATGACTTAAACGCTTTAATGTCCCCAGTCCTTATGGTGGGCCCATCCATCACAGTGGAGATTCTCTTCAGTGCTAGCTGCTGAGGTTGGCCATACATCTCTGTGAGTGCTCTCATAGTGTCGGTGAAAGGGTGTTGACTGTTGCTGTAGGAGTCAGCAAATGAGCAGCGCTTCCTCACATTTGAGGTGATCTGTGAGTATCTGAAACTTGAAATGCTCTGAGGCATCATATGGCAGCAAGTTGTCCAGGGCCAGCTTCAATCTAGCAAACTCACGTGGGTCCTCTGACTTGAAGTCTGGGATCGTTGGCTTGGGTCCGCGATAGGCCTCTGGTGCTGCTGTCCTACTGTGTGGAGAGTGGCTACGTGATGGTGGATATGACGGATCAGGTGGGCATCTGTCCCTCACTTGTCTCCTCTCATAACCGTAACCGGGGTAGTAGTCATCAGGACGGTCTCTGTAACGAGATGAGTACCCCCTCTCATACTCATAGTAGCGGCTATCAGGGCGAGCCTTTGGACTACTGTGGCGGTAATGTGGGGCAAGATGGCTGTATTCATTACCGGACCTTGAATAGCTAGGACGAGGTGAGAAGACTCATGATGGTAGTGGTACCTGTTATCATGATGATAGGAGTGGTCAGGATAGCGATCATAGTCATCTTCATACTTGATGCGTGGCTTAACATCAGGCCACTCAACTTTAGGCTGTGGGGGGGCTATCATCTGACTGGTGTTGGTGTTTTACCATGTGGCGGGGAGCCTCTGTCCACATGCTCTGTGGGTGATGGGCTCTTGCGAATGTCTGTCACCATATGTTCACCTTTAGAGAGAGGAGCTGAGATGCCAGTAGTGACTGGTGCCTCTGCCTGGTCTGATAATTTGGTTTCATGCAGATGCCGTCTGAGAGACTCAACTATAGCATGTCGCCCGACAGGAGCAGGAGAAACATCTCTGATCACCGGGGGGGCACTTACTGGCTGACGTGGGCCCTGGCGGCCGCTGAGTGGCGTCTGCTGACTTGTAGGTGCTGGTGTGGTAGATGTTTCCTGAGGCTGTGAGGACACTGCAGGAGCTTTCTGGATCATGTCTGCAAGGTGTTGGACATCTCTGCGCAACTGGTCATTCTCTTCTCTCATGCTTTTAATGGATCTAATTATTTCTGGTGAAGATAAGTGCTTGGTCTGCTCATCATCAGTAAAACGGGACCTCATAGGGTAACTGACCTCATAGTCCTGGAGATATGATGGCAGCTGCCTGGATCTTTGTGGGCGATCCTCAGTAGGCTCTCTTTTATATGGCCTGAACATATTGACTGCAGTGGTTGCTCTATCCGGCTCGAAGGACCATAAATTGTAATGAGGACTGTAAGATATGATGAATTGGATGCTGGCTAGCAATCACTGCAGGGTGTCGGGTCAGGACAACAATGGTGTATGCTCAGGTGAGAATGCCGAAGGAGGGAGTCCACAGGTAGATATAGGTAGAACGTTCCTTTTAATGTCCCAAGAGTGTGTGAGTGACAGAGTCTTCATGAATTTGTGTGGGATCTTTGTGGTCTTTATTTGTATCTGTAGCTGTATGTGTGTGTGGTTATCTACAAGAGAAACAAATAGAAACAACACATTAATTACAACTCAAAATGGTGGTTACACAAGTGACCGCGTTGTTATTTACATAATGTGAATACGGAGCTAAGTAAACAATGACCGCAAAGAGGCTAGGCTAATCACGAGGCTAGCGTGTGTAAAATCGAAACTTGTATTGAAAAACTCTAAAACTACACAAACCACGGTCAGATTATAACCAGACATTCTAAACATAATATCACAGAAAATACACAGAATACTTACATCTAAGGGACGCACACTATGATTAATATTAAATCAGTCCGAACAGAGCTGGTGCACGTAATGTTGTGCAACCATGTAAAATAGTCATTAGCGCATTGGTGCGCACTCGCACCCCATCTAGTGGTGAGACAAAGGATAACAAGAAATAAGAACAACAACTGAACTAAACCAGTAATATAACAGAACTAAAGGGGCTCTATGGAGAGTCTTTTATACAACAAATCTACGAGGCCACTGAACACGGTGCGGGCTCCGAGCGCACGAAGAGTCAACCGCAAGACCCTCGCGGACAGACAGGGCTCGACTTTCAGCATTAGCTTCGATGGCGATAGAAAAGGACTTCTTGATGGAACTGAAACGCACGGATAATCTGTACGACAGAGTAATTGAAATCTTCTTGAGGAAAGAACGGAGGATGGATTTTGTGTACAAATAAAACGGATTTTTGGTGAGTAAAATGTGGCTATATTCCTAAATAATATTGCAATTTTATGAGGTTATTATTGATGCTTTTTGTGTGTCGTAGTTGTAGCTGCAGTAAAAGTTTTATGGCCATAAAATTGTTATTGTTTTAAAATTGTTAAAGTTATTGAGGGTTGGATTGATTCAGACGACGGAGCACTACTGAAGGCCTAGGTGTGAAATGCACGGCCCGCCACTGAGACTTAGGTTAAATTTGCGTCCCTGATGAGAACTTAAAGCACATTTTGTTTAATTAATTAAGTTGGTTTGACAGAACATGCTGTAGACTAAATGGGTTGTTGGCTGATAAAGTAGATTATTCTAAAATAAAATATAAAAGCAAATATGAAAATCGAAATTTTAAAAATCGTTTTAGTATGACTACGTATCTGTGGGTCTTAGTTTAGTATTTGTATTTAGGTAGATTATATATATATATATATATATATATATATATATATATATATATATATATATATATATATATATATATATATATATATATATATATATATATAAAAAAAAAAAAAAGAACCCAGTAGGACAAAAAAACTGTAGAAACTATGTCCACACGGACACGTTTCATTGGTGCACAGAAGGCGGGTTCACAATTTGATTGACACATTTTAAACCAATAAACATTTAGACTGGACTTCCGTCCAGTGACTCACTAACCAATCAGCATTCGCAGAAGGAGCACGCGCCCGGGCGTGCTGAATGTAAACACAGCGTGGAAAGCGTGACCGTGATCTACACAATTAGGACTTTTATACAGAAATTTTCTTACGTTTAGGTCTTTTAAAAATTACATCGTATTCTTCATGCCAGTGCCTTTCATGTAGAAAAAACATTGAGTGAGCAACAAAAAGGACGGCATTTGCCATGATCTTTTTTCTGTGTGGAGTTTGTGGTGTAATTATGATTTACGGACATGCTGTGGTCAGTTTATCGTGGATTACAGAAAACTGCTGTGAGCGCATTGAAGACGAGGTTTGCCCACTTCATGCTTTATTACCATATTATTGCTATATTACTCTATGTCCCAGGAGAAATACTAGGTGCCAAAAGTTTTTCTAGTGTAATTAATTCTCCATTTGTTGTGTTAAATGTTTTTGTACCCTAATATATCCATCTGATCATCCTAACTATAACGACATTTAAAGCTACTCTATTTAACCTGCTTGTCTCTATGGAAGGAGATGTTTTTGTTTTGACTCAGAGTTATTTAATTACAGGGGTTTTATTGCACACAAATACCTTAGTTGATGCACAACTGTGAGAGGCGTCACCTCTCCTCAGATCAGACCTGTAACTTGGTCTTGTGCAGACAAGCAGGTGGCACACTCTTCACTAGAAAGGTTTTTACAGCTTACAATTGTTATTTGCACTGAATTGGGTACTAGAGCTGCCTAAGATGTGAATGTCCCTATTTTGAGATAAATCCAATCATAATATGGCCGACTAGTAATAATTGTTGTTAATTTGTTTTATACTTAATTGTAAGTACTTTTGCTTATTGTCAGCGGAGTACTTTTTTCCTCTTTTTTGCAGTAAAGGACCTCCACCTGTACAACGTTTTATATTTACCTGTGACCATGGTAACACAAACAGACTGGCTGATGCAGAGACCATTTTTGGCCTGTCGTCGGGTCACGGCAGATGTGGTGTTGCTGTGGTGAGGGTCAGTGGTCCGCCTCTCTCTCTCAGCTCTGAGGAGCATGGCTGGACTCAAGCACACACCTCCACCCCCACGGACAGCACTGTTACGCAGCATCACTGACCCAAGAACCAAAGAGGTTCTGGACCGGGGGCTGGTGCTGTGGTTTCCAGGTGAGCTTGATCATAATCATAATTCATCAAACTTTTATGGCTCTTTTTGGGCACTTTGCACATTAGAAACCACTGTAAAAAGAGAACCACAGTGAAAATCATAGCTTCTAATGCATTTCGTTCTTATTAAAGCTGCTCTGTGTAACCTTGGTGGGGGATCCAACACCTGTTTGTCTCCATGGAGATGATATGATTTTGTCTGGGATGTTCCACAGTATGGCATTGAACTGGTCTATTTTGCATTTATGAAATTAAAGGTGGCCTGGTGTTTAAGGCTGTTTTCCAGGCAAAGCAATAACATCATATAAAATTTCCATAATGCACCTTTAACATTCTAAGATAAAAGTAAGCTGTCCACTTCTAATTTACTCATGGTCAACCAAGTGTGACATAATTAACATGGCTTGTACTTGTGTGTTTTTGTCATTTAGGCCCGCACAGCTTCACAGGAGAGGACAGCGCAGAGTTCCACATCCACGGTGGCCCGGCTGTGGTCGCTGCAGTTCTACAGGCTTTAGGTAAAAACATATGGGACTGTGTGAAATTAGATTGACAATTAAGCTTTAAATACAACAAGAAGCAGCCTTCAGCATATCCAGTTAATATCACAAAGTAATAATAAACTAATGCCTAATGTATGGAGCCTTGCAAGTGCTCTGGGTGAGGAAATAAATAAAGAGAATCTTGAGAAACTATCCCGTGATCTTGAGAAATTATACCGTGATCCTGTGAAAGTATCTTGCATTGAATGAATGAATGAATGAATGAAGAGGTCAACAGGGAAGGCAGGCGCTTACATGCTCTCACCTTCCCTGTCGACATCTTCATTCATTCATGGTAAAAAAAGTTTCACAGGATCACAAGATAGTTTTTTGGATTGTCTTTATTTAATTCTTCACCTGGAGCTCTCACCCCCTGTGATTTGAATGGTCACAATTAGCAAATTTCAAAAAGTGAAATGTTTATAACATAATTTCCTCTACAAACTAAAACATGTCTTGTCCTACTATGTACAAAGATTCTTTATTTAAGACCTTTATAAACATGTTCTGAAATACATGGGATTCCTGAGTTAGCTCATCTGTTCATGTTTTAATCTTCTCTTAAATGTTAATTCCCCTGGATGAGTTTACAATGTGTACTTTGAACTCAATACTACTATTAACACAAAAAGGTGTACATATTTGTGCAGTTTAAATGTAACCACTAGAGGGCAGTGTCATATCAACGTTCATATTTTGTTTCACCACTAAACTTGTAACCATTTAACATTTCACCAACATTTGGGATACAATTATAAGCAGGAAAATACTAATGTAATGTGAGTACACTACAATTCTTTGGGCAATTATTATATTGACTTATCGATCAATATATGTTATTTTTGGGGGTCAGTGTTTATCTCTTGGACTTTTTCTTTGTAGTAGAGAGAAACTTTAAATTATTTCTCTTGTTTTACAATTACATTTGAGCTCTTGAGGGTGGAATAAATAACTTGGATGACTTTTTATAGATACAAACTAACTACCAAGAGTTTCATTCTGCTACAATATTATACTTAACAATTTTACCAGTTATTGT
>JAIEZT010000007.1:28874068-29216568 GCA_019594935.1 Periophthalmus modestus | reverse complement strand
GTGCAAGCAGATACGTTAGCCCAAGCATCCACAATCCATTCACAAATCGTGGCGTAACTCGCCCTGCGCCGCCTCTCAGTCTTTGTAAAGCTGCGTTTGCCGTCTGACATCCATCGCTCCCACGATGTTCGCAACTTTTGCCCGCGCCTTATGGTCGTGAAATTACGGTAATCAGAAATACACTGTATACATTGTTAATGTGGTAAATGACTATTCTAGCTGCAAATGTCTGTTTTTTGGTGCAATATCTACATAGGTGCATAGAGGCCCATTTTCAGCAACTATCACTCCAGTGTTCTAATGGTACAGTGTGTTTGCTCATTGTGTCAGAAGGCTAATGGACCCTTGTGGAATCATGTTAACACAGTTTAGCTGGTTATAGAAGCTATAAAAGTAGCAACAGTAGTATCTGGAGCATCACATTTGTGGGGTTGATTAAAAGCTCGAAATGGCCAGAAAAAAGGAACTTTCATGTGAAACTCGACAGTCTGTTCTTGTTCTTAGAAATGAAGGCTATTCCATATGAGAAATTGCCAAGAAACTGAAGATTTCCTACAATGGTGTGTACTACTCCCTTCAGTGAACAGCACAAACGGGCTCTAACCAGAGTAGAAAGAGAAGTGGGAGGCCCCCCTGCACAACTGAGCAATAAGATAAGTACATTAGAGTCTCTAGTTTGAGAAATAGACCCAGCTTCATTAAATAGTACCTGCAAAACGCCATTGTCAACATCTACAGTGAAGAGGCGACTCCGGATGCTGACCTTCATCCTACAACAGGACAATGACCCAAAAGCACACCTCCAAATTGTGCAAGAATTATTGAGAGAAGAAGCAGGAGGCCGGTATTCTATCTGTAATGGAGTGTCCAGCGCAGTCACCAGATCTAAACCCCATTGAGCTGTCGTGGGGAGCAGCTTGACTGCATGGTCTGCAAGAAGTGCCCATCCAACCAATCCAACTTGTGGGACGGGCTTCTAGCTTCTAGAAGTGTGGGGTGAAATTTCTCCAGATTACCTCAACAAATTAACAGCCAGAATGCCAAAGGTCTGCAATGCTGTAATAGATAGATAGATAGACCTTTATTGTCCCCGAGGGGAAATTGTTTCCACAAACTCCGTCAGTACACAGAAAAAACATTACAACATTGACTGCACACAAGGACAAAGACAGACAGTACACAATAAAGAATGTTACATATTGTTGAGAGCAGCAATGGCAGAGGGGACAAAACTTTTACTGAAGCATGCCCGCTTCCACCTTTAATTAATAATGAATTAATTGCTGCAAATGGAGGATTCTTTGACTAAAGCAAAGTTTGAAGGAAAAAAAATATTATTTCAAATAAATATCATTATTTCTAACCTTGTCAATGTCTTGACTTTATTTTCTATTCATTTTACAACTCATGTGGTAAATAAAAGTGTGACTTTTCATGGAAAACACAACATTGTCTGGCTGACCCCAAACTTTTGAGTGGTAGTGTATATTTGATTTGAACACGTTTTACCTTGTACCTCAGGACACAGATAGGTTGTGCTTATGAAATTTGAAATACAAATCTTATATATCCCTACATATAGTATTAAGGATTTAACAAATGCCCTACACACTGTTGTATACTGAAACCTAATGTGTTCATGTCTAGGTGGAGGGTCTGGGTGATCTGATCCATGCAGAGACAGAGGCTCAGAGGAGGCAGGCGCTGAGGCAGATGTCTGGAGACCTGGGACGCCTTTATCAGGACTGGAGCAGCAGACTCAAGCGGGTGGGTCCTCATCAGATACATGATCAGTATGGCTGTGCAGTCAATCACATTTTATCGAGATTCTGTTCTTTATAATAGAAAAAGCTGAGGTGTTTTTTTTGGGGGGGGTTATTATTTATTTATAACTTTTTTCACCTTTTTTATACATACAACATGAAATAAGCAATACAAACAATACAGCTGAGGTGTTTTTAATCGAAAGGTCCACATCCTCTGTCAGTAAAAGCATGTGGCTTGGAGCAGAGTTCAGACTTTGAAGGAAGAAATTTGACAGTTTTTTGTGTTTAAAAGGCAATGATTCAAGGTCTTTAAAGTCAATGTTCAGGAAATTGATGTTAGCAACATTTTGAGGCTAAATGATTGATCAAATGATTGATGAGGGGAAAAAGTCCAGCAAAGCCTTAGTGTTGTCACTTGTCGCGATACTAAAAAGTACTAAATAACAGACTTGATATGTGATACTGATTTTGATATCCAAATGATCATTTTAAAAGCTCTTTTTTACACAATATTGTAATTTTTCATACTAGACAATAGTATTTCTTTATTATACCGTGTGGTCTAGGTCATTAGTACTGATAAAATTGTTCAAGAAAGGTCCAATTTTGTCCAGTATATGTGATTTTTTTTTTCAGAGTCGATACTTGCTCAAATGAGTATCAAGTTTCGATATTGATTTATTAGTATCTGATTTTCTATACTTTTCACAACCCTACCCCGCCCTATATTTTTTAGTGGGGCAGAGCAATTTATTACATTTTAAATCAAATTGATTACGTTCAATCCTCTTTTTTATTTAAAGGTCCACAGCCAATCCTCTGTCATTAAAATAATTTGATTTGGAGCAAAGTTCAGAGTTTGGAGGAAGATAGAAATTATACTTGTTTTTTTGTGTGTAAAATTGTATTGATTAAAGTCTGTCTTGTTTATGTTCATGAAATTAAGATTGAAAGCCTTATTTAGTATTTTTTTTGCTGAAAATCAAAAATGAGAAAAAAAAAAAAAAGATTGTGATACTTTTTTTCATATTGCCCAGCTGTGCTCTAAATCTCAGGCAAAGTGGATATCCTCCTCTATAGTTGAAACATTTATTGAGCAGAATTGTGTGAACAGACCTCAGACGAACTGTATTCCCCCGGTGGACATATTGTGAATGACATTCTGTGAAATCCCTGTGTTTTGGAACAACACGGGTTGTACTTTGCTGTGCTGTACTTTTTAGGTCAGGGCTTGGTACTTTCACAGCTTAAACAATGCATTTTGTCTGCTCCTCTCCCGACCTCACAGCTGTATGGACAATCGGTATGTTATCTTTGGGGATAGGTTGCTTCCTGCTATTATCTTGGTAGAGTATGTGACAGCTAAGCGCGTGTCAATACGAGGAATAACAAGGGTGTTCCGAATGGAAAAGTGGAAAAAACATGCAAGAAATCACACAACAAACAGACAAAATTCACTCAGAGATTGGGCTGAAAATAGTGAAATGGTAGCTACTATCAAGACCGTCCCAAATCTCAATTGCATGAAGTTTAATGATATTTTAAGATGCACTATGTAACTTTTCAGGAATAGAACAAATTTGAGATGCTGTTCTTTCTCAGGAGTGTTCAACAGTGTGATATTGGACGTGAGGCTAACACGTCAAATTACATGTCAGATTTGTGAAGAGGTGACCCTATTCACAATAAGAATGCAAGTTTGTCAAGGTATTCTTGCCCAGTGAACATCTGTAACTGAATAACGGCGACTTTTTTTTCAATTTAATGCCTTACTGTGGAGCATTAAAGTCCAAACCATCATGTCCATACACACCACCTTGAGAATGATCTAATATTAAAAGCTAAGCAAGTCGGGTCTGGTTAATACTGAGACCGTTGGGAATACCAGCAGTAATAGCGCTAGTACATAGTGTTACTATGTCCTTAGGTAAGACACTTCACCACATTGCCTAGTGAGAAAGTGGTCTGTGCATGAATGATTGGTGGTGGTTGGAGGGGCTGATGGCGCAGATTGGCAGCCTCACTTCTATCAGTCTGGCCTAGGGCAGCTGTGGCTACAATAGTAAACTTACTTATCACTAAGTGTGTGTGAATGAGTGAATGAATAATAACTACAGTGTTGCGCTTTGAGAGGCTTTGACAAGGCTGTAAAATGCATTACAAGTGCAAGGCATTATTATTATTATGATGATTATTATTATTATTACTTCAGGATATTGATGAATTATGATTTTTGCCATCGGTCAAAATCAAGTACAAGTCTGTTTACAGCTGTAGCACTGTGTTCTTCTCATCCTACCTGTTTCTGTTGCTTTTGGCTCCACTCACCGTTCAGTGACCACACATGAACGTTTCACCTGTCTGGGCCCAAGCCAAGCACTGCGCTACTGTTACTACCATTATATATGTAGAGGCATCACTTTCCAGGCATAACCCCCAGAGAAATGTGTTCAACTGTTGTCCTAATGCTTTTCCCAGAATCAATCCAAAGCATATTTGTTTTGGAGAGGCCTTTCTGGGAAACTAGTACAGCAGTATCAGAGTCCTCCATCTTAACTCTACAATATCCAGGTGAAAGATGTTCCTACAACAATGTAATCTGGAATACATGGCTTCCACTTTTATAACGAGGCCTATAATAAAAATATGGAAATCTTCCTGCTTTTGTGAAGCAGCACCTCTATTGTGTTTATGTCACTGTATGTAGATTTATCACCATTTGGAAATGCATTATAAATACATTAGAAATGGTCCATGTCTCATTCTGTTTGTCTCACTGTTAAAGTGTATTAGTTTAGTGATAATACTGCTCCCACAATAGTGTTCTTCAGACAGGTTTGATAGCAGTGTACCCTGCTATCAAATGATATTTGATAGCAGGGTACACTGGGGGGCTTATATTTATTTAGATGACCTCACCTTCAGAAAAGACCGGCCTTGGTCTCCAGGGGTGCCAAAGGGTGCATTGAAAGCTCAATAGAGACAGATTATCCAATCCAACTTTATTTCTATTGCACTTTAAAAACAACAATGTTGACCAGAGTGCAGTACACAACAGACATTTTTAAAAAAACACAGATATAAAACAGACAAATACGAATAAAAATAACTACATACTGTACACTTTAAAACAACATATCAGTAAAAAGCTAATGAGGAAAAAGTGCGTTTTAAAAGCAGATTTAAAAGTAGAAAGTGACTCAGCCTGTCTAAGGTGCAGGGGCAACGCGTTCCCACAGTTTGGGACCAGCCACAGAGAAGGCACGGTCCCCTCGAAGTTTCCTCCTGGTTTGTGGGACCACTAACAGTGAAAGATCTGCAGACCTAAGTGAGCGAGCAGGATAGGGTAAAAGCAGGTCGGACAGATATTGTGGAGCAAGGCCGCGGAGGCATTTAAAGACAAACAAAAGGATTTTAAAATCAAAACGATAAGAGACGGACGGAGCCAGTGTAAGGACATTAAAACAGGTGTGATGTGTTCCCCGTTTTTTTGTACCGGTTAAAAGTCGAGCAGCTGCATTCTGAACAAGTTGAAGGTGTGTAATAGAAGTTTGGTTCAGACCAATAAAAAGTGCATTGCAATAATCCAAACGATTAGTGATAAAAGCATGAATTAAAATCTCAAAATGGTGCTGTGAGAGGACAGGTTTGACTTTCGCGAGTAGACGAATTTGCCAAAAACCTTGTTTTGACAAACCGCGCTAATCTGGGCATCAAGTTTTAAATCATTATCCAGCCTCACACCAAGATTTGTCACCACAGGTTTCACATATTGAGCAAAAGCCCCAAGATCAGTACTTCAAGTGTTTGCCTCACTAGGCCCAAACACTACAATTTCTGTTGTAGTGTTTGTAGTGTAGTGTTTCAAATTTAAAGACATTCAATTTTTTATTTCATCAACATTAAATAAGGAAACTTGATGAACAGTGTCTTTGACCCACTGATCTATAGTATCTAAACATATGGAGGATTTATGTCCTTATGATGATTAATATCAGAATGTAGCTCTGAATGTATGAGCCACAGCCTGGACATGTAATATTTTTCCTGTACCATCCTGTGCCATTGTTCTGTACAGATAATGTCTTGCCAATAGGATTATGGTATGTGTGTGAAGATGTACACCTGGGCTGCTTCCTGTCACATGTCGTTAGCATAAACAATAGACTTAAAAATACTTCAACCTTTGACCCTTGTATTCCTTTAGAGCCTGGCACACGTGGAGGCGTTTATCGACTTCAGTGAAGACGAGCTGATCGAGGAGGGTGTTCTGGACCAGGGTGAGTGAAAAAGAGCAGTGGGCAGTCCTCACAGAGTGTAAATGGTCTTTGTCAGTCTATGGCAGTCCTCCCTGGAGCCCAGAGCCTGGTCTCCCTCAGAGAGGAGGCTTTCCTGTTTGGATCTTCAGTGACCATCGTGTGAGCTGGTCTCACTGTGAAGACCCAGTGCCGTCCAAACTTTGAAAAGTATTTCCTAAAGGAAGCAGGAGGCCAAGGGACTCCTTCAAAGTCTGCTGCCCTGCCACTCACGGCAGCAGCAACGGTGGTGTCGGTGGAGTTTCCCATGGTCCTGTATATATGAGCATGTTGTTGTTATTATGTGTTGTCTCCAGAGACTGGGGCACGGCCACAGATCTGACACATTACAGTTTAAGCTATTGTTTGTTATAGTGGCTCAGTAGATGCTTATTATTGACATCTATTTAAGTGGGAAGAGTTCATAAGTGAGGACCCAATTACTGGGGATGCAACCCCTAATATTCATTCAGTGTTTAAATTTGATACTAGGGCTGGGTGATTTTACCAAAAAATATTTATTGTTGATTTTTTTCCTCCTCTACAAATGTTTTGCAAACTACAGAAAATTGCCAAAACTAAAAAGATTATATTCAGAAGATCATGTTTAACCCTTTGGTCACTGGGGTAAATCGTTTATGAATGATATAAAACAAACTATTGCATTAAAAATGCAGCCCCAACATTTAATTTGACCTTGCTGATTCAAAGCAATCAATTAAATAGATTTGATTAATCAATTTCATTTTTTGCCCAGCCTAAATCTACTGTATCTGATTACAATGCATATTTGTGATCTATTATAATCATCTACTGGAGCGAAAGTCACTTTTACAATTTCATGCATTATTTATTCACACCACGATTGGTGGTAATGAGTTACTTCTGTAGCCACAGCTGCCCTGGGACAAACTGACAGAAGCAAAGCCCCTCCAACCACCAACAATAAGCAAGCTGGGACAAGTGTTCGATAAGCGCTTTAACCACGGAGCCACAGCCAACTACAGTGCACATCTTTGGCCACGTCTATAAAACAGATCTAGATCCGGGGATCTTTAGTTCAGGGGTCAATTCTAAATTAGGCCATCCAGAATCACCACCCCAAAGTCAATATTGGCCAGTGTAGGGCAAGTACTGTATTACTATGCAAGACAATAATCGTTTGTTTATTTACACAGTTACCATTGCACATTGCAACCTGAACATAAGTACGCTTCTCTGTTGGTGCGTTATTAACAGGATTTTGACCTTCAGTGTAAAGTCTAAACAGACTGGGCCTGACCCACTTCTGTCCAGACAGCCATCCAGACAGAGCTGGGTTTCCAGACTCCAGGTTCCAGCCTTGTCACAGCATTGTGCTACAAGGGCTTTACATTATTCTACAAGGGCCGAGAAAGTGAAGTCTCACAAACCTTCGTCACATCCTCTTCCTCTGTGCGTCTCCTTCACAGTGGACCAGTCCATATCTGAGCTCCAATCTGAAGTTGAGCACCACCTGCAGGATGAACGGCGCGGGGAGAGGCTGCGCAGCGGCGTTCACGTGGTTATCGCTGGAGCCACCAACGCGGGGAAGAGCAGCCTCCTCAACACACTCTGTAAGACACACAAGCACACACAGGCCCACAGTGACAAAGAATCATTAGCTTTTGTATTTCAGAGATTGCGCAAACCATAAGAACTATTGTAAAATGTGTGTCTTGGTTGAGGTTCAAGGGTTTGCCTTTTTTTTATAGAATATTGGCAGAGAGATATCTCCTTATATTCTAGATTACAGTAAATTTCTGTTGTTGTTGTTCATCATCCACTTGATTGTCCCACTTTGCTTTCATTCATAATGGCAGTCTTGCTATTATCTTGTAGAAACTATATCACCCACCTCATAGTGTACAGTTTCACAAACCTCACATCCTGGAGTTGGATCATTTCTCTGGGAGTGTAGTAGAAGTTTTGGTTCGTTAAACATTTTGGGAACATTCTCAGACAGCACTTTTTTTGCATGAATGTTGATCAAAAGTTGGGTTTGGATAGTAACTTTAGATAATAAGGTAATTTGAATGTTCACTGTTAGCTGGGATAAACCTCTCGGTGGTTACTCTAGGACTGAGCTTTAATACATAAATGTACTATATACAGACCACATTAAAACGTCCACATTGATAGTGAAGCTGTCACTTGATCTATACGTTTTGTCTATATTTAACCATTTCACCATTCTCATTGATAGTTTTTTGTTACCCTATATTACTGAAGCACATTTGTAGTTTGTAAATTTGTTCACTAACACTGGGAATACATGTTTTTATTCGTTATGTTTTATATTAATTATAATCTGTTTGTGGACCAGGCCAGAGACCGGCTGCCATTGTGTCTCCGATCGCGGGCACCACGAGGGACGTAGTGGACACAGCTCTGGACATTGGAGGTTTTCCTGTGGTTCTGAGCGACACAGCAGGCCTCAGAGATAGCGCCGACCTGGTGGAGAGAGAGGGGATCCGCAGGGCGCGCCAGAGGTACAACACAACCCCCATGAAACTATATGTACATTATTACATGGGGAGATCATCTTTTTTTTTTCATAAATTTGACCTATGTAAAAGTGTTAGTGTATGCTCATAGGAGTTGAGTTAGATCACCTGTTAGGGCCAGAACGATTATACACAATGACTCGGGTTATTTTATTTTTATTTATTTATTTGAATTAGGACAGTGCATATTAATCACTGTTTCAGCAACTGCTACACATAAATATGCCGGAGTTAGCACAGGAGCTAAATTTCAGCCGTTGTCCTAAGGCAGGATAAAACATTCAACAATTAACTTTACATTAACAGACAATACAAGATATTAGTACTAATAAGAAAACAGCATTTACAAAGGATTATATACAGTACAGTAAACAACTGTAATAAGAAAAAAGTATTTACAAAAGGTTATTTACAGTAAAACAGTCAAAGCAAGACTCTGAAGAATCTAAGATAAAAGGTTAAATCATATATGATGCAGGACTGGTTGGTTTTCAGCCATTGTTTGAGAACTGTTTTGAAGGTGGAGTAGTTTTCACAGTTTCTAATGTACAGTGGTTACAGTTCAGGGTAGTTCCATGGACTTAACTAACAACAGATACTCCTTACTGTAAACAACTAGGATGTGTTAACTTCAGTGTAGTCCGTTCTTCTCTTCAGACAGAACCTTGGATGAATGGGAAATATATTTGCTATTAAAAAAAAACCTTCACCAATTTTCTTTTACAGTGGATCCTGGATGACTGACTTACACAGCTGTGGGGATTACACCTTGCCTAAAATATAGGAGTAGTATTCAGAATTAGTAGATAAATTAGCCTCAAATCAAAATATACTACTGGAATAACAGTGGTTAATCTGTTGCACTAAAAAACTAGTGCAGCCTCTGCAGCTCATTGAGTGAATTCTGGAGGTTCTGTCCTGAGAATGAGAACAACATGTATGTGGCCTCTAGGCCTATATGCAGGTTCATGTTATTCACACTAGTTCTGGTTTAGTTCTGGGTTTAGTCACAGTTTTTATGTGATGTGTGGATGCAACCCGGGCTCTGTTTATTTGTAGTTCCTTTGTTCAACCAGTTATAGCACAGGCTGCTTAGATTCTTTATAATGGCAGACCAAATGATAATGTTTGTTTGGGTAGATGGGCTCAGAAGAGTGAGACAAAGGCATTACTTCCTTTAGAGAGCATCCATAAGGCTAAATATCTGCTACATACATCCGATACAACAAAGTAACACACCTCCTATCATCTTCTTTCGTTTGTGAACGTCAGTTTGTTTTGATTTAAGTATTTTTTTGCTCTGTGTCTGCACATGCCCCTAACTTGGCACCATACAGTAAATTAACATGTAACAGAGTGGCGAGACTCTGAAACAACATGAAGGATCTACTCCCAAACAAAGAAAGGAAGAAATAATTCACTGCTCTCCCTATGTACATTATAATATATTTTCATGATGTCTGCCAGGCCGCCACTGTTAGTGTTACTGCTATAAATACATGGGATAAATCGTCATAGGAGGTTGCATAATGAATGGAGTATTGCTGCTTCAGGTTGAAATAAATGGCTCTTGACCAGCAGCTGCTTCCACTGTTTACAGTGGTGAAGAATGGAGGTACTTGGATTGTCCGTTATAAGGGCGTTATCAGAGTGAGACAGCACAAACACAGAGTTGAGTGACCACTGCAGACAAAACACTTGTATACTTATTTATATACTTAAATATACACAGATGTATGTTATCACTTATATGTCTGGTGCCAGAGGAGAGGGGAAGTGACTCAATGATAAGGGACGTGTTATTTATCACATAATAATAATCCCTAGCTGTGTGCAAAAATATATGTCAGTCGTACTGTTTGTAGTATGTATGTATTAGTGTTGTCACAATTCTAAAATTTCAAAGTCAATTCAGATACTAAGGAGTAGATTTGATACACAATACAGATTACACAGATTCCCATACCACAATGATTTTAAAAGCCTTTAGCCTTATATCTTTGTCGTCCAGGCAGGTTTCATAGTGGTCCATGGGTGTACACTAGTCTATGTGGCCTTAATACTTGTTCTGATACAGCTCAAGGTCATTTTAAAACAACTGTGGAAAGGTTAATTTGTGTCCTGTGAATGTAACTTTATTAGTATAGGTGCCTGCTCAAATGAGTATCTAGTTTCAGTACTAGTTTTAGTATCTGATTTTCAGTACTTATAACAACCCTTTAATGGTGGCACAGTGACTGAGTGACTAGCTTCACAGCAAGAAGGTCCTGGGTTCCACTCCCAGGCTGCTCAGGCCTTTCTGTGTAGAGTTTGCAAGTTTCTCCCTGTGGGTTTCCTCTGGATCACCCCATCAACCCAAAACATGCAACATAGGTAAGATCCTCCAGCTAAGGTATTCCTGACTAACTCAAGATCTGGACATGGGTCCCCAGGAGCAGGGCTGTGGCACATTACTGATGTGGGTCAAAGGCAAAGGACAATTTCCCTACAGGGATAAAGTGTAGCTTAAAAAAATATAATGAGACTAAACATATGCTATTCAGAGTAATGAAAAATTAGTACTCTTTTTGCATTGCCAGAGCCATAACATTGCCATAACAAATCTTTAATTAATCTCTAATTGTCAAAAGTGCTTAAAATGCCATCATAACAGGAAAAAATAATGTGTCCAAAAAACAGTTGTCACATAATTGAGCGTTACATCCTTATACGGTCGTGTCCATTGTGTCCCTGTTGATGAGTGGTGTCTGATGACGTGTGTGAAGTGGGACATAGGCAGCTCCTCAGAGACTGACCAGAGCAGGAGCCGGTCAGAGACTCATGACCTGGGTCACTATAGGAAGGATGTGCTTAGTGCAAGCATCCTGCTGCCGTTACCTCATAGCCCCAAAAACACAGCCAATATTTCCATGGCTCACATGTATCTACTGTACGTGTGGGATTTAGTAGTTCTGGTACTTGCTGTGTAATTAATTACATTTGAACCATGATTATAATTATTGATCCAATCGGTCAAATAGACTTTGACTTTTACTTGAATTTTGAGGGAAATTTATCTTTTGCATTTGACCCATCCTTCAATGCCACTGGGGCAGCCTGTCAGGAGCAGTGAGCAGCCTCAGGGGCCGTGCCCAGGGACCCATCTCCAGATCTCAAGCTAGTCTTGTTCAGGACTACCTTAGCTGGAGGGTTTTACCTATGGTTTGTGTTTTGGTTTGATGGGAGAAACTGGAGTGGCTGGAAGAAAACCCACCCAGACATAAGGGGGGACATTCAAACGCCACAGAAAGCCCATGGCAGGCTGGTTTGCTAGTTTGTGAATTTTGTTACAATGGCGGTAAAACTTTTTTTTTTTCTAATCCTTAAAAATAGTATGAAAGTAGTTAAGAACATTTACTTACATTCTGTTCTTATTGGGTCGGGGACTTGTTCTCAAATTCAAAACCTGAAGCAAAACCACTCTACAAATCAAAGACTTTTCTAACATGAATCAGTAATCACACTCTTGACTGTATGTACATAATCATTCTTTTAATTAAGACCTTAAAATGATGGTTTTTCCATAGTAGCGCCTCTTTATATAGTTTCTGATCTACATTTTGTTGGCTCATTCATGATTCATATTCTCTACACTTCCTTTCTTTCATAACATAAGTTTGTGTAATAGATTTTGGATGAATATAATGTCCGTGTAATCCTTTCTCAGGGTGGAGCAGGCGGATGTGACCCTGGTGGTGGTGGACTGTGCTCAGATTCCTTTGGACCAGCCCACAGTCTCCTTCCTCCGGGACCACATTAAGGCCGTGCTGCCCTCCCAGGACCCCAGTCACACAGGTACAGGGACACTCATCATGCTACAGATGTTTATCAAGACTCCAGCAACAACAAATAAACAAACAAAGCAATTTGATAGTGAAATGTTCTCACCTACCCACAAGCGAATTGAGCTTTTTAAAACTGGTCTTCTTCTGTCAGGCTAAAGCAGGCACAACACTATCAGACTGCAGTAACATAGATCGCATCTAGTGGTGAGATGTGAGAATACAACCGGGTCAGCCAATCTAATTACAGATGGTAGCTTTAACACACACTATGTATGGTTTTAGATGGAGGGTCTGAAACCTTCTTTTATAACCTAGCTGACAAGAGAGTCAGGTCTGTGAAGAACTATGAACATCAAATGCACAAATCGTTTCTCTCTGCAAGTTTTTCAGTTCATCAGTTTTCCCGATGAACCCAGCCTATGCAGTGACGAGTTTATGACTGTTTACATTCGTCTGTGTGTGCTCAGAGCAGTGCATCGTGGTGCTGAATAAGCTGGACCTGCTGACGGAGCAGAGGAGACAGAGGCTTCACTCAGACCTAAGCTCATGGACAGCCCCTCCCTCTGTCTGCTGTGTCTCCTGTCTCACCGAAGAGGGACTACAGCACTTCCTCTCACAACTACAGCTCAGGGTCCAGCAGCTGTGAGTCTGTGCAAAGTATCCACATTTTTGTCAGACTTTGTAATGAATCATATTAATGCAATTGAAATGACTAAATCTCAATTTCAGTACATTTATGATCAGCTCTAAGGGCCTTTAATCGACTAGTTTACACTACAGGAAACCCACAGTTGATGCATGAGGTTTGGAGCAGAGTCCAGACTTTGGAGGAATACATTTTACTATGGTCTCTTCTTTATTTTCTGAAAAATAATAAAACCCATTGAACTGAATCAAAAACAGTGCTAGGCAAATGGTTCCATGTAGTATACCACGACCGTAATGATGGATTCATTAAATTAGAGGTTTGGCTGACGTATTTTTTTCCCTCATAGAAAAAACTTCAGATTGTGGTGATGTGAATTATGAATATATAAAAACTTCAGTAAATCAGTAAAGGCTCTAATCTAATATAATGTTGTATTCCTCTCAGGTGTGGAGACCCTCTGTCTGGTGGCCCCTCGCTGACTCAGGCACGGCACAGATCTCACCTGCAGCGCTGCGTCTCTGCTCTGAAACAGTTCCATCGTTACCGGGATTCAGACCTGGCTCTGGCCGCTGAGGGAGTCCGCCTCGCCCTCACCTGCATCGGGCGCATCACAGGACGGGTCGGTCCTGAAGAGATCCTAGATATTATCTTCAAAGACTTCTGCATCGGCAAATAAAATGAGGAGTCAGAGAGCAAACTTGTAGACATAAATAATGGAGCTGAATAGTCCTGCCCATTTTGAAACCTGTAAATTGCACATTAATTTTTCCCATAGACTTTTCCAAAAAATTTAATTAAATTAAAATAGTTGAAGTCAAAAGGCTAAACAGTTCTGTGGTAACTATGTCAATAACTCTGGTATTTTCTTTTAGTAACTTAACCATTTAGAAAGTTTCAGATAAAAAAAAAAAAAAAAAAAAAAATGCAATTAAAGGCCTTGCAATCAGGAGGGAAGGCAAGGGAAGTTTATTTGTATAGCTTAACTCATACACAAACAATAAATTATTAAAATCACAATACAAACAAATCAAAACATAAATAATCATAAAATTAACATTAAAAGAGTGCAGAATAAAAACCTTTCAGTCATATGCACAGCTAAACAGAACCGTTTAGAGCCTGAATTTGAATGTTGTCAGAGCAGAGATCTGTCTCACATCTTTAGGAAGACTTCCAGATTTTAGCTGCATAAAACTGAAAACTTCAGAGTTACCACATAGCTGATTATCCACCAGATGGGATGCAAGATAGGTCCACGAGATTTTAGCGCAATTTCTTGTTCATAAATTGTACAGTTTCTCAAGAGGTGCTGCGTACTAGCATTATGTCTTTTTGGTCCAATCCAAAAGTGTCACCCAAGCTCTCTTCTTTCTCTCCCTTCCTTTCTCTTTTTTTTTTTTTTTTTGAAAAAAAAAAAAAGTATCAGAGCTAAAACATTGTTCCAATTCAAAATATGTGAGACAAAACAGAAACTTCTTCCTGCTCTGAGTCTTCACATTGTTTAACTCCCAAGACACAGACATGTTTGTTTTGAGCTGTTTAACCAAAATAGCAGCACTGGACTGACAGGTGACTCATGCAGAAGTCCTGCACTTCTTGAATAGAGTTTAAAAATAACTCATGAAAAGCCTTTGGTCCCAAAATGAGACTCTTGGGTCAGATTAGAGCAGCTGAATTTAACAGTGCAAGGTCAGGTATTCTCCTCTCACATTGTTTAGAATATAAATTACTTTTTAATGTGTTCTTTGGAATACGTCTTTACATAAATAGATTCAGAAACAATCACTTCATAATAATTATTTTGTTTGTTTTTTCTAATAAAAGGCTAATGAAGTTCTCATAGGTTATCATAAGATACGCTTTCCAACGTTGAATGATTAGACAGCTGCTGTACACAGATCAAGTTCTTCAAGTAAAACCTCAAAACCGAATGTTACAATCACGACTACCTCTACTACTATTACTACTAGTGTATTACTACTACTACAGGTACGAACAAGTGAACAGTAGTAACCCATCATCTCCAACAAGTGTCTAGTAAGCCAATTTAAAGTGCACTTGTAATGTGTTTTACAGGCTTGTCAAAGCATCTCAATGTGCATTATTCATTCACTTATAATAATAATAATCTACTACCACAGCTGTCCTGGGGCAAACAGCCTGAAGCGAGGTGGCCAATCTGCGCCATCGGCCCCTCTGACCACCACCTACACTGACCACCACCAACACTCACACATCACATTCATACTTGGCAGGGTGTGTGTTAGAACACAACAACAGAACTTGGTTCAAGCAGGAAACGATCCTTGGACCTTCGGGTTGGGGGACCTCTGCTCTAACCACTGAGCCTCTGCCACATGACTCTATACTCTTTGTTCTAAGTTAATGTATAAGTAGTCTACATGCTTTTACTGTTTTTTTTGTATCCACTCCCTCAGTCCTGCCCTGTGTCAGTATTCCGCCTTAGTCGTTTTCTTTCACATTATAGTCCTATCCCTGTCTGTACTCTGTGGGAAACCAGTGTTTTTGAGGCAGAGCTGTCTGTGCCTTTGTTCATCTGTCAATCTGGCCTTGATCAAATATTTATGTTTCCCGGCTGAACTGCTCACCTCTGCCCCGCTCGCTGTCCTGTGTGACGACATTAGGGGCTGCGTCTGCGGGGGTCTATGGGGTCCTGTGCTGTTTGCCTGTGTGTTTTTAGGAGCGTTTTGGCTGAGTTTCCGGCCTGTCAGTCTCTTTGCTGCTCTTTCATGTCCTGGTGATGGATTACGGAGCAGGGGGAGGTAGAGCTAAAACTGGGGATTTCTGCAGTAGTAAATTATGAAGTGCCTCTTCCTTCTGTACAATCACGCTGACGAGGGCATTGTGTGGAGCTACTGCTGAACTGCTGCTTACACGTGTCGTTTTTACATTTCGTTACATTTACAATATCGAATCAAATGTAAGAAAATGTACATCACTAAAACTAGGAGATTCCACTTCCTTACAATGAGAATTTACTCAAGTGTGAAATTCAAAACTGTTTGTTACTATAGGTTTGCAGAGTTTTTTTTACAATAAAGACAGGATATCCAATTTATTTAAAGCTCCACTGCATAACTTTTTAACCAAAAAACTAAAATAGAGACCAAAATAAAAGCATGTTTTGTTTTTTTTTGTTTTGTATGTTCTGTATGCTCTGGAAAACATGCCCTGACTGTGAGCGGGCTTGCATCTCCTCAAACCTGACTCTCTGGAGGAGGGCTGTCTCCTGCTTGTTTTCATGGAAGTGTTGTTCCTTTGGCTATAATTTTCCAAAGTACAGTTTGAACGTACTTCCATGGTTCCTCCAGAAAGTTGCACCATGTTTCTTCAGCTTAAGTAATTGCATTCTTTGACCTTACTGTTTATCCACACAATTAAGACCCACTTAGAGCCCACTTTAATGTCCTAATAGCACACACCCTGTTCCCTGTCAAGCTCTGGTCCACACAGCCTGATGTTCTAAATTAGTTAGCATTCGTTATTCTCTGAGCTCCAGCGGTGGCAGCTGTAGTTTTCCTGTGTTAGATTAATGAGTGTTATGAGCAGATGAGGCTGTGATGCAGACACACACCCTGTTCTCATTTGAACAGAAAAACACTTGGACCATGCTAAACAGAGGATTTCCTCAGGACAGTGCTCTCACCTGGGCCCCTCCGATGTATCTGTGAGAATCATGTGTCTTATGCAACATGCCAGACCCTCTGCACCAGCCCTGTATGCAGTGGTGGAACGTAATGAAGTAAAAGTAGTAAAGTACAATTTTCCAGTGGATACTTTTTACTTCGCTACATTTGAGAGCAGGTATCTGTACTTTCTGCTCCAGTACATTTTTGAACAGGACTGAAAAGTAGAAGTATTTTTTTTTTATTGTTTGAGACTTACTGAAAAGTCAGAGGGGTTTATTTTTTAACATGTTCATAGTTTGAGCAAACAAAAATATACAAATAAAAACAGCTAGGGAAAAAAAGTGCTCTATTTTTTCTGTTGAACAAAATTCAGCACAAATCTTTATCAAAATCACTACATTTGAAGATTTATTACATCTCAAAATGTGAAAAAAATACTTTCACTCTTTACTCTTTAAATGCATTTTTAAATGGGTACATTATCTAATTACAATTTAATTACAATTTTTCTGAACATTGTGATTGGATTTGCGATTTTTGTTTTGTAACAGTATTCTGCTCACATTTTAAAAGCATCCACAACAGACGAAAAGACTGAAATGTGAACTGACAAATGAAAACAAACATCACATTTCAAACATGCTTATACAGATCTAAAGGGTTAGCAGTTTTATGCAGAATAAAACTGGATGTTATTTCCCATTTCATTTTCATTTATTTTTATTTATACAGGCTGAGTCCAATGAGAGACTCAGACTCCTTTTCATGGACGCGCTGTTCAAATACAGAACAATACAAACAAAAAGTGGGCAAGACACTTAACCCACGTCCCCCCAGTGTCTGCGTATGTGCGTGTGAATGGGTGAATGGTTCCATAATGTAAAACGCTTTGTCTAAAACGAGTTGGAAAAAATGCTATATAAAATTGGACTCTTTACTATTTAATATTAATAATGTTGACAACAGGTTAGATTTATACCTAAGGAAGAATCACCATTAAGTTACAAGAGATACAGGGATGTGACAAAAAGTTTAGAGTGTCCTCGCAGTCTCACATACTGACACATGTGGAGACACAAACATTTCATTATGATATTTTTAAAAATAAATACGTTTCTTCCATTAGTTTCTCTAATAGCAGAAATTAGCCAAAGCATACTGTATTGTGTAAGAGCCTTGGTTACATAAAATGATCGCACAAATCTGGTATTTTCAAAGGATGGACACAACAATGAGAAAACGACATTATATCTGAAAGAGCGGTGCAAGAAGCACAAATATTCAAATAATTTCATATTGTCAGCATAAACCTTTTGTCACTTGTAGACTTACTCACAGTGACCATAACATTTACTCAAGTAAGACTGTTACTATTACTACTACTGTTGCTTCAAATATTACTCAACTAGGAGTAAAAGGATGGTGCTAGAAAAGTACTCTGAAAAGTACAATTTCTATAAAAAATTACGTTGGTAAATGTAACTGAGTGACTAACTGAGTGCTGTCTGATCTGGATATCACTGCTCTTCAGATACAAAAGTAAAATTCCAATTTTGTTTTTACCTGTTTCCAACTAATGACCTATTTTCACCCACGTATGTCTGTTGTCTCATGGCATTTCATTGTAGATTTCCCAAAATCTAAACTGAAAGTTCTATGCTTTGGCCAAAAATGCTTGTATGATACATAATTTGAAAGTTAGGAAAGTTTAGTTTCTGATCTGCATGAGCGCAGTGTGATTACAGCACAGTCGAACCTGCTCCAGTTTTTTTTATTGATGGATTTGATATTTTTAAAAAATTAAATTAAAATATCCCTCTGAAAAATATACTTCAGATCTCTAGGTCTAATTATGTTGAATTAATATTTAAAATGTCTGAAAGGGTACTGTTTACCCAGGGCCCATTGTAGAGAGGGGCCCCTCACAAAGTCATGGGCATTTGTCATCAGACAACATGTAGTGTGGACCCACCAAGATGATCTGTACCCAGGGCCCAGAATTTGGTGCTACACCCGTTTAGCAGTATGTTAATGTTTTCTGGCATTTTACAGTCGGTTAAAGGTCCTATATTCCACAAAAGTGACTCTTCTGAGCTTTAATGCTGTTGCCTTGTCAAAAACATACCTGAACTTATGTTTTGTTTCATTCACACATGTTTGCATAATCCTTTATTATTAGTCTGTCTACATCTCCAAAGCTCAAAATGCTCCGTTCCACCTTGTGATGTCATGAAGTGGTAGTTTTCAAGTTAACAGTTACTTTTTTCCTTTAGTTCAGTAGAGATTGGCAATTCCAGGACTCAAATGATCCAAATGATACTAGTGAAGATGTATGGAGTTTAAAAAAATAGTGGTGCACTTCTGGTATTGCCACATGACATCACAAGGTGGAACAAAGTGTTTTCTTTTTGACAGAAGAACTCCGCCTAAATAATGCAGGGTGTCTGTTGAACATGTGTGAATGAAACAAAACACCAGGTCTGTTTGTGATGAGGAAACAACTTTATAACTAATATGAGCCCTTTAAGAGTTGAGGCTCTCCTCTGCACGCTTTGTTCATGTGAGAGGAAGCGGAAATACTTAAACGTGAGAACACTTGAAGTCACCGCTTCTGTGAAGTTTTAAACGCTCTGTAAAAATGACTGTAAAACATTATAGCTCTCAGGGTGCTTTTATTGTCTATTTCTGGGGCAGTCTTTTTCTGTATCAAACTGAAACAATGAAGCTATTTAAAGTGTTTATAGGAGGTGATAAACTGCTGCGGTATGCTGTGGGGTCGTCCTGTGAAGACAAATCAAACATACTCATATTTAAGTGCACTCATTTATTGCATTAAAATAAGACTTTTTCACTATTTTTCCCAAATCTTTATAAATGAAACACAAAACTATTTACAACAGTGTCATGACATTTGTACAATTACCTGAGTGAGGACATGAGTCACAGTGTTTTAAACAGCGCTTTAAGCATAACTATAGACATATATGATCATACTGTATTTACACTATTTACACAGACATTTGACGATTACTTCAACTATATGTATATACATTCGCCATTGGGTTATCCACATCTATATAAAGAAGACATACTATGCAAAAAATCCGTTTATGAGCTGTTGTAATGTTTTTTCCTCACCATGTCCACACTCAAAACTATTTCACCTGACTATTTGAGTGATCCTTTAGCTCCTGCATTTAAATTGTATATGACAACACAAGAATATGTCTGTGTTATCACTCAGTTGTCCATGTATGAGCCGTAGCAAAAGTTTACAGTTTACAGTTTCTGAGTCGTAGCACCTAATTTGTCTGCTACTAATGTTTATATCTTGATTCATGGACACAATTGGGAAAATAAAAACCCCACGATCATGTTGAGTGGGTTAATACGAACATTTTAAGACCGAAAATGACAAGGCTCACTGGAGCAGTTATAGACAGAGGGGTGACAATTTTTCAATGTAAAGTGAATTGGAGCCAGAGTCAATGGAGCTGGAAGTGCGCTCATGATCACTTCCTATTTGGGACATGGTCGCAAGCAGGTTTACTATGTCCATTTATATATACAGTCTATAGTACTATCTCCCCAAACAAAGTAATAATTAGCAAAACAAATATAACAAACATGTCATATGCACTTTAAGGCTTGAGGGGGTTCAAAAATGTATTTTGCATCAACCTCCCATCCCTGCCGACAACTCTCTCAAAAGAATGTTGCATAGTGATTTTTTTTAAATATACACAACATAACTAAAATGTCCTGTGTGATATACTGAAATGCTGTGGCAAAGAATCAGTTCTGCGATTTTGAACAGGAAGTCACTGCGTCCCATTTAATTATTAAGAACTTTGCTGTTTACAATGAACAAAATGTTAAATAATGATCTAGATATAAACACCAGAGCAAAGCAAAGCATAATATCTCTTCTTTAAAACATTCACTCTCTTAAATGTAATTCTCATCAGTTTCACAGGTTTGTAGTTCTAAGTTAGCGGCTAAGTCTTTTTAATATCATGGAGCTGGATGGTGCACTGCTGCATCTCATCTCACCTGCAAAAGACAATGATTTCACTCTTAATCCAAACGGAGAACGTCGACAGACTGGTATGAAACGTGCAGTACTATCTTTGTGATTGACGTACTGCAGGAGGTCTCACTGGTGATAACAAGTTTGGTGTGATTGGTTTGTTCTGCAGCCCTGGAATCGTGGCTCCTCCTCCCAGTCTAGGTCCAGGCTGAAACACAGAGAGTTCAGTGTAAACAGAGATTATGTACATTTTGTTCTTTTCGGTGGCACATCTCTGGGTTGACCTGCTCCTGAGGTGAACTATGACCGTGGAAATAGCCTCCTCTCGTTATCTCACACTCACCATCCTTCCTGCCACTGCTGCTGTTTTGCTGTGTCTGACTGGGCACCTGACGCCACACTGAACTATGTAAACATAACTGCTAGTGATATAAAAAAAGCCAAAAGTGAGATCTCTCAACTGGACATAAAGTTGTAAGAGTGAAGACGTTTTGCTGCTCATCCAAGCCGCTTCAATGAGCAGTGAAACATCTTCACTCCTACAACTTTTTGTCCAGTTGACAGATTTCACTTTGGATCAGAGCTGGACAACTGAGGGATTAGACATAACTGCTAGCGCTAGGCAATGAATCAAGATTGACATTCTCATCAATGATCATGTTTGGTCTTTTTGATTGAAAGGTCCACAGCCAATCCTCCATCAGTGAAAGCATGTGGTTTGGAGCAGAGTTCACGCATTGGAGGAAGAAGTTATTTTTTGTCATTAGTAAATGGTCACATTTTTATATAGTATTTTCCACCTCAAAGCCACTAAAAAATACTTTACATCAAGGGACCACTCACCCATTCACACACAAGTGTCTTGCCCAAGGATACAAGAACAATCGCACTGCCAACATGCGGGACAGTGGATATGACTCTACCAGTGATGTGTATGTCAAGCGTGGGATTGGAACCGGCAACCTTCAGATCAGGGAAGAAACACTCTACCGACTACTGTCTACTGTCGCCCATTAACACTGATTTTAAGTATGTCTGGTTTATGTTCATGACATTAAGACATAAAGTCATTTTTATGTAGATTTTGAAAAGAAATCATGAAATAGAGACAAGTGTGACTTTATTTAGTCTTTTTTGCCACATAGCCCAGCCCTTATTTCTCTCCTAGTGCTGGATAAGGCTCCTTAGTGAGGGAAAAATTATTATCAGCATTATTTGGTTTGATATAATCGCAATTTAATTCATGACCCATAATTTATGGACTGTAAAGATGGGGAGATTATTGAAGTATTCATGAAATTGTGGAGGTTTTTTTTTTATATAGTGTAATGATCGAATATTTTGTGTTTAATTCAGCTCAGAGTTGACACCTTTTCTTGTTCTTGTAACTGTTTGTGTTCTTAATGTAACTGCTTTTGTGTGTGACATTTTTTAACCCTGTTCCTTACAATAGAACACCATAGTATGTAACATTTGAATATTAAGTATATGGCTTACAAAACAAATTGCTGATTTGTACGGCCTTACTGGTAAATTAGATGTTCCAAGTGTACTTCAACTGCAATCTTTGGTCATATGTTGCTGAGGATTATGTATTTTTAAGATTTTAGTAATGTTAACTTTTTCACTTCTTATATAGTATGAAACTAAGAGTTGTTTAAGCATTTACACATGTACACTTTGAGTATTATATGCTACCAAAAATGGCCAATTTGTTAAAAAGTAGGCCTGTATCAAATAATAGTTTAAGAATATGTCTGTGTCCCTCAGTCGTCGAGGTAGGAGTGAAAAGAAAAATTTTAATCTGTCATCCAAAAAGTTGTAAGAGTGAAGACATTTTGCTGTTCATCCAAGCTGCTTGTACTGGTCAGATTACTGGTGGACACTGCCTTATTTCTATCTGAAGGAAGGAGCTAACTACACTAAATATGTTTATGTGAAATTCTAGAGCTTAAAAATCTTTAAATTTACATCATGAAGCTTAACAATTAGCTCATAATAAACAATGAGTATGTTTACCTTGCAGTTTGCCAGATCTGCCTTGGCCATCTTCAGCTGATCTTGTACTATGGCCAACCTGTCCTCCTCGAGTTTCTTCTGGTCTCTCAGTCGGTTTTGTTCGTTCAGTAACCTCTCCACCTTCAAACAGACAATACAGCTGTGAAATGAAGTCTGCATTCACACTCAAAACTGGGACTAACCCTGGAACTAAACCAGGACTTGTGCATACGACAGGTTTAGACTACTCATTTCACTAAAACAAACTTAACATAATTATATTTGAATACTTTAAATACCTTACCTGTTTTTTTCTAGTTTTATTTTGGGGTTTTTTTTTGGTGGAGTTTATAATTTGGACACAGACAGCAGATATGACATACATAGAGATAATTCCAACGATAAAGTTAACAAGGGCCAAAACTTTTCTAAAACACACAATAACTATGATTAGACTAATAAAAATAAACTGCCAGAAAAAATGTATTCTTTGCACATAAATCGTCCGGCAGTTAGGATAGAACGTTTGGTGTGGACGACATAGGTAGGAGGTTTTTTTTTGTTTTTTAGAAATGAGCACTACTTCCTGTATATTTGTACTTTTTTTTGCCACAGACTGCCACTTAACTAATGTAAAACTATGATAAATATTTACCACAGGTAGTATCTCACCAAGCCAATTAGAGTAATAATTAGAAAAACATGAAAACCTGTCATATGCACTGTAAACTCTAGATCAGGATCAGTCCAGGTGTGACGCCTGAATCATGTCTCCTCCTCGTACCTGATTGTCATGGTTCTTCTGCTTGAGCTCCAGTTGTCTGGTGGCCTCGGCAGCGTTCTCCGTCCGAGTGGTCTCGCACTTTTTCAGGTCAGAGTTTAGATTTGAGTTCACCACCTCCATGCGACTGGACAAGGACTGTATCTCTGCCACCTGCAAACAAGCGAGAATTTTATCACATGTTACAAAATCAACAGACCATCAGTAACAACCAACAATGCCAATGTGAAAAAAAACTTCAATATGTCATAATTAAATCAAACCAGCACGGCGAGATGAATTTTCACAATATTCCATCTGGCTCTGAAGTGGAACTAAACAGTAAATGCGATATTTTTTTTTTTTTATGCTCGTGTTTTTTTTTTTTCCAACTTTAGTGCAAACCAGGAAAATTTGCAAGTCTAAAAGTGAGAGCGTGCTGCCTTCAGTGGCCTCTGCAATTTCCAGTAGTTGGTGACTTCACACATGACTGCCCTGATTACAGCCAGGTGTTTCTGACTGCAGGGGTGGAGTTTGCAGTGTGGGCCCCTCCTCTCTCTCCCCTTTAAGGCTGGTTTCAAATCTTCGTGGATGTTTGCTGTGCCGTGTACAAGCACCTCCGCCAAAAGTGTAAAATTTCCGCCAAACACAAGGGCTGTGATTGGTTGATCTACAAAGACTATGCGGACAACTGATTAAAAACAGCTCAGAACAGCTACAGTTTGCAAATTAATCATTTGGATTCCCACAACACACCTGGATCCTGATTAGCTCTGCAGAAGCTTGTATGGTTCAGGTTTGAGTCAGGACAGCAGCTCTCATCTGAGCGAGGCTTGACTCTGGACTATAAACCAGGCTTTAGTCCTCCAAGCACGGTCCAGTTTAGCGGCTCTATTTGAAATGTGGCTGTGTTTAGGTGTTTAATTCCACTTTAACTAGAGGTTCAGACCGATCACTAAACACCATGGTGGTTTAGGTGGCGCCAAAAGTGAACCAAAATAAACAAAACTGTAAGATCGTTGTGCATTTGTGATGGGAAACTTCTGTTGTTTTCTCTTAAATAGATTTAATAAAAGTTTGATTTCTGTCACCATCCTTCAGCCAATCAGCATGAAGTATGTATCTGGACGTTCTGCCTTTTCCCGTCATATCTGCCTCTTCAACTTACAACTTTAAATAGTCCTAAAAATTCCCAAGTAGAGCACAAATAAAATCATACACAAAACGAAGGTCGAAATATTTCCTGAACTAAAAGAAACAAAAAGATGCACAAAATGGTCTTGTTGGTTAAGACAGATTGCCGCTCCTGTGTTTTTCACTGTTTAGACAAAGGCGGGTCATGCTGAGGACAGGGGTATTTGCTGGTGCAGCTCTAGCAGACGTGCACTTTCACTGTTTTGACCCTCAGAGGACAAATGCCTCTCTTCATTTTTCAGGAATTAGACAGTTCCAGCTTCCTCCTATCAGACTGACTTCCTGTCCGACACATGGCTAGGAAAATTCCAGTGGTTTAAGGAAATCTGAAGATGGCAGAGTAATGGGAAATGCTTATCTTTAGAGGCAGTTAGCATGATCGAACAAGTACAAACTAAAACTTAAATCATACGCTATAGAAGACTTTTATTTGGCTTCATAATCTAATTCTGAAATTTGTGTAAAAAAAAATATATCTCCACAGATTTTGACATTTTATTTTGATATTATACTAATGGCTCTATGGACTTTTTCACTGAGGAACATTTCCTATTTATTGTAGCATGTTAACAGCATGTGGAAAAACATTCTAATGGGTTTCGCTTCCTGTTATATGGAGCCATTTTGAGAATAGTTGACCATTCAGTTGACAGGATATTTTGTTTTGAATTGCTAATTGTTATGGCAACAGTCCCTATTCTGGGATCCAAGGATATAAATGGACTTTTAATTGTATCAAATCCAGTTGACACGATATGCTCGGGGCTTTATAACTGGCAGGGCTACAGTTAATCTTTTGTTAAAAAAAGCTTATGATTTGTTTTGGCACGGGGTTACGACCTACAGCAGACCTTGAGATGAGGAAATAAACAACCAGAAATTTGTCGTGTTTCCTTACACCAGCACGCTACAATACAACAGCTGCAGCAAGTTAATCGATTTATCACAACTAATCGATTATTTAAAATATCGCCAACTAATTAAGTATTGGAATAATTGTAAACTGGTCTATTCTTTGGGTCTATGACATGAGAAATGAGGTTTTAGGCCTAAGACTGATCTGAAATTACGTAAAAATGAATCAGTTTTGTATTTTTGATTCCATCTGTTGATAACAGTTCACATCAACTTTATCTGGGTTTTTTGATACTTTTGACAGCACCTCTTTGAAATGTGTTCATGTGATCGGTTGGAGCTTGCACACTCACCTTGTCTCCCACTCGGTTGAGGTAGATCTGGAATTTGTTCTCGACTTCGCTGGAGAGGTTGGTGCAGCTGTTGCGGATTTTCTCCATCTGCTCGGCTTGGCTGTTGCAGGAGAGGTGAAAGCTCATCTGATGGGGAAACAGGCTGTTGATTTTCTTCAGGAACTCGCTGGTCACGGTCTTGATCCCGTCCAATGACTGAGCAAAGTCCTCCTTACACTTCCTACAAGTGAAACAAAATATGTTACAGCTAGAACTATAGATGGTATATTATTACATCACAGGCTATGGGCAGTATTGCTCCTGCTTTGACAATGTTGGGAGATATAGGATAATCCAGTTACATTTTATTTATCTAGCACATTTGAATACAACTTCAGCTGCCGTAAATGCTTCACATAAAAAGTCTACAAAAAAAAAGCCCAAGGCAAAATACACAGACAAGACGCTACGGAGGCAAAGTACGATTAAAACAAGGGGGAACATCAAGATATCCTGTTAGATGAGTACTGTTAAAGACTGAGAGCACTTGACAGGCAGAGGGTGCTGTTCCATAGTCTAGGGGCTGACACAGAAAAGGTTCTGTCACCTCTGGTCTTGAGCCTGGCTTTGGGATAAAAGATAAGGAACCAAGAATTGCCAATGTTGATTTGATTTTATTTGATTAAAAACAATAAAATGCCTTTTAATTTCATGAACATTGGCAAGGCTAACCTTCAGTCAGTGAAATTTAACTCAAAAACTGTCACATGTCTTCCTTCGAATTCTGAATTCTGCTCCAAACCACGTGTTTTTACCGACAGAGGATAGATAAATACATGTAGAAGCCTAAAGCTGATCATTTCATACAACTGGATTTCAATCTTCAATGTGTTTCAATATATATCTAGTGTCCTGACCTGGCTTTAAGCACATACCAGTCAACTGCAAAGGTTGGATCTTAGCAATTTTCACACTGATATTGGTGGTGGTCGGCGGTTGGCACAGATTGGCTGCCTCACTTCTGTCAGTCTACTCCAGGGCAGCTGTGGCCACCCAAAGAATCTCACTATCACTATGACGTGACTAAAAAATGCAATGTAAAGTGTCTTAGAGCGCTTTCTAACTCAAATGTATTATTATGTATATTAACACAATAAATTATGTTTTATTCTTTTTCAGACTGAGTTTTAGTTTGTTTTCATATTTGACAGTGTCGACTGCTCACTAGTGCTCTTCCTCAGTCTGGTCATGTGATGTTACAGTGACATATCCGGCCAGCTGAGGCAGGACGACAGCCAAGACGATGGGGAACACCTCTCACACACTGGTCTTGAAGAAGTCGTCCTGCCTCCACCGTAAGAAGACAGCACCCAAACCCAAATCAGCTGACCGGACATGTCACACAAACATCATGTGACCACTCTAGTCTAGTAGTGAGTAATCCAAACTGTCAGGTATGAAAACAAACTAAACTTGGTTTGAAAAGAGACTAGTGAATTATGTTTTACCTGATCGCTTGGACAGTCTTTAAAAAACCCTCTTTGTAATCGACTAAAGAAATAAACATGTCTTGCCGATCAATTAGTCAGTTAAAAGGGGGCATGGCAAAAGCTCTCAAAACTATTACATATCTGTATGTATCTGACCCAAACTACACTCACAAGAGTACATCTGCAGGGGGAGTTCATGCAAAAGCAACTATTTATGCAGAAAAAGTAAGAATTGATGTATAAAGACTAAAGGCTAACTTGCGATACAACTGCAATTTTTACATTCTCATTTCTGCTGTTGTTTTATTGCTGTTGTTTTTACCTTTATAATCTAAATAAAATTATTAGCAATACAACATTTGGTCTATGAAGACATCGGCCGATTAATCAACTAATTGATCATCTAAAAATGGGAGGTGTACCTGGAGTAGACGGTGAGCTGGTCCTTTAACATGCCGTTCTCCTTCCTCTGAGTGATGGCCTCCTGGTGGTGCATGTTTCTCTCCTTATCAGCCGTGTCTCTCTCCTGACTCAGGTAATTCACCATCTGAGTGAAGTTTGCCTGAATCAGGTTTATCATGGCCTTCTGCTGAGCGTTCAGGGTCTGCATTGTCTTCAGTTCACCTGCAAGAGACACAAGGAGGGCCAGTGGGTTCAGTTATGTTCTGAAATATAGATTGTTGGGTTTTTTTTTTTACAATACTAGCTCTTCATATTGGTGAAACCTCTTCATATTGCTGATTGCCTGAATGTTTCCGATGTATGGTATCACAGGTATTACCATAGACTGTATATTTAAATGCACATAGCTAATCTGCTAGCCGCTGCGTTCCAAATACGAAGGCTACCGGCTCCATTGATTCTGGCTCCAGTTCACTTTACATTGAAAAACTGTCGCCCCTCTCTTTGTAACTGCTGCTGTCAGGCTCGTCATTTTGGTCTTAAAATGTGTGTATCAACCCGCTCAACATGATCCTGGTATTTGAACATTAATAACAGACAAATCAGGTGTCTTCTTTCTCCAAGGACACTTCCACTAGCATTAGCAGTAGGTTTGATTGACAGTGTTGTTAAGTGCTGTGGGTATTGGGTATTAGAAACCTATTTATCTCCATGGAAACAAGCAAGTGATAAGAAAATTATAACAGGCAAAGACACCCCTCAAACTGAATAAATGAAAGATCAATAGATTTAATGCCATACTGTGGAACATTCCAGGTGAGTTTCTCCAACAGAGACATTTACATTGTGCAGCTTTAATGCATCTTTTTTTCTTCTTTATTTGTCACGTTTAAATCTATTAATCTTACAAAAGAAAAGATGAAATGTGCTACTGCTACTTTCCAATACAGTCCCTGGGCCTACAGTCCAAACCAATAAAATAAAAAATCATTACGTCCAGGTTTTTACAGGGAAACAGAGCAGCACAAATGAACTAGATTAAAGTCGACACATTTGATGATCTAAAATGTGCTATTTTAATGTAATGTATTTTAATCTTATTTCTACTTATACAGCTTATATTATTGACCTATTTTTTTTGCAAATGTTTGTGGTGGCACTTCCGGTTAAGTGGGAAGACCATTAATTTCAATGGAGAATTTGGGAAATATATTGCAGTTAAAATCTGATATAAAGTAGGGTCTTTTGTGTAAAATGTTCATTGTTCTTGTGACCAACAAATCAACACTGCACTGATTCTCTGGAGGCTTTAAAACTCCTGTGTGGTCCCTATACAACTGTGAAGATCATCAGCCCCATGCAGAATAATACAACCCAAATGACAATGACAGGGCCCAATGCAACTTTCAGAATAAGGTGGATACACTTTAGTTTTGATATTGGACTAAATCATATCTGAAGGAGCTCTGCAAGAAATACAAATGTTTAAATCCTTTCATATTTATCACTCGAATACTTACAAACAGTGGAAAGAGTAGCACAAACCTTTCCCAATTGAGTTTTGAGTAGGAGTAAAATTAGGTGTCTGAACTACTCTAAGTAATAAATGTGACTGAATACAATACATAAGTACACAGTTGAAGTATAAGCTCTCTTTACAGTTTAACTCTACTCACTGCTGGCTGGGTTAAACAGGATCTGGGGTTGGACTGGCGTGGTGCGTCCGATGCTGCGGGCCATCGTCAGCTGCCTCTCGAGGTCGCTCTGTGGATGGACAAAACACATACAGGAAAATTAACTGAGCCCTATCTTTGCTTTTATTGCACTGACGCCCCATAGGAAAGCGGCAACAATGCCTCAGGAAATGATCCCTCTCTATAATGCGGAGATAAACGCTGTAAAGAACGCTCATTTGTTTGTGTTGGAGAAGAAATGATGATAAATGAACCATGGTAAAAATCCCATGTGTGCTAATAAATGTAATTAGAGATTATCTGGGTTAAACTGAAAAACAGAGATATTTGCAGATGGCACTTCTTATTCAAGGGTGGATATATATGTATAGGAGATATATGGAGGTATAAAGAATTAAGTGTATCATCTATAAATAAAACTATTAAAGAAAAAGAACAATCTAATGCATTGTTAGAATATCGTCTGAATATTGTGACCAAGATAAAACTGGACCAAATGAGGACAAACAGAGCAATACAACATTTCACTCTTACTCAATAATCGATGACTACACTGGCACTTTTCAAAACTAAATAAAAAAGAAATAGTTTGTTCAGTTGGAAAGTCCGCCACCCACTTGTCTCCATGACAACGACACAACATGGTCTATGGTTTTAAACATATCGTTCTCCATCGAGACAAGCAAATGACGCCATTAGACCTAGTTACCGTCCAAGGGCCTCATTTATAAAACTCGGAACATGAAATTCGGACCAAAACGCAAACTTCCACAAAATTCCACAGTTTTCCTCAAACTTCCTCAAACTTCCACAAATTTCCACAAACTTCCACAAAACAAACTTCCACAAACTTCCACAAACTTCCTCACAAACTTCCACAAACTTCCACAAACTTCCTCAGACTTCCCAACAAACAAATTCATAAAACTTCCTCAGACTTCCTCAAAATTCCACAAACTTCCACAAACTTCCTCAAACTTCTACAAACTTCCACAAACTTCCTCAGACTGCCACAAATTTTCATAAACTTCCTCAAACTTCCTCAAAATTCCACAAACTTCCACAAACTTCCTCAAACATCCACGAACTTTCACTTGCTTCCTCAGACCTCCTCAAAAGTCCTCAAACTTTCTTAAACTTCCTCAAACTTCCACGCTGTTCCTCAAACTCCCTTAAATTTCCTCAAAATTTTCAAGTTCAGAAACTTTTGGAATGGAACTGCTCAAAATTTCCCCAGACTTTGTCACTTCTTGTCTCTCCGAGCTCAGATCTCCTTATGTCTCATCATTCTGATTCTAGTTCAGAGCTTTTGGAATGGACTGCTCATAGTTATGTTTAGTTGTGTTTAAGGCTAAAAGCTGACCTTACCTGTGTTATGAAGTATAGAGAGGTGGATGCACTGACCACTTTCTTCTTGAGGTCGTGCTCGGTGGTGTTGGCTGCAGCCTTCACAGTCTCCAGCTCCTTCTCCACAGCCGCCTTCTCTGCAGCTTTAGCCGTGAGCAGAGTGTTCAGATCAACTTTGTCTTTACGCAGCTGCAGGTTGATCTCTCCCAGATGATTAATGTTCTGCTCCAACTCCTGAACAATACATTTTTCATTTTAGATATTGTACAGTTCTTATCATGCATATTTTATATAGCCCCAATTATATATATATATATTATTTATAGTCTATGGTATTAATTATTGGATCCATTTATTTTTTTATTAATTTATTTATTTTTTATGTATTATCATTATTATTTTGTCAGTGTGTTTTTTTTTTTTTTTTTTTTTTTTTTGTAGAATAAAAAAAATATATATCACCTGAAACACTAGGAAACTATATATTGATTTGACTGAATTACAGACTATCTTTTTGGGTTCTGTTTTTATTGTAAATGAAGGTTCTGAGAAAAATAAACACTCAGTCACAAACTCAACCCAATAATAAACCTGAGCATTAACAGCAGTAAAAGTGACTGACCTTCACCCTCTTCTCCTCTGCGCTTTTCTCAGGTTGCCCGTACACGAGGAAGAGCACGAGACTGACGATGATGAGCGACTGGATGAGAGACGAAAAGAAAAACACGATCTTCACGTAGTAACCACAGCTTTTGCCTCTGGGTCTGTGGAGCTCCCGTGCGTCCAGGCCCAGCTTGGCCCGGGAGTAGCTGGAGCTGTACATGGCCGTCGGGGGAGAAATGGTGGCGATGGAGAGAAGGTGAACTAAAGAGAAATGATTTTTGAAAAGTCTTCTTAAATGTGTCTTCTGGGGTGGAGCAGGGAGAGGTTGGGTGCAGCAGATGGTGGGTCTATGTAAAGTTGTATGTTGTGTATGTTCTGACCTTAGGAGCGCACGGGGACATGTTTATAAACGAGATGGAGACACACTTCCCCTGCATCCTGGATCCTCCCTCCCTCACTCCTCCTCGGCTTGGGACTGTGCTCCAGCCCTGGTGAGAAATACGGCTCCCCAGTGGCACATTATTACACATTAGTACAGCTGATGAGATATTTTTTCCAGTTATGAAATCAGTAGCCTGTTCTCCACAGAAAGTCACGAACAAGAAGACCTTCAGTTTTTTTCCATGTTAAAACCTGGATGATATAAGCCAAATAAGCCCTACATTACAGAAAATGCTTATTCAAAATAGTTTTAATGCTGTTATAACACTGTTCTCTAATCATGAACTTACCTAGAGTTGTATTTTGACAGATTCATGCATGTTTGAGTAATCATGGATGTTTTGGGGGTTTTATACATTCAGAAACTTTCCGTTTTCGCCTAATCCCCATCTCAGAATCAGAATCAGAAGAGAAGACTTTTATTGCCTGTTGTCAGTGAACACAGCTCACAAACTAGGAACTTACTTCGGTGATAAAGTGCAACATAAAAACACTGAATAAATACAAATAAGGGCATGCATAAAGTTAAAAAAAATAGGCTTAAAAATAAAATAAAACAAAATACTTACTGTGATTATTTTAAAACACATATAGGGTTGAAACATGTCACATAGCTGTTTTTCAAAATGAACATGCCACTGCTTGATAAGTGCAGTGAAATTTCAATCTGAAGAAGCAGGAGTTTTGCCTGGGCTCCAGATTAAACACTTCTTCAATATTTTACAAAGATATGAGCCTGTGCACTGGTGAATCTCCCTGTTTTCAAATGGACGTGACTGACAGATGGATTTGGGGACATGCCTGTCTGTATCGGGAAAAAGAATGGAAAAAAATATCAGAGGGGAATGAAAAACATTATGATTCCTGCAGAATCGGTGGGAGAAGCAGGGGCTTTCCTGGCACTTCCAGAGATATCAGTCTGGATTGTCAGGAAAGTGTGATCTATCAGTTCTGCAGTTTTAAACAAGGAGGTAATGGACCTATTTTTTCTTATGAAGCTGCCTAGATCAATATTGCAGTTCTACATGTTAGACTATAGTATCAAACTAAATAAAAAACATATGAGGAGAGGGAATCTATAATAAAACATGAGATAAACAAATGATAACAAACTGCACACTCCACACCAGTACAGAAAGGCTAAAAGAGAGAAATGAAAATGTTTTTGTACTCTATAATAGTCGTTCCTGACACAGACTTTACAAACTTGACAAAGCAACTCAGAGCACCATACACTTATTATTTATTCACTCCATAATCGGTGGTATTAAGCTTCTATTGTAGTCACAGTTGTCCTGGGGCAGACTGGCAGAAGCGAGGCTGCCAATCTCTGCCATTGGTCTATGAATGAATATGTGAATGAGGGTTTTTTGGTGTAAAGTGCTTTAAGTGCCTTCAAGGTTGAAAAGTTCTATAAAAATGTGACTTTTTAACAGCAGCCAAACAAGGATGAAATTATGAGAAAGAGCAAAGTAATTCCTCATCCTCTCTCTAGCTGTTATTGTGTAATGCAGACAAATTGTACCCATAGAAACATAGTCTAAACTAAAGCATCACTCAGTAATTTTCCATGGACAAATAGTCTAAACTAAAACAACACTCAGTAACTTTCCATGGGTAAATAACTAAAGCAACACAGTAACTTTCCATGACATATGTCCCATACAGACAAAGCAAATGGGAGGAACATTCAGTGTAAATGCTGTATTTAAATATAGCCCTGACAGACTCCGTATTATACTTCCTCTATGTATAAACAATGATCCAAAGAGTTTGGAGCAAAAATGAGAATAACAGGCTAAAGACGACGTCGTTTCCTGAGAACAGAGGAAAGGAGTCGTCATGACGATGGAGGAGTGCAAAATAATGCACACAATGGAGAGCTGTCATTCTTTACTGATGAAGAAATAACAAACCAGATGGCCACTCCCTCTCCTCCTCTCGCTCACCTCCCTCTCTCACTCCTCCTCTCCTCCTCTCGCTCACCTCCCTCTCTCACTCCTCCTCTCGCTCACCCTCCTCTCTCACTCCTCCTCTCGCTCACCTCCCTCTCTCACGCCTCCTCATTCCTTCTCCCTCCTCTCTCATCTCTCCACTCCTTCCTCTCCATCTCTCCTCTCTCCTCTCGCTCACCTCTCTCTCTCACTCCTCCTCTCACACTCTCCCTCTCGCTCTCTCTCATCTCCTCTCCTCTTTCACTACTTCTCTCACTTCCACCTCTCCTCCTCTCCTTCTCCCCCCTCTCTCTCCCCCTCTCCTCCTTCTCCTCCTCCACCATCTCTCCTCTCTCCACCTCCTCCACCTCTCCTCCTCCTCCCCCTCTCTTCTTCTCCTCCTCTACCACCTCTCTTCACTGTCCTCCTCCTCCTCCACCTCCTCCTCTCCTCCTCCTCCTCCACCACCACCTCTCCTCTCCTCCTTCTCCTCTCTCTCCTTCTGCTGCTTCTCCTCCCCCTCTCCAGTGGTGCAAAGACGACAGAATCTTGAAAAATCTACTACATCGGGTATCGATTTCAAATATCGTTTCAGCCGATATCCTGGTCACATAAACTGATGTAATAATCCTATTTACAGTTGGCCCAGAAAGTCTTATAGGAAATAATTTCTGTCTCTGCTCTGGTATCGGTTGATATCAGATATCAGCAGATAGCTATAGTATCAAAATTGGTATTGGAACTGAAAATGCTGGAGCGGCTACTAGTCGGATCTATGGAGAGGCAATACCGCTCAGTTAGAATGCCTGTTTTTTTGGCCAATGACACCCATAATTTGAAATCAGAAATGGCAGATTTGTAGGTGTAATGCCATATACTGTGTAATGTTGCAAGTGAAACAATAACATCTCCATGGAGACAAGCATCCCCTCTGGCTCACCCCCTCTCTTTCCCCCTTCTTCTTCCCCCCTCTCTCTCTCTCCCTCCTCCTTTCCCCCTCTCCCCCCTCTTCCTCCCTCTTCCCCCTCTTCCGTGTGGCTTTGACGTGAGGCTGTTGTCTTTTCACTTTGGTGCTGTTGTGAGCTTGCCTTTCTAAGCTTGGGGGGTTTTTCCTGCGCCCCATTGTCCAGCTGACAACCTGTCCTCACCGGAAAACAAAGTAATTTATGGAGTCGCATAGGGTTAGACTCAAAAAGTGACCACAACCAAGGAAACATGGAGGGAATCAGGCCCTGAACAAAAACAGGAAGTCTAACGGTCAAAAAGACAGATAAAACACACATGAAGATAAGTAAATAGAGTGAAAGGTGAAATGATCAAAACCAGTAAAGATAACAGAACCAGAGTTTGATAAAGGCATTTACTGTGATCGATGAGGCAGGATACAGGACAGTGACAATGGGTTCACATACTGTCAGAACTGTACTTTGTTGCTGGAAAAAAGTTTGAAAGATAAGAGTGAAGAGTGGACAGAAACATCAGCTTCCAGAGAGGAGGTTGTGGGTTGGAATAATTACTAGAGATGCACATTATAGGGAGGTTTTTATGGAGACGTTGTATGTAAAATAGGTATTTTGGTCATGTTTTAATTGTTCTTAAATAACATCAATATTGTACCCACTTGTTGTCATGGGGATATTGTATTGCTTTCTCTGGAATATCCCACAATATGGCATTCAGTGATTCTATCTTCATGGAGCAAGTGACGTCACCAGGCATGTTACAATTCTGATCTATGGAGAGGTAAGGAAGAATGCATTTTTTTTTTTATTTTTTTTTTTCCCAATTGAATTTACTTACTTATTTGCAGTACAAGCTAAGTAAATTAATAAGATATTCAAGTTACACCTGAAATAAACCAGCAAGTCTTGAATGTCACACTGATAACTGTCCATTGTTTAGTTTATTTTTTTCCTGTCTGAATATGTTGATACTAGATCATTTCACCAAATGCTCTTTTAATCTTTAATTATTTTTTGGATCACTACATTTAACTTCTACTTAAGATTTATTATTTTAAAGTAACACTGTCCACAAATAGAGTTGTGTTAATAGATAAATTTGCTTCCATCTAGAATCAGTTTCAAAATTTAATAAACTAAGCCAAGTTAGACCCACACTGGATCAATTGACATGAAATTCAACTCTTTGCTGAGTAGTAATCATTCTTGGCGAATATTGGGACTTTGCTGCCACCTGCTGACAGAAAAGCAGCTGTGACAATCACAGTCAGACAATGTAAACATTTTGTCATAAAAAGTAAAGTATTTATTATACTTCCTATTGTCCAGAACACATGTTAAGCTGACAATATAATGGGACTTACAAAAAGGGAAAAAAAAAACATGACAAATAAAAACATTAAAATAAGTGGAAACAGGTGGTCTGAGGAAAGAGCCGTAGTGTTACTTTTAAAGGTGCACTATGTAACTTTTCTGATCTGATCTCCATGGAGGTGTTATTGCTTAGTCTAGAATGAAAGAAGCAGGTGATGCCGTCAGGGGAAATTACAGAGGTAACCTTGTTCACTTTAAGAATGTGTGACTTTAGGGTATTTTTAGTAATTAAAAACCTGTAGAAAATGAGATAGATTAAGTGTAATGCCAGACTGTGGAACATTGCAAGCAAAGCAATAACATCTCCATGGGTAAGTCCATGACAAGTTACACAGTGCACCTTTAAGAACATAACTGTCACAAAATATTTTTATTTCGCATTTTCAATTTTTTAACTGCCATCTTTTATATGCATGACCTTTAAGTTTGTTTCTTAGGTTTCCCCTGATTTATCAGCCCCAAAAACAGCAGTTTACTCAGAGAACTTCACAGTGGCTACATTTACATGGCCAGTCAAATCTGATTATTGATGTATAAATGAAATAATACATGTTGTATGTATCAGAAAGTAATCAGATTACTCACATCAAATGTAATTTTTAACAACTCTGATAACTCCAGGAATCAGATCATGATTAGATGAGAAAAGATAGGCAGTTGGAGTTCAGTAAATGACATTCTTCATACATTCGATTAAACAGTAGCTTCCACGTCCTGGGGCTCCTCCCCCTCCAGGAGGCTGTAGGAGGCGTGGCTTTGGAAGGGCCTCTGCAGCGGGTGGGACAGGAGCTTGGCCATGCAGTTGTGCAGTTCTATGGCAGGTCCACACAGAGACACCTCATAACGATAGCACATGCCTTTAGAGTCCAGGTTACAGAAGGATGTGTAGTTTTCCTGCAGGAAAAGAAGCAAACACCAATGAAACAGTGTCACAAACCCAGTTTGTGATTAAGGCTGAGATCCCAGATTCATTTCTGAAGTCAGTGGTCAGCTTGGGTCTTTTTAATGGAGAGGTCTACAGTCGATCCTCTGTCACTAAAAGCACGCGGTCTAAGGCATATTTCACATAAAAATTTTTGTGTTAAATAACAAATAATAAAAGCTGGCATGGTTTAACTTTTGGGAAATAAATATTAAGACCAAATATAAAATTTAAATGAAAACATGATCAATCACTTAAAAAAAACTTTTGAAAAATATAGCGCTGTATATTTTTGTTATATCTCTCTATAAAATCTTATTTCATTTATTAAACATTTATTGTAGGTGTAATTTTGATTTAAATATATAAATACATAAATCACCTTAAGAAAAAGCATGTTTCAAATTTTTATCTGACTGCCGTCCAACATTGGGATTTTTTTTTAAATTTTAGACCATTTCCTTTTTTTTTTTATTACCTCTCATTGACAGTTATCAACTAAACTTAGAACTTGTTCATATTACACATTCTTGGGTGTATTTCAGCTGTGAATAAAATAAATATTCTTTACAAAACTACTTTGCTACTAGCAAAGTAGTATCAAAGTATAATCATTTGTTTATCGTAAAGATCTTAATGCTTACCTTCTTTTAGTGTATAAACTTTTTAAGGCAATCACTTACCCTCCAGCTCGTCTCATCTCCCTGTTCGTCCATGCCATTGTGAAGGTACACAACATCAAAGAAGAAATATGGAGACTGAAGCATTTTCTGCAGAAAAAAGATAAAACACACAATTACTTTTATTAACTTTCAGATTTAGATCAAGTAGATAGAATTTATGTGAGATTAAAGCCCGTACACTGACGGCCTCTGAGAGATTGAACTGCAAAGGTCCTGCTTGTCGACTGTAGATCAGAACAGTTCGGATCACGTACGGAGGAGGGATCGTCTGGACGTTCTCCGTCATCGGCAACTCAATCTTCTGTCGACTACAGTTATAAAAATAGTATGTAGGTATGTAGGCATGTGCTTTTTAAAAATGTACATATCAGTGTTTTATAAATTAATGAAGAATCATTTACTTACATAACATTGAGAAGATCTTCGAGGTCTGAAGCAACAAGTAAAGGTTGAACTGAAAGTATTTTAGAGTGCATCATTTGTAAATTATACATAAGTGATAAATACTTCAAAACACACACCACAACTGCTTAAAAAAAAGTAAAGCTACCATTTGTAACTAGATCCGACACAACTGTATTCTCACTTTCCACCACAATATGCTATCTCACTATTCTCACTCAGTATCTACATTACCTCAGTCTGATAGTGTGCCAGCTTTAGCCTGACAGAAGAAGACAATAGAGCACAGGTGAAAGGAAGGGGAAAAACAGGTTTTACATCTGATATCTACTGGAAAAAAAGTGAAATCAACTAGCAGATGGTAGCTTTAAAAGAGTTTTAAACAGTATTATAAAAGGATACTAAATGACTCGCACACGTTGGTCTCCAGGTCGTACAGGCAGCTGCACAGCTCTCTGGGGTCAGAGGTGAAGCCAGACAGCTGTACCACAACAAGAAAACACAAATGTACTTTCATTAAAGATGATGTGTAATCTTCCCAGTCGTCCAGGTATGATCCGTAGTAAAAGAAAAATTCAATTCTGTCAACTGGTCAAAAGTTTCACGCTAAAACTTTTGTCCAGTTGACAGAATTGAATTTTTCCTTTGATACTTTCATTAAATATAAAGAACATTACAAAACTGAGAATGAGACTCACCCATAAGGCATCATCGTTGACCACCACCAGAGCAAACTCGTGCCGTTTGTCGATCTTGTGCTTCGTCCTCACAAACATTTCAATCATCTTCTGAGAAATGTTCAGGGCGTTGGTTTTAGAACTGGATTCAAGCACAAAGAATGAATTACTAGGACTGTAGTTGTTTATTTGATTAATCAGGCAACAGACTCTTAGTTGACCAAAATATGTATTAGTCAATTAATCACTTTATTTACTTTATAAAGATTTATATGGGACAACAGCAGAACAGAGACATCAGTTCATGAGTGAGTTAGCGGAAGATTTTTATTTTTGCTAGACTGTAGGTAAAAAGCCAGATTAAACTCGTGGGTAATAAATTTAACCTTTGTACAAACACAGTGCCTCCTAGTACTTTTTTCTGCATGAACTTGCATGCAGGTGTAGTCTTGTGAGTGCAGTTTCGGTCAGATACAAAGAGATATATAATAGTTTTTAGAGCTTTTGCCACACTCCTTCTTTAGTTGACCGATCGGCAAGACATGTCTTTAGTTGAACAAGACATATCATATTTCGCCAAGTAAATATACAACACTGAGCTTACCCATTAAAGGACTCCAACTTTGGCAGAGACATTTCTTCAGACAGATCTAAGCAGATAATCTAAAAGAAAGAAATATATATATAAGAAATAAATTAATGCTATATCTTTAGTTAAAGCTAAAATATAAACACAAACATGTTAAGCTTTAAACCGGGCAATAGTGAACTTAATGATGTCTTTAAGAGGCAGCTATCTGATTCTTCCAAGAGTACACTGTTAATTTATGATTTTGTCAATCATTCAAAACTGACTGAGGAGGAATAGAAGGAACGAATGCAGCAAATGTAAATTTTTCATCTTAAACTAAAGGCTTTAAAAAGGATAATTTCACTTAAATTGCCATCACCCATGCCAAACTGAAGTGTTCAAGGCTCCTTCAGTATTATTAACACATTGAGAGAAACATACCACTTTCTCTGGACAGTTGACACGTGGGACTCTCAGCTGGTACTCGGCTGGTGGAGGGATGCTGGCACTCATTGGGGGTTGGCTCTGTGCGAGTTTGGGTCTTTCTTTAACCACAGCAGCAGCCGCGGCATTAGAGCTAGACCCTACGGTACTAGGGCCGGCCACAGCAGCAACAGCAGTAGGGGGCACCGTTTGGGCTACAGTGACAGACACAGAGGCGGTGGTGGAGCTTGGAGGAGTGTCGCTGGTTGATGCTTCTCCCTCTCCCTCCACTCGGCTCCCCACTGCTGGCTGAGGGATGCTGCCATTACTGTTACCTCCCAGGCTGCCCGTGCTCCCCCGACGGTCCTCCGCTCCTTCAGGATTGGAGCGAGTTCTGGGGCGCAGCTCAACCATTCGCTCCTCACCATCAGCTGGACCTGGCTCTGGAGTTTCCATGGATGTGTCTACAAGGCATACAACTCATGAACACTTTATAACACCATCACTTAAATTAACTAACTTTTACAATATTACATCAAACTAGGCATGTCATAATTTCATATCATTTTAGTGTTACGATTATTCTGAGAAAAAACACGATTTAAAAAAATATTCACGACTATTGACACCAAAAGTGAAATACTTAATTTTCTTTCAATTCTGTTCTCCAACATGTGCCAGTCTTTGGCCAAGTTTATGAAAACAAACTTGATTTTGCTTCTAAAATGGTCATGATTATTGATTTTTAGCTGTTACATTATATTGTGACATGAATAATCATGATTATCAATTATAATCTTGACATCCCTACATCATATGCAACATACTTCACGGCTGGCTATTCAGTCCACACAGTATATATTTTTTATGTATCTTGCATTTATATTCAGTAAAGTTTGGTTTCACTGAAAAAAATATTTTCTCAAGTCTTTTATTTTAATTTATCATGGTTTATAGGTTTTCTTTGAGGATATTTAGATGTTCAAGAATTATACAAAACATGCCTGTAAATATTGTGGTTGAAGTTCAGATATTGCACAAAATTTCATTAGACTGTAAAATCATCCACAAAAGTACAGAATAAAGTATTGCTCAATGCACTTATTTGAAAGATTACACTGCTAGCTTAAACTACATTTATTCATTTATTTTATTTTTTTTTACCTGCATCTATCTATTTGGTTGTAAATCAGAGGGTCACTGTAGCTACTTCCCCTCTGAGTACTGGAACAATAGATTTAGCCTTTGCTTTTGTTATCTTAAGTCTGGATTAGAGAAGTGATTAAAGGTCGAGCAATTGTTGGTAAAAGTAACAAAAATAAAATAATACATAACTTCTGACAGCCTTAAAGCACACTAACATATAATATCTGCGTGAAATTGGGATGCTGTATGAAAATGAGTATCTTGCTGCAGTGGTCTTCCTTTACAACTACAATCTACAAAATAAATCTAGATATATTTATTAAAGATTGATTTTTATAGTAGCATCCCTGCTGTTGATAGCCGGTGCAGTTTGATGACAGCGCGTTAGCTGCTGAGCAAAAATCACTCAGGCTAAAATTTTAAATTGCAAGAAAAATACAAGCCACTAAAGAAATGACTTACCTGATAATAAATATGACAACAAGTTTTTAAATGCCAAGAGAAGCGAGTAAATCTAGTAGCAACACATTTGTTTTGAATCTGCTCGGACTACTTCCGCCTAAACGCCGCTGTGCTTCCTGCTAGAAGCGAAATACCGCAGTGCAATGTGGGAACTGTAGTTTATATTAAAAAGACGCACTTAATCCAGTTTATCTTTTAATTTCAGACTGGTTCTGCTTTCCTTCAAATTGTGAATTTATTTGTAACTGATTTTTTTTGTATTTTAATTAAAAATATATATTTATGTATAACTTATATGTAAAACAAAATAAACAATAACCACTTTCAGTCTGGTAAGGCCAGTGTCCCACTTACAATGACACATACCAATTCAGTCTGCATGTTTAAACCATTATGCTGGCTGCGTTACATTTTCTATTGAATGTCTGTGTGTGGAGCAGTGGTACTTGGCTTACATAGTGTTCCAGTGACAGGGTGTTAATAAAATGGAAGCTCAGTGTGGACAAAACAGGAAAGGCCACAGTCACAGGGAATGGGTGGAGGTGACTTTCCACTTACTTCATTCATCGCATTAAACTATGTTAGCTCTGACATGTGGACCATCTACAGCAGCAGAAACACTTGGAAAATATAACAACAACTGGGCCAACGACGACTTCACTCTGTAGACTAGAACTACTGCTGCTGGAGCACCAGTATGGAGGTAAGTTACACACGCCTCACACAAGACATGTTTAGATCTGTGCTAATTTAAAGCCGTACTATGTAACTTTTCCCCTGCTTGTCTTCATAGATGTTGAATGTTCCATGGTATGAAATTAATATCTGTCTACATGGGGACAAGCAGGCGTAGCCACTAGGCCAAATTACAGGTCAGCTCTGTAGAGAGGCGATGCTTGCAATAACAATGCATGTTTTTCAAGGTTGTTTTTGTTTAGTAATAAAAAAACGCCTATAATTGAAGACATGTAAGACCTGTTTAAATTCATACTGTGGGACATTCAGGCACAGGCATAGCATCTCCATGGAGACAAGCAGATGGCAGCCTCCTCACCAGGAAACATACATAGTGCACCTTTAAACACTAAAAAAGCTATTAAAATCATCAATATAATTGCAAATTTCACCTTAATTGTGAAAAGTAAAAATATTGGTGCAACATTTTTATGCCTGTCATACCAAATAGCATAACAACAATGAAACACTGACAACATTTTGATATAGCTCTATTTAAAACCCATAATATTCCTAGACAATAAAAAGCACATATTGTGGGCTTAATGTAGTAATGGCTCCAACAGTTAGAAATAATAGAATAATTCACACAAAGGGTATTTTTACTCATTATTCATTATAAACACTCCAATCACAGGTCCTGCTTGTCACATATATTTAATATATAAATGTTTAAAGCTTTTAACACACATTTGAAATGTATGAGAAGACGGCTGACCTACAAATATTTGCAAAACAGGAAGTTGGATCTCAGGATGTTTTAGTTTCCACCTTTTCCGCAGGCAAGAACAATAGCTTTTTAACACTGGAGCTACAGCCAGAGCTTGAAGAGCACACAAACTATTACCTTACAAATATTATTAGTTAAAGGTGCACTGTTTAACTTTTCTGGTGGAGTATCCACCACCTGCTTGACTCCATGGAAATGTTGCCGGCAACACCACCAGCACAGTTACAGGTCATATCTGTGAAGAGGTGAGCCCAGTCACAGAAAGAATGTTTTACAAGCAACAACATCTCCATGGTGAGTAGCAGGTGATGGATCCTCCACTAGAAAAGTTACGCAGTGCACCTTTAAATATAACCATCTAAAGAGGGAAAAACACTGAAATATTCTGTAGTCCTATAGGGTACGCAGTGAGTTATATGAAGATTTGGGAGTAAATTATGAATTTAATCTACATTTTCACACAAAAATAGTTGTTTTTAAATTAATAGTTTTAAGAGCTTTTGCCACGCCCCCTACAGCCCTAAATTGTTCTGATCTCTGTAGGAGTCAGTGCTAGTCCGCTGTGACAGCCTGGACACAGCGTCTCTGAATGAGAGGGACTTGATGACTTCTGTTGAACACCTGACGTACCACCCTGAGGCCCTTGAACCCCCTCTGGGCCCCGAGCCGACCCCTGCGGAGCTCGCCCAGTGTGAGGCTGAGGTGGGCACCCTCCTCAGCATCATTGCCGAGCTCAACAAGAAGATGGGCTCGCTCAAGGCCCCAAGGTGAATGCACTACTAATAAAGGTTTTAATGGCAAATACAAATTGTTACTACTATCACTGATACTTTGCAGTTTTTTTTTATTTGAAACAAAACGGTGAGAGTGACTAACTGAAAAACTGTTAAAAACTAGCTGATGCTAGCTGGAATGACTCTAAAATAATTTGAGAGGGACTTATTAGCACAGCTCACCTGTTGTAGTTCCAACTAAGTCAAGTTCTTTATTGTCAGATTGCGTTAACACAAAGCTCAGATTAAAGTCTAACCTTGATTAACAGAGCTTCAGACAGAGCAGTGCTTCTGGTTAGCGTGATTCATATTTACCCTTTTTCTAATCTTGCTCTTTTTCAGTGATCCTGGTGAACTGAGACCATCAGCAGCGTCCAGGCCTTTGGTTCCAGATCTTTTATCTCACAGAGTCAAAAACACAGAGAGGAAAATACCTGGGGAGACTGCGTTATCTAAACCTACGATGATGGACAGAGGTAAGGACCATTCAAACAGGTTTTAGTTATTCCACCTTAAATTTGATAATCTTCTTGAGAGAACTAACTTCTCCAGAATTTAAATGTTTTTTGTTGTGAAATAAATCAATTTTACAATGGCTATTATCTGTATTTTTATTTTATTTTTATTATTGTTATTATTATTATTTCTTTTATTATCTGTATTTTTTCTTTTCTCGTTTGCTCCATATCTCTGAACTCAGCACTCAGGGGTAATGTTTTATTAGTATTAGTATTAATAGGCCAGAATCATTACTTAATAAATTATTCTTTATTAATTAAGTCTTAAGTCTTAAGTCCATGCTTTGTAAAGACTAATTAAAGTGCAGTTATTATAAAGTGTTAACAAAAATCTATATTTACATGAACCTGTTTTAGTGCCTTCTCTGTCTGTCCACTAGGGGGCGGTGGTGTCGTATGGTCCAAACTTCAGGATGTGCTGTCCTCTGTGGAGGACTCAATCAGCTTCAGGAGGTCCTGGGCTGCTCCGATCGCTGCAGTGGACCTGAATAAACACAAGGAGCATCTCAGGGCCGCCCACGAGAGCTCCACCAAAGCCAGACAGGTGCAGATAGACAGCAACATGGTACAGTTCCATACTGCTAACCTCATAGAATAACTATAACTAACTTTTAAAGAAGGCGGATTTAAAATACTTTTTTCCATTGAGAGGTTGATTCTTTTTAAAATTCTACTGCAATGGTGCATTCCCAACCCATATGTATAGTCCTGTTGTATAATAGAAAAAAAAACTGAAAAAACCTACAAATGCAGCTGGTGAACAAATGGGCCAAAAATGTAGCAAAAAAAAAATACATAGGCAGTTATACTATGAGGACAGCAATATATTAAACAGAGCTAACCAAACTGTCCTGGCTGGTAGATTCTGGAGGACATGGAGAGAGAGTTCGGCATTTCTTGCACCACAGTTTTCCAGGATGAGGTTTCTGAAGTGGACAAGCATGACTTCGTCTTTCAAAGCCAACATGGGGAGCTAGACAGAGCACACAGCATCAGCCTGGTGGATGAGGACAGAGACAAGGTGGGTTTGAGAACTTGGTCAAACACAATGACACCAAACTTCACCAAGTATTTAAAACATAATGAAAAACACTGTCACTGGCCCAAAAATATATGTACCCTTTCTAGAAAGTATGTCAGCTTCTTAATACATTGGAATTATACACTCACCTAAAGGATTATTAGGAACACCTGTTCAATTTCTCCTTAATGCAATTATCTAATCAACCAATCACATGGCAGTTGCTGCAATGCATTTAGGGGTGTGGTCCTGGTCAAGACAATCTCCTGAACTCCAAACTGAATGTCAGAATGGGAAAGAAAGGTGATTTAAGCAATTTTGAGCGTGGCATGGTTGTTGGTGCCAGACGGGTCAGTCTGAGTATTTCACAATCTGCTCAGTTACTGGGATTTTCACGCACAACCATTTCTAGGGTTTACAAAGAAAAACATCCAGTATGCGGCAGTCCTGTGGGCGAAAATGCCTCGTTGATGCTAGAGGTCAGAGGAGAATGGGCCGAGTGATTCAAGCTGATAGAAGAGCAATGTTGACTGAAATGACCACTCGTTACAACCGAGGAATGCAGCAAAGCATTTGTGAAGCCACAACATGTACAACCTTGAGGCGGAACAGCAGAAGACCCCACCGGGTACCACTCATCTCCACTACAAATAGAAAAAAGAGGCTACAATTTGCACGAGCTCACTAAAATTGGACAGTTGAAGACTGGAAAAATGTTGCCTGGTCTGATGAATCTCGATTTCTGTTGAGACATTCAAATGGTAGAGTCAGAATTTGGCGTAAACAGAATGAGAACATGGATCCATCATGCCTTGTTACCACTGTGCAGGCTGGTGGTGGTGGTGTGATGGTGTGGGGGATGTTTTCTTGGCACACTTTAGGTCCCTTAGTGCCAACTGGACATCATTTAAATGCCACGGGCTACCTGAACATTGTTTCTGACCATGTCCATCCCTTCATAACCACCATGTACCCATCCTCTAATGGCTACTTCCAGCAGGATAATGCACCATGTCATAAAGCTCGAATCATTTCAAATTGGTTACTTGAACATGACAATGAGTTCACTGAACTACAATGACCCCCACAGTCACCAGATCTCAACCCGATAGAGCATCTTTGGGATGTGGTGGAATGGGAGCTTCGTGCCCTGGATGTGCATCCCACAAATCTCCATCAACTGCAAGAAGCTCCTATCAATATGGGACAACATTTCTAAAGAATGCTTTCAGCACCTTGTTGAATCAATGCCACGTAGAATTAAGGCAGTTCTGAAGGCGAAAGGGGGTCAAACACCGTATTAGTATGGTGTTCCTAATAATCCTTCAGGTGAGTGTATAGCACTTTTCAGGACACCCAAATCTTATTATATAGTATTATTCATTCACTCCACTCTCACTGGTGGTAAGCCACTACTGTAGCCACGGCTACCAATGTGCGCCATCGGCTTCTCCAACTAGCACCCACATTCAGGCACTCGCCACATTCATACTAGGCAAGATGGGTGATGTGCCTTGTCACAAGGATACAATTACAGTGCTGCCACTGGCGCCCCACTGTGGCACCTGTTTTCTCAACAGTCCCCCATCCAAGTGCTAAGCTGGTACGGCCACAATACCTACAATTAACATGTTCTCCTCACGTGGGTTTAAACTGTAGTCTTTAAGTTGAGTAGCAACCCAACTTAAAAACAGGTTACAATGCAATACGACTGCTGTGCTGATATTAGACAAATGCACATTTTAGTTTACTTTTTTCCTTCTCTCTTGTCTTGTAGTTAGTGAACTTTCACAGAGGCTGGAGGTCTGGGCGGCACTCCCCATCCTACAGGCCCAGTGTGATGTCGGGTGCTGGGTCAGTGAGTCTAGACTGGGCCTCTCCTCCGTACCCCGGCTCTCCTCTGCTCCAGCGCAGGACGAGTCGAGGACTGGCCCCTCTGTGTGGGCCTGGGGACATGTCTCCGCTGGGCTCTGGGAACTCCAACAGTCCATGTACCAGCCCCACAGGCCCAGAAATGGAGACTGAGAGACTCAACAGGTACATCAACCACTATGAATGAATAATGACATTAATTTGGTAAGTATGATTTAGATTTTTAATTCCATAATCATGACCTAGATCCCCAGATACAAGGTAGACAGTAAAAACCAAATACAGCACGATTACTGTTAACAATTGTAATGACAGAAGCACTGAACATGATGGCCAAGTTGTTTGTGTTATAATTTGGTGTTTTGGTTCTCAAGGCGATTATCCAATCAGAAAGCAGAATGAGCCCTACATTCTCTCATGTGGGTTGGCAGATTCAATGCTGAATTTCAGTTGGTTTTAACCTAAAAGGACTCTCTCTGATCTGAATGGTCACTACCTAAACCCCAGCACCTGCAACTGATCATTACTCAGTGCCAGTGCAACCTCTGCAGCTCAGTGAGTGAATTTTGGAGGTACTCTGTATGCAGAGCATTATTCACCGCAATAAATTTATAAGCACTTTTGTGACTGTAAAGCTAGTGACTAGCATGCTAACGCAAACTTCCTGATTATCAGACAAGACTTTTTTTTTAAAATTAGATGCAGACAGAGCGCAGCGGACTTATTTTGACCGCAATCTCATATCTGTGCTGGGGCAAGACAAATTTAGCTCAAATACATGGGAAAAATGGGCACAGGGTCTTTAAGTAAATAAAACTACATACACAAATCATAACAATGACAGAAATGTTAAATATTATGTTAAATTAAATTAGGTTTGGCCTATTGAAACTCTTTGGCCATAACGGCCTTGAAACCCCGTTTTTATCATGAAATCTACAACTGTGAGACCAAGTCCTTCAAAAAAATTCTATGAGATCTCAACACAGAACTGCATTCAATTTATTCTTCCATAAAGGGTTCAGGGTTTTATATTCAGTTCAAACCAATCGGCCCCAACTCTTTCATAATCACTGGATACCAACAGTTTTCAAAGTGCATAACCCACACTGCAGAATAGGGAAGGATAGGCAGCAGTTCTTCAAGCAAAGGCCTTGGTTTTGATTGGCTCTTCGCTATATCTCTTATCTTGTCACACACTGCAGTTAGAGTAAATGGTAACACAGTTGTATATTGCTTTTCAACTTGTAAGTACTTTAAATGTTTTGTTTCAAGCTTTCACGTATTCAGAAATAGAAGTGTTCTCACCTTCACAGATAAACAGCAGGCAAGGTTAGGTTAATTACTGCCACTCAAAATGTTTTTAATCCAAGTTAAAAACAACACTCTTACTTTAGACAACAGAATATGATTTTCAACAGTAAATAATAGTACTTTTATATTACGATGTGGTCTTATATCAATGTAATCCCAAAGTCATCCATGGGCGTATACTAGTCTATGTGGTCTTGTTCTGATACAGCACAAAATCATTCAAAAGCTGTTCAGGAAAGGTTCATTTCTGCCCTGTAAATGTGACTTTTTTAGTGTTGATACTTTCAAATACATTCAAATGAGTATTTAGCTTTGATACTATTTTCAGTATAAAGGTATAGGTTAGTAGAGAAAGTGTCTTATGCTTATAAATGTAGTTTTGTAGGATAAAACTTTTCACGCATTTTCCAAATCTTAAGCTCCTCATTCTAAAATCCATTGTGATGTTGCAGTGGTCTGGTAAAAAGCCGTGATTGCTCTATTTTCAGCTATTTTATAAGGTCAAACCACCTTGAAAATGCCAGATCCCGTGTGATCTCAGACGCTAAGCAGGGTGGGGCTTGGTTGGTAGTTGGATAGGAGACCACTGGGAATACCACGTGTCACAGGGGGTAGCATTGGCTCTGGAGCATTATTTCTTTGTGTCGATGGGCAAGACACTTCACCCCTCTTCATTTTAGGCAGATGTGGCTACAATAGTAACAATAGTAATAGTAATCACTGCAGAGTGAGGAGAGAGGAGCACGTGGCTGAGTGGCTAGTACTCAGACCTCACGGCAAGAAGGTTCTGGATTTAATCACCAAGTTGCCTGAGCCTTTATGTTTGCATGTTTCACACTATGTCTGGATGGGTTTCCTTCAGGCACTCCGCTTTCCTCCCTCAGTCCATGACATGCAAAACTGCCTGGTTTCAGATGATACCACTGCCAATAATACATAATACAGATGGGGGGAAGTTAAAATAAATATTGTTAAAAAGTAGTTTGATTTTAGTCACTAACAGAAATGACCAGGTTCAACATTTGTGAATTTACCTTTTAGATATTTCAGGGCAAAGTACAACATAATCAATAGGAAAAACTGGCTCTGGCCGCCCATCTGAGACTATGACATCTTCACATTCAGACTCTGAAAACCACCAAGAGGTAAAATCCTCCCTCTAAGGTAGTACTGACCAAGACTAGCTCAAGATCTGGACATGGATCGACTCCACTCCTCCTGACAGCAAGTCCCACAGTGACATTGTGTCAAATGCAGCTGACAAATTTCCCTGGAGACAATATAAGTATGTTACCTCAATAATGCATCTTTGAGCGTCCAAAAAAACACTTTAATATTTGCAATTTTCTTAAGCAGATTTCATAAACTTGAGATGGTTCCCTCCCTCACAGTTACATTACATCCTCTCTTCACTTATTTTTCACAGGCTTATTGAGCGCCTGAAGAGCAGAAACGAGCGTCTGTCTCTGGCCTTGGAGCGGAGGAAAAGTGAAGCGGAGCACATGAGCCTCACACTGAACAGACTGGAGTCAGACTGCTCTGCTCTACAGCTGGCCCTCAGATACTGGTGACTATCACACGCACCTGCACTACAAAGGCCTGTCCACACTCACCCTGATGTACACTTTACGACTCCCTGCTTCACTGTTAAAAAGAACTGTTTAAACTATTTAAAAAAATACTTTGTGTTATATCCTCTTCTGTTATGCTATTTCTCAGACACTGAAGAATTTAATATGAAGATCCCCTAACACAACCATCTATCATTTCTGTCTTGGTTTCTTTTAACTCTTGCACTGGACTTTTGGAAGTCCTTTTGCCCATTCAAAACATATATTTTATTTTAATTGTTAATTGCTATAGGGATGATCCTAATTATTCTAATTATACTGAACCTTATGGACAGAGATGTTGTAATTGTGCCATTTAAAACAATATTGAGAATAAGCTCAGTAATTACAGAGAACCAAATCTTTCATTTTAACAATAACATGTAATTGGTGGGTTTCTGTTAAAATAATTTAAAGATGTACTATGTATTTTTTCTGATGGAGCATCACCACAGTTCCGCATTAAATTTCTAACTTGCAATAATTTAAATACGGATGTTTATTCCTCTTAAAAAACATACAATCACTGTTGTGATTGTTAAAATAGATGTATTTCATATTAGCTTTGCACGAGTAGTAGTTTAACAAAAACTTTTAGTATCACAGTTGTGATTTAATAGATATTTTGTGATCATTCAGACCTGTTAAACTGCACATGTCCCTGTGCACATGTAAATGTGGAGCTCATATAAACTGTGGATGAATAATATTGACCAATGAAACAGTTTGATGTTTTCTTCTAGTTAGTAAAATTCAGTAAACGTAATGCACTTGGTTATGTTCATTTATCTTCAGTAAATGAAGAGAAATGCTCCATTAATGTTTATTTTTTGTGAAAATGGGGTTGATCATTAAGGGTCACGAAAGCCTATATTTTTCACTGAATCGTATCGAAACGATTTGAAATATATCGTATCATATTGTATCAAATTGAAAAAGTACTGTATCGAGATATGTATCGTATTGTGGCCTATGTATCAAGGTATGTATCGTATCGGCAAAATCTTAATGATACCCAGCCTTAATCATTGACAATTAAAAATAACTTTATCTCAATCTTGATTTAAAAAAAAAAGATTCATTGCACAACCCTATAGCAAAGCACTGACGCAGACGGTGTACCCTCAATAGGGCTGCAAGATCAATCAAATCGAAATTGCAATTTTAATAGACCCATTTAGCAAATCACAAAGACTAAAATTTTTGAAGTACTATAATATCTTTCACTAAACAAAATGTTTTCCTCTGCATAAACTGCTGACTCTGTAGTTTAGATCTGTACAAACAAGTTCATATTTCAGTCTTTTGTCAAATGTGAACTTTGAACAGAATCAATTATTAAAACATAAATCACAAATCTAACCACAATCTAACCAAAAAATAGCAATTCGATTTTTTATTTTCAATTCTCAACCAGAAAAATGACACAGTGCATCTTTAACCACCACAGTTATGTTGATAATTTAAAAACCAAATGATTTTAAAAGCACCACATGTGAAAGATCCTAACAGTTGACCTCTGGGCTCTGCCTTTGCTGTGATTGACAGCGAGGAGTGTGAGGAGGCCTACGCAGAGCTGCTGTCACTTTACGAGGTTAAGACTCACCAAAGCATTCCTGACGGGACGGCCGCAGCAGGTGGGCGGATTCCGGGTTTTACTGTGGATTTGGGAATGCAGCTCAGACGCACAAACATTTACCCTGATTTTTCCGCTGCCATTAGAAGAAGCTGGCGACGCTCCAAATGATCTACTTGACACGGAGGAACTGTCCACGTCTTTCTCAACTGCAGGGGGCGCTGTGGAGTCGATCCAAATACAGAGGTGATATTAATACAACAAATAACCTGACTTAGTTGAGTAGAGGTTCGCAGAGTCATTATAATAAATAATCTTGTAAATTACTGAACCTGAGAAACCGATGAAGAATGTTTTTGTCTCGTGTGGTTAGACCCAGTAATTACAGATATTAACCGCAAACCACATTAAGGCAAGTTAACAACAAACTATTACACAATTGATTTCATTCATGTTCAAGATCACCGCTTTAATTTGTAGGCCCTTTAGAAGCATATAGTCCACTGAGCCGTGACTGTTCTGTCCCCACTCTCACCAGAGTATACTGTCTTTATGTCTTTGGGCAAGACACTTAACCTCTAGTGTCTGTGTTCACTGGAGAGTAAATGTGTATGAATGGATGAGAGGTTATTTGGTTAAAGTGCTTTGTGGGCCCGACAGAGGAAAGAAAAAAAGCAACGTATACTATATATGCGACCCTTTACCATTTTTTCTGCAATCCAAAACAAGCTCACATTTTGGGCTTGTTTGGGAACAAGTACTTAAAGGTCCTATTCAACACAAAGTTGACTCTTGTGAATTTAAGCGATGTTATAATGTTGTTACCTCAGCAAAAACATACCTGGCAGAGCTGCTGAGTAATCCTGGTTTATCAGTCTGTCTACATCTGCAAAGCTCAAAATGCTCTGTTCCACCTTGTGATGTCATGAATCAGTAGTTTTCAAGTTAAAGCCTTTTTGCTTTAGTTCAGTAGAGATTGGCAATTCTAGGGATGAAATCATCCACTAATTAAAAACACTGTGGCAAACTTCCTGTATTGCCATATGATGTCACAAGATGGGAGAGTTTTTCTGTTTTAGAGAAAAACTCAACCTGAACCTGCACGGTGTGGGTGTTAAACATGTGTGAATGAAACAAAACACAACTCCAGGCCTGTTTTGGATGAGGAAATAACATCATAACGTAGATCAGAAAATAGCGTAATAATAGCCCTTTAAACAATACCTGTTTTTTTGTTTGTAAAAGCACATGAACTGTACTTTTTTCATAACTATGTTGGTATTGATCCATAATACTAATGACAAAATAATAATAGTAAATTATTGTATTTTCCCTTTAACACAATTTTTTTTGGAATATTTTTTAATCATTCATTTGTGGTGACGGTGTCTATCTATCTATTGTGCATTCATAACACCCACCAGCACACAAATAGTTTTGTTTTTTGGTACCTATACATTTTTTGGTACCAGTAGTACCTCAACTTTTATCTGTACTGTACTAAACAGTACCCAGCCCTAGGTCCACCATCGTATACTAGGGGCTTGGTCCTTACAAAAAAAAAAGCCTACTTTTGCAAACCACTTACATATTTGCAATGCTTACACAGCCTCTAATTGTAATCAGGCTTTGACACACTTCATGTAATTTTAAAGGACACCTGAGGAGGACCGCGAGGTTTCTCTGCGTCAGCACATACAGCGTTTGAAGAGGGAGCGTGCAGCCATTTGCCTCCCCAAAACAGGGCCAGGAGCAGCGGAGTGCAAGATGATCCCTGACAGCGGCCCAACCCAGGGGTCACGAACCGGACACGGCAGTAAAGACAGGCCCAATGACACCAAGAAGGAGAAGGCTTCCCTCTTCTATGAGCTCATCTCTGTCAGGGTGAGAGCAGCACTGCACTCTCCTACTCTTATTCCAGGCATTATCACCTAAGGAAACAATTTATACGGACTTAGGGCTGGGCAATACCACAATAAAAATGTAACTGTGATATAATCCTGTAAAGAAATTAAACATATTCAATGTATTTATAATTATTTTGGTGAGATTGTTATATTGTGATCATTCTATGCTCAAAAACATAAACTTTTCCCCTTCCACTCTTCTGACTAGTCAGCCTCCATTATGCTCTGAGTAAGTGACAACTGGGTTTAACCAATCATACTGAATTGTGAACTCTCAGAAGCAACAGTTGGCCTTAGTTATCTCTTAATGGAGGATAAAATACACTATGAGAATTGTGACAAAACTGAAAATTGAAATTGCGGTCTCAGCTCTATTGCCCACTCCTACGCTTATCCAAGTCACTATCAGCTAAGGAAACTTGGGTTGTGCTTACATACCAAAACAACTGGAAAAACTGTTACTAAATGTGAACAAAACCAAGATTATTTTATGTATTAATTTGAAGACAGGGAATGGCTTTTTGCAAATACGCCAGAGTGAGAGTGGATGTAGTTTAGAATCCAATTTTCTTTCATTGGTCAGATTTTCACAAATAGGCCTCTGTAGTGTCAAGCTATAAAAAACAATGAGCATTTCTCTTTTCCATTAGTTGACTTTTATCATTTATCATCATCACCTTTTTCCTTATTCCTTATATTGTTTTTATATTTAGGAGGAGATGTCCGATCTGCGTGCTCTGATTCGCCTTAAAGAAAAGGAGCTGCGCTGTATTGAGTGGAGTCTAATGGCCCAAAAAGCACAGGACACAGCTGGAGCCTTCATCCCAGAGAGAGAGGAGCCAGAGGAGCGCAAGACCCAACAACAGGTGCTAAACTTTCATTAAAATCTTCGAAGAATAAAAAGTCAAGGTGAACTGTGCATTTGGGAGCGAGATGATGGTCTATTGTGACAGATTCAAATCTGGCTGTGCCTCGTGGGAAATCACACTAAAGCAGGATCCCTTCAGGCCAATGGGATATTTCAGTTTCACAAGGTCTTCTCCTGAGCTGACCTCTCACTGCAGAGCGAACAATTTTAATGGATTTATATCAAATATTTCTCATAGTCCAACTGGGTTCATTAGGTCTTTTGTATTGATTATACTATAGATTCTCACGTACAGACCTGTTTGTTTCATATTCTGACAGTTTCGGCTACTCTCTGCTGCCTTATTCAGAAGTGATGTTGATGTAACGTGTATGGTCAGTTGATTTAAATAGATTTTGAAGTGCTCTTCTTCTTCTTGGAGCAGCAGGACGATAGTGCCATCTACAATCTGACTGCTTCAGAACTGTATCTTAGATGTGAGAAAGTTGATACGCTCCCTCATCCCGATTTACAGTCTGGTGGGTGTGTTTCTGGATCTTGATGGCCTCCCTGTTCCCTGGTCAACAATGGTACTTGTTGCTCTCTGTGCCAATGACCTTACCCTTGTCCCAGTCCATGAGATTGTTTTCCCTCTTGCAGTGGTCAGATATTGCAGACTTAAGTTGTCCTTGGTGGACTTGTTGCTTAGTGGCTCAGGTGCATGTCTTGGTTGTTTTCTTTTTCACTTTCACTTTTTTCTGTGTGTTAAAGCCTCTGCCTGTTTCGCTTACGTATGACTTGTTGCACGACAAACGAGGTGTTTAATTTATTACCTTACATTTGTGGTCTTAGTCTATTTTGTCCTTGAGGTGCATAAGTAACTGTTGCAATGTTGTGTGAGGTTTGACTCAAACTGATGTTATGTTTGTTCATGGTATGAAACAAATAGATGTCTGTACATAAGAATCAAAAGCATAATAAATACATCTCATATTAGACAAGGACAAAGATTTGGACATGATGTTATATATGCTATATTAGAAACATGTAAATTAACTCTGAAAGTACAGGTTTATGGCTGCGTCTAATTTTGTCATTAATATTATGGAGGAGAATTTTGTAGTGGTACCCCTGCTGAATCTGAGGTATCTGATTTTGAAATTGTGAAAGGAGAAAAATTAACCACTCCAATCACAAAATGTAAAATAACAACGTATCATTAAAAAAAAAAAAATATTATTTCCTCTGGCTTTGATTAAACATTTTATTTTTATTTTTATTTGAAGGGATAATGTACAAGAAAAGAGATTTCACACCAGATTATAGCTAAATAAATATTTTCCATCTATTCCTTCTTTTTTATACAAGAAAAAAAGTTATTGTAATGTACACTCTGCTGATGATGAAACATTCAACATTAGAGGTGGGAGATATGTTAAAAATATATTGTAACATTTTGGCAGTACTTAAATCAGAACAAATACATTTACAGGCATATTTTAGCACACTTTTTCATGGACCATATTATTTGGGATAAGCAAAAAAAAAAAAGTAAATTTACTTTTGTTAATAACTCCAAATGCCCATCACTATTCAACAAAGTTTTTAGCTAAGTGATCATATTTTCCCAAACCATATAGAGGCTGTGTGAGGTGGCAGCTAAACTGGGCTCTGAGGGAGACCTCTCCAGACCCATCCTGAAGGAGCTGCAGGCCGTTCTTCACAGGTGAGACATACTGTATATATACAAACATTATAGACAGATATGTTTAAAGCCATACTGTGAAACATTCAAGGAAAAGCAATTATATCTCCATATACAGGTATACAGGGAGGTGGAAGACCTTATAGGCCTTTTTACCTTATAGAAAGGTTACACAAAGCGCATTTAACCACAGTCAAAATGAACAAGTATTTTCATTGCTCCAAATGATGAGAGCTCTATCTATCAGTTTAACTATCTGTCCTTTTGCTGTTGCCTGGTTTTGATCTGTTGCTTAGAAACCCTGTGCACAAGGCTTAGTTTTCTCCATCCAATTCTGTTTGGACACTATCCTCCAACCTTGAGATGTGAACGTTTAACATGTTACTTTAACCAGAGCTGTGTAATTGCATAAAAGTGAGTTTTGTCACAGAATTCAAGGCTAATGCATGTGGACTAAAAGAGTGCATTGATTGTTTACTATTGTGTAGGGAACAGGCCTTGAAAAAAAGATTGGCTTTAGTTCAGGATTCAATGAACATGGCTCTACCAGAAAACAGCCCTCAGAGGAGAGACAGCGGAGAGATTGCACGACTCAGCCAGGCTCACAGGTACGTACGATCAACAATTACAACAGTTAATAACATTGGGTAACACTTTAATATAGCATTTTTAATTGGCTTAATAAAACATGAACAGAGACTCAAATCATAATCAACAAATTGTTAATTAAGAACAATTCAAGTTACTACTAGTAACTATTTAATTAACAAATCAAACCCCTAATCTCTTAATTAAGTTGAATTAAGGGTTAAAACAATTAATTGAGGGTTAACATACCAACTTACCAAACATATATACACATACCACACTTTTGGCAGAAATATATAAGCAACATCTCATTTACATTGATCATTTGATTTTCAAACATGTTAGGAATTTCGTTACTCACATGTTATTCGCTCTCCGCAGCAAATATTAGCAGTATGATGCTCTTTTATGCTTTCACTTTAATGTACCGCTCCAAATCAATGAAACATGTGCTAGTCTGTGATGGAGCGACAGTAGTTTTCATCGCTGCTGATCTAAAACGAGTGAGTAAATGTCCAAACATGTCTTTTATTGGCATTGTTGGAAGATAATGAAGTACAACTAGTAAAGTACTGTACTTAAGTAAAGTACAGATAAGTAAAAATTCTACTCAAGTAAATTTTACAGTGGATACTTTTTACTTTAACTTCACTACATTTGAGAGCAGTATTTGTACTTTCTACTCTATTACATTTTTGAACTGGACAGAAATGTAAAAAGTACTTTTCATATGATTTTGGGGTTATTTTATGTTTTCTTGGTAACATCCTGACTTAAGTTTTTGAGTTCAAGCTTTGGCTTTGAGCAAACAAAAATAAATACACAAAATTCATAAGAATTTTAGAAATGGATGGTTATTTCTCCTGTTGACCAAAATATGTATCATTTTGAAATCAATATTGCTACATCTAATACGATAATAAACTGTATCTGCACTTTTACTTAAGTAACAAAATTGAGGACTTCATTCACAACTGATTATTTACCAAGCTGTTTCTTACCCCATGCAGTTGAATGCCTCTCCTCGAACTAGGACTAGACCAATTATCCTGGCATGCATGTAAACATAGTGATTGTAAGCTGCATGTAGAGATTACTCAAAAGCTAGTTCTTAATACTCCACAAATCCAAAGCTGTTGTGTCAATGTGTAAATATGTTGATTGTCTCTTGCAGTAAAGCCCTGAGCTCATACCGTCAGATCCGGAGGAAGTACCGGGAGCATGTGTGGAGACTGGAGCAGAAGGTGGCGGCCATGATGGAGACCCAGCAGCAGCAGCAACAGCAGAGCACATCACCACAGAGTGCAGCCAGTGCGAATTCAAAAACTGCTATTGCACCTACAGAGAATGCGGACTGGAGGAGAGAGGAGACGGTGTTATAAATATAGTGATTATAGGATATGTCACGATGTAATGTACTTACTTGGTGACAACTACTACTCTGGAACACCTCAGTCTTGGTATTTTATATAAGCTACTGAACATAACGTAAAGAAGACATGTTATATTTTTGTCTGCTATATAGTTATAATTGATGACACCTGTGGATCATTATGTTATATTTTATAAGTTGTCTTATTCATGTAAAACTACTTAGCCCCACCTATGAATATTTTATGGTGGGGAGTTGTGGATTTTTTTAAAAAATAGCCAAAATTGATATGTGATGCTGCTGAATCTTACGCGTATCACTGTATCACAAGAAAAAGGAGGTTCAGAGCAGTGGGTGTTTATGGGGAATAGAGGAAAAAATTCAGAGAAATTGCTTCTTGCAATCTTGAATAGAGCAAAATACAGATTACTCAAAGACGCATGAATCTCTCAAATAAATTTTGAGGGTGTTAATGAGAAGGGAAACAATTGGTTAAGGGCTCTCAAAATTAAATTTTGCATAATGTCTCTTTTAAAATAATGTGTTTGTATGAAAAACAACTGTTTGACTATTTAGTCCTGAACCACCATATAATGTCACGAGGTGAGAGTGAGTGTTTTGAGCTCTTGAAAAGGAGACAGGGTAAATGTACTGGATTAGTCAATCAATTGAACATGGAACAATATAGCTTGTTTTACTGCCTGTTTAGTTCTGGCAAATAGAAGTATACCATGTGTGTATGGTGTAAGTGAAAGTATTATAATAACCAAAAAGCACTTAAAAATGTGAAAGTTTATGCACTTAATTGTAATTATAAAACATTACATTTGTAGTGGCATTACATCTTTGTGTCTTTCTGTATCTTTTTGTACCATGATGTCAAATGCAATATACACATCAAACAGAGTCAGGGAACAGAAAAAACGCATCACGCTATTTTTTTTTTCTCATATTGATTCACCACAAAATTTTCAATTTGATATAAGTTTTTTCTTAATTAGTTTTATGCTTTCAATATTAACAACACTCTTGGAAGTTAAATATGTCTGCTACATGCTGTCTGCATCTAATCAGAAAGCATTTTACTGTCCGATAATAAGGAAGTGAGCGTAAACATACTAGTTGTTAGGTTTACTGTCACAGCGCTGGTCTCTGAGAGTTGTGAAAAGCACTTATAAACTCATCACAGTAAAACTAAGATGTTCAGAATGCATAAGGGAAGTGAGGATAACTTTGGACCATTGCACTGTTAAAAATGAACTAGTTCTGTTTTTTTTCAAATTTTTAAGACTGTAAAAATAAGTTATAGGACCTTAAACATCTGTGGGATTATATTTAAAAATCAGAGTAATTGTGGGGTGTAAATTGCTGAACAGGACACAAGCCTCACACAACTCATTTCTGGTTTGGCAGAAGCAGCTGTCATGGCTGACTGAAGTGAGACCTTCAGAGTGACCCTTGGTGCATATGTCCTTTTACCCAAACAACGAGGCCCATAAGCCCCGTAAACCAGGACGTATTCTGGCCTCACAGCTCCAAACGGTGGGGGAGGGCCAGGACAATGGGGGACAAAACGCACAGCTCACAATATGTCCACACTGCGCTTTTATGGTCTTCACTTTAATACACAAACACACTGAAACCTCTCTGCTCATTATACAAATTAGCTCTTAAGGTCCTTGACAAAAAGCCCAGACACTGGCATCACAGTGAAATTTTAAAGAAACATAACCTGTTTAAGTTTGAAAATGTTACCAATTTTAATCATTTTTAAGTATGTTAATATACCACTGAACTCATAAACTGCACGCGCAGACGTGCTACCAGTGGAAATTGTGTGGTTCCAGTGTATAAGACAATTCTTGGTCAGTCCTCTTTCTCTGCCAATAGGGCTAGAGTGTGGAACTGTTTACCAGCCAATTTAAAATGGGACAAATAACTACAAATTTAAAAGTAAATTAAAATTTATTGTATGTTTCCAACCAAAAATGCTCTCTGATCATCTTTCATTTTTTTTATCTGTATGTGTTTAGTGTGTTTTTATGCATTTATACTTTCTACAGACATGTGTTAAAAGCTAACACTTGTGATTGTCATGTCCCTAATAAACAAAAAACAAAATATTGCACAACATATCTTTAACCAATACACAGCTCAAATAGGTTTATTTAATGCATTGTCAAATTTATTTTCAAAATACAATATTCACTGCCACAGTTTTAAGGACTTATTTTCAGGTATTTGAGCAAAATGTGACTACCCCAGTACATTTATATTGTAATAGCAGCTTTTGAGGTCAAAATACATCTAATTATAAAGGGTAATCAGGAAGTGCATGGTTGCATGGTAGTTGTTTGCAGCATTACCGTGATGAATAATGGTGGACCACTGCAAACCATTTAAAATGATCAGGTACTGCGCCTTTAACTTAATTATAATGTAAAGTACACTATGGTTTCACAACTCACCCTGTATTTTTCACTACATTTATGCAATCTTTTATTTTTTTTATAATACCAGATCTCTAGCCTGTATATTTTAAATCCTGTATTAAAGCTCAAAGGAAATCAGCCCCGATTTCGAGGAATTGTCTGAGCCTTTTCCTGTCATCATGTTAACCTTTCCCCTATTATCAGCACATTATGTAATAAGCAGCTGTAGGCTCTGGGCCGTCCTGTGAAAACTACTGTGTAATTACATCTAACTGGACTGAGGCTGTAAAGACGTACCCTTTGGTTTGGTGCTAGAGGCAAACGCATTTATGACTTCTGAGTAGGAATGGGACAATATTGAATTTTGTGTCACAATTATCTTGGCCAAAATAACTGCGAACTACAATTATATCAGTTTAAAAATGTATCAGTAATTATAATTTCAATATTGTGAATACGTTCTATGTTTAAAGAAGTATTATAGAAATGCATTGTGTTAAGTAAGTGAAGTGAGTGAAAACAAGTGCCTAGCTAGAAAATAACATTATGCACATGTAGGGTTTTTCTGCACATCTGGTAATAAAATGCTGATTATCTTTGTTGGTGATTATCACAATTACACAAAATGTTGACCAGGACACTCTTGCAAAAGAGATGTTTAATATCAATGAGTTTTTAATCCTGGCTAAAGGAACTGTATGTAAGATTTACATTTTAAATTTCATAAACATAACCTAACTGTGTCCCCAGATACGAGGTAAAGTTAATGTTGAAGTTAAGTATAACTTTTACTGATGACAATTGTAATGCAGATTTTTTCTTAATTACAAAAACATTGGACAAGTTGTTAACATTATCATTTGGTGTTTTGGTTCTCAAGACGATTATTCAAAGAAAAAGCAGAATGAGCCTCACACGAGTCTCTAATTTAGAGAGGGTTGCCAGTTTGAATGCTGAAATCCAGTTGGTTTAAACCTAAAAGGACTCTCTCTTCTGAATCCTCACTACCTAAACCCCAGCACTTGCAGCCAATCATTAATCAGTGTCTCTGCTGCTGTATATGCTGGCCATATAGTGAGAATGAGAAAAACTCATGTGTGATCTCTACATGCAGGTTATAGCACTGGCAACCCAGGTTCAGTTGTGATTGTAATGTCTTTTTTTTAAACTGTCAGACTGCAGGCTACATACAGATCCTTTAAATAAAAGTTCTATCTGTCCCTTTCAAATAAACAACAAAGAAATGAAACTATTTCATCTCAGCTATCAGAAGAGTCAGGGGTGACACATCAGCCCAGTGTAGCCGTCTCTGAATGTGAACCACATTTGGTTTGTTTGTTTCTCTGAATAAAAGCGCTTTCTTAAAACAAAAAACAACAATTTGAAACATTTGGCTTTTGCTCTGACCTGCGTTGGGCTGCATCATTATTTGTGTCTCCATCTCCTCTCTCTTGTCTCTTTCCTGGCCAACCCCCCTGACCTCCCCTGCCCTCCCTGTCCTGGGCCAGTCCTCTGCAGCTGGGAGCGGTCAGGAGGTTAAGGCAAAGGTGCAGTGTCACTCACATGGGTCACGGGGAGCGCGCTGTTGTGTTAGCCGTTGAATGGAGAGTTCACAACGCCAGACGAGCTGCTCCGACTCCTGCTTCGCTCTGACCTTTCCCGGGCAAAGGTCACAGAGGAGAGGCCCTCACAGTGACCCCAGGGTCACCCCCCCTTTTGTTGTAAAGGAGGCCATTAGAGCACATGATACAATTATCATTCCATCTTTGCTCAGATCTGTGTTAAGCCTCAGACTTCATCAAAGCGTTTTAAACTACAAGACTGGGGTAACCTCTGAGTGACACCTAACATCTGCATTATACAAAACATGTTTCCTCCCACTAGCTCACACCCCACAAGAACAACAACTTTTATCTCAAAGGCCCCATGTTATACCATTTTGGGTCTGTTAAAAAGTTGTTTCCTCATCAAAACATCAAAAGGTTGAGTTGTGGTCCATTCACACAATCACAAATTCACAAACTCTTCACAAACATTTAGTTATTCTCTTGAACATAAAACACTGTTATACCTTGTGATGCCAAGTGGTAATGAAGTGCTCCACTGTGTTTTTAAACTCCATACATCTTCAGTTCATTCATTGGAAATAGTAGAATTTCCAGTGTCTAAATGTTTAAATTAAACATTAAGATATATTTTTATATTAGATTTATTATTGACATTTGAATGAAGAGGTTCCTTAATAGACTTGTTATATATGTATTTTCTGTCATCACTAGAGCTGCAACTAACAATTATTTTAGTAGTCGAATAGTCAAACTATTATTTCTAATGAGACTTTTTAAATATATTATCAACCAAATAAAGGTTGAAATATGGTGCCTGAAGACTTCTACATAGAGAATATTTATGACTAAAAATGAACTTTTTTCTTTTTTTTTTTTTTTTGACACTTTTGTCAAATAATGTCTCTGTTTTTGTTATAACAAGGTCTTTTCTTATGTGGTTTAGTGGTACCCCCTTGAACAGGGAGATGATCTGAGGAGTCCTACTGAAGATATGAGTTAAACTGTGACTTATTACAACAATGCTAATGACTAAAGTAAGTGGATCTGAGGCTAACCACCACATAAACAATGTAAACACTTTAACAGGTTAAATCCGACAATATTATGTAGTTTAACATGTTACAGCCGTTTGTTTAACCTTTACATCTCTCTAGTCTTCAGCTGAAACGGTTTGAGGTTGGAATTTCAATAACGTTCAGTAGGGAAATAGATGACCTCCCAGTTGCTATGGTAATCATCTGTAATAACAACAAAGTTTAGAACAAAACTTAATTATTGTGGTCCCTGAACCGCTCTGTAGTAATGTCTAGATACAGAATATGGAGAAAAGGGTGTAGTTGGTAAGGACAGCCAATATTTCAGTGTTACACAGGCACAGGCAGGCAAGAGCTGTGGAGACAATGTTAGTTTGTAGTGAGAAAGGCATCCACGAGAAAAAGCATTAACAGTTAAAACAAATATAGTTTCATTTTAAAATGTTTATTTCAGTTTAAAATGTTCCTGTTTGTGCTGCAAAAATTAATCGCAAGCAAATTGAAATCTTAAAATGTTTGTATTAACCCACTCTACATGATCGTGGTATTTTTATTTCACTATTGTATCTGTAAATCAAGATATGAACATTAATTACGGGCAAATAAGGCACCTTCTTTTCCAGAAGTTGCTCCCGCTAGCGTTAGAAACGGTTTTATTGCTAAGCATCCGCTCCCTGCTAAACTAGTGGTACATTACAAGCGTTATGGATGACGTCACACTTACTTCTTTGTACAATCTCTGGTCTATTCTACATAAAAAACTGCTAACCCTGTAGTTTAGATCTGTACAAACATGTTCTAAAATGTGATTCTTGTTTTCATTGGTCATAAATCGCAAATGTAATCGCTATGCTTGTTTTATGCTTGATTTTTCCCAAATCGTTCAGCCCTAGTTCCTGTTCACTTTAAGTATGTAACCACTTTCCCAGCAATGTGAGCTCCACTTCACATGCAATCAAGTGACCAAAGAGTTCAAACTTCAACAAACCAGAAATGTAATATTTGCTGGAGTCAGTGGCATGACCCTAACCCAGTACTTTCCGAATAAACAAGCAGTACTACTCTTTGCTGAGCGTGTAGTACATCTAATCTCACTCCTGATAAACTCCGGTTGTGGTGAAACACTTTGAATTTGTGTTATTAAATGGCGTCCTCATAAGTGATAAGAAAGTCATGGGAAATGTGTTAGGTAAACTGCTTTTGTTTACTTTTGAAATGAACGCAGTTGGCCAGATATGACTCCTCTCAACAACACTCTGTCTGTGTGTTTTTCCCATTTGATATCCAATCAATTCATCGAAACTGGCTATACTAAATGCGCACTTACTGTTATTTAGATCCATTAAGTATTGTTAGATTACTACTCCTACCTCAGGCCTAAAGAAAATATCATAAGTATTGTAATTACGGCAGTTATATTACTTGGAGTCTGGGGCAGAGTCCATCATCTGCTTGAATCCATGGAGATGTTATTGCTGAAAGTTCCACAGCATAGCATTAGCTTACCTGTACCTATAACTTGGACTGTGGCGTTTGTATTTAAGGACATAAATAGGCAAAGCACAACACCTCAACTGAAACAAGCAGGTGGTAGACTCTTCACTGGAAAGGTTACATAGTCATCTTTAAAAATGTGTTTTTCCATAATGTATACCAGACGCTGCCGTGGGCGCCGTCATCGGCATTTGGGTTGTATTATTTTTAATGGGGCTGCCGATCTTGACGGCAAATAATTCTATAGGGACTACAGAGCTGTTTTAAGGCCTCCAGAGAATTGGGGCATTGTTGATGTGTTGGTCATATGAACATAGAACAGTTTACATAAATCAGTCTACTTTATATCATGCTTTTTCCTAAATTCTCCATTGAAATGAATGGGATTTCCGCTTAACTAGAAGTGCCACCACAAAGGAAGCATGGTTTGTAGCATTTAGAGGAAAAAGGGAACAGGGTGGAATAAGGTCAATAATCATCATAAATCTGCTTAACTCTATTTTTTATATAGTTTAGCAGATTGTAAACATATACAAATATACTAATGTACAAATATACAGTTACTGTTCTCTATAATCACTAATACAGACAGTACAATAGCCTAATCCTAACCTCTAACCTCCTACTTCAGTAATGCGCAGATATCTCCACTTGTGCTTGGAGGATTTAGGGCTCGTTGTGTCACAAAGCCATCCGGACCACAGCACTTTTTCACTGCCTGGGAAAGAAGCCAACCCATTATTAGACAAACGAACGGTCCATGGAGCTGTGTGGGGGGTGGTCACACAAGAGAGGATAGGAGGAGGAGGAGTAGGAAGAGGAGGGGGAGGAAGGGGGGGGGTGACCCAAAGGTTTTAGGTCAACTCATTTACTCCCTGCGTCTATTCCTCGCTTTAATACGCTGTCCGCTCTAAGCCTTATAAAGAGATCAGACCTGATGCCATCAGCTCACCTGTCAATGCCACATCCACGCTCATCCCTCCATACTGGCCCCAACCCCTAAACAACACCAGAACCAACACCAGATCTAACACCATAAACAACACCAGAACCCACACCATAAACAACACCAGAACCAACACCAGAACCAACACCAGAACTAACACCATAAACAACACCAGAACCCACACCATAAACAACACCAGAACCAACACCAGAAACAAAACCAGAACTAACACCATAAACACCAGAACCAACACCAGAAACAAAACCAGAACTAACACCATAAACAACACCAGAACCAACACCATAAACAACACCAGAACTAACACCATAAACAACACCAGAACCAACACCAGATCTAACACCATAAACAACACCAGAACCCACACCATAAACAACACCAGAACCAAAACCCTAAACAACACCAGAACCAACACCAGGAACAGCACCATAAACAACACCAGAAACAACAGCAGAACTAACACCCTAAACAACATTAGAACCAACTCCATAAACAACACCAGAACCAACACCAGAAACAAAACCAGAACCAACACCAGGAACAGCACCATAAACAACACCAGAACCAACACCAGATCTAACACCATAAACAACACCAGAACTAACACCATAAACAACACCAGAACCAACACCAGATCTAACACCATAAACAACACCAGAACCAACACCATAAACAACACCAGAACCAACACCAGATCTAACACCATAAACAACACCAGAACCCACACCATAAACAACACCAGAACCAAAACCCTAAACAACACCAGAACCAACACCAGGAACAGCACCATAAACAACACCAGAAACAACAGCAGAACTAACACCCTAAACAACATTAGAACCAACACCAGAACCAAAACCCTAAACACCAGAACCAACACCAGAACTAACACCAGAAACAACAGCAGAACTAACACCCTAAACAACATTAGAACCAACACCAGAACCAAAACCCTAAACAACACCAGAACCAACACCATAAACAACACCAGAACCAACTCTCTAAACAACACCAGAACCAACACCAGAACTAACACCCTAAACAACATTAGAACCAACACCAGAACCAACACCCTAAACAACACCAGAACCAACACCAGAACTAACACCATAAACAACACCAGAACTAACACCATAAACAACACCAGAACCAACACCAGAACCAACATCAGAACTAACACCATAAACAACACCAGAACCAACACCAGAACCAACACCAGAACCAACACCAGAACCAACACCAGTACATATAGCAGATAAACGATAATATTGAAACCAAATCCTAAAGACTATATAAAAAAAAAAAAAACTAAAACTATTGTAAATGTACAAAATTGTTAAAAAATACAAAATGCAATAAATAAATGACAGAATGCAACACTTTAGTAGTTTGCTTGTATTATTATTATTATTATTATCATTTTAATCATTATTGCTCCATTTGACATGTACTGAACCACAAGTCAGCATAGTAATTATCATGACAGGCCTACACATGTGGACAGTTAAAATTTATATAGTTAATTAATTATTCTAATTTCTTTTAATATATAAGCTCTAGGGTCAAGTCACTAATAGAAATGTTCAGGTTCAGCATGTGAATTTACTTAACTTTAGATATTTCACATGAAAGTACCATGTAATCAATGAGGAATCATCTGTAAACTGCAGATAACATACCTGACCTGACAGACAAACTTTCCCACATATAGTTATCATCTTTGTAGCAATCCCTGATAATTAAACATCGTGATAAATGAACTATGTGCTATTAGCCATGTTATAAAGTTGCTATGTTCAAAACTAAATATTCCTGGAGTTATAAGGCCAAGGGGTAGAAGGGATGGTTCACAATGTGCTTTATGCTCTCAATTACTCGGAGGTAAAAAACAACTAATAGGCTAAGAACAAAATAAAGTCATCATCTTAAGTTATAAACCCTATAATTTATAAGTTATAAACCCTATAATTCTAAGGGGACAATACCAAATGTAAGTATTGTTATAGATTATCATAATGTAATGATCTGATATTTTGTGTTGAGTTCAGAGTTCACACCTTTTGTTGTTTCTGTAGCTGTTAAAGTGTTGTCGTTAATGCAACTGCTTTTGTATTTGACACTCGGTTGCTATGCCGACAAGTTGATGTGAAGCTTCTATTGGTCAGTTCCTGGTCTGTTTTGGAGACGAGCTCTAGCGAGTTGAGACTGCTGTTGTTTTGCTCTTGTTTTGGCGTGGGTTATGGCCTACAGTAGCGCTTGTGTTCAGGAAATAAACAACCAGAAGAAATTTGGCATGTTTCCTTACACCAGAATGCTACAATATGGTCAAAAATTCTGTTCTTAAGTCTGAAATGCATTGTTCCATTGATTGTGATTAACATTAAAAAGAGCGTTTCTTTCTTTATCTTTATTTACACAGGGGAACCCAATGAGCGCACTTGGGCTCTCTTTTTCATGGGCACTCTGTTTAAAATACAACACAAACAGAAAAACAAACAAAATAAACAAGTATACAAGTCCATATAAAACATCTTAATTAAACAAGTCAGATTATACATTGAAGCTAATATAATATGAGCCTATTGTAATTTGCATTTGAAAAGCTAAACATCGACTGCCCAATTAAAACAGTGGAATAACTATTTATTTCATTACAAATTGTCTAATAAATAAACTAAAAAAGACAAACTGAACACTGCTTACATTCCTGTAAACGTTTGTAGATAACTGAATGTCCCTGCAGGGCAACCATAGGAATTCACAAGCAGTAGAAAGGAATGTCCAATCAAAAGTCAAAACTCAAAAGAGCAAAGATTTGGTGATATAAATGTGTTATTAGCTAAGCCAGTTTGCATAAAATATAAACTACATTGGTTTTGGTCACTAGGCAGACACTGTATTATTAGGAGCAGGTGTGAACACTGGGGCTGTTTCTTTTGAAAACATCTCGCTGTGAGACAACAGAGATGAACAAATGTTGTGCAAAGGTCAGGGCTGTGTTTGTTTCTGCTTTTGGGCAAAAAAAATTTAACTGTGCTTTGAGAAAGGCGGACATTTTAGATTTCCTTGAGGCTCGCACTGATGTTTATATCGTCATAGCAAAAACAGAACTACACATCAAATCTTCATATTTTCACTAAAATAATAAAATCAAATGTTTCATGTCATCATATGTCACACTTTTGAGGATTTTGAGCGAATCCACTTGACATAAATGCATATATTTATAAGTCCATATTTATTTCTACACTTTATTGTTTATTAGCGTTTTCTAGTTGGATTTGATTATCTTTCTCAACTCCATAAATAATGTTTTTTTTTTCTTTTCTTTTTTTTTTTTTTTACTGTGGTGTTTTATATTGTGCGTAGATTCTTTGCTTTATTACTGGAAAAAAAAATAAAACATCAGCTTTAAATGAATGGATTACAGTAACATCTATTTGCATCTAACTGTTTTAGATTTATTTAATAGTTTTAAGTTAAAATAATTCAAATGCATACTTTCAGTCTACAGAAATACTTGTATATATACAGATTACCTATTATATTTCATGTAAGTCAACATACATGGTAAATAGTCACATTTTCATATAGCGCTTTTCCACCTTCAAGGCACTGAAAACGCTTCACATCAAGGAACCAGTCACACACACATTCATACAGCAGTGTGCGCAGACACTGGGGGAAAGGTGGATTAAGTGTCTTGCCCAAGGACACAACGACAGCATTCCTCTGTGGAAGCTGGGATCGCACCGCCTACCTGTGGGTCAGTGGATCTCTCAACCAGTGATGTTTATGTTGAGAGGGATTTTTAGTTCATCTATCAACTTCACATCAGCTTGTTGGCATAGCAACCAGCTGTCACGTACAAAAGCAGTTACATTAACAACAACAACAACAACAACAACAACAACAACAACAACAACAACAACAACACATAAACAGTTACAAGAACAACACAAGGTGTCAACTCTGAACTAAACACAAAGTATCAGATCAATATATCTCTGTCCTCTTTAAGCAATAGATATATGGACTATTTCTAACAGTTGTGGTCTGCATTTTTATTTTTTATTCTATTTATATCTTTTTCAACAGCATGCAATGGTGGAAGGTAACGGAATACAAGTCCTAAAGTACTGAACTAAAGTAAAAATATCCATTTTACAGTGGATACTTTTTACTTCACTACATTTGAGGGCAGTATCTGTACTTTCTACTCCACTACACGTTTGAACAGGACTGAAAAGTAAAAAAAAACTTTTCATATGATTTAGGGATTATTTTGTACATTGTGGTAACATCCTGACTAAAGTTTTCGAGTTCAAGCTTCGGCTTTGAGCAAACAAAAATAAATACATACAATTCATGAGAAAAATGAGGAAATTGATTCATCTTGCTGACCAAAATCTGTATGTATGTATAAATATGTATTTTTAATCAATATCACTCCATTTAACAATTTAATATATTAACAACGCTTGTGTGAAATACGTACATTTTTTATAGTATATTTTTAAACAGGTACTTAAATGATTTTACCTCAGTAGATTTTTTCATATGATACTGTTACTTTTACTTGAGTAACAAAATGGAGTACTTCATCCACCATAGATGAAGCATGGAATGTAAAACAATGGTTACACAGTCCTTGAACTACTTCGCTGCCTCTGTGTGTTTACATTCATTAGCAATGCACAGTTAATTAGACCGGCCCTCACAAATCACTGTAGCTGTCGCCTTGATGGCTCTGTGTCCGGGTTTCTAGGGGATTTGTAACTCCATCCAAGCGCACTCTGCACACGGGAGGCTACAGGTAGAGCTAAGTGTCAAAGCTAATTGTCAAAAAGCATCAATATAGTGAGTGCGCGCCCGGCCCCTAATTCCTTCTAAGGAACATTTAAATGGATTTACGAAGGCTGACACACAGCCATAGTCATTGAGCCGCTAGGACAAGACGTCTAGTACAGGGGGAGGTCTCTAGCTTTAAGTACATATAGCAGGCAGGTTAGGGTACTCCATGTTTACCACAGGTTTATACTGACGCATGGTGGCACAAAAGGTCTATATAATAATAATTTTATTTACTACAATTTATGGATGAATATCACTTATTGTGTGAAAAAAGATTAAAGATTACATTTAGACACTTCTATAAATTTATGACAATACGCAAGCATAAACTATAATTTGTATCACCAATTTTTTTATTCCATTTATTTTTAGATTATGGGGGCAAAAAGTAGGCTATGGGGGCTTTTTAACAGAACTGCATGTATGAGAAATGTACTTTTACTGTTTTAAAAAAGGTATTGCAACTGAACTTGGGTTGCCAGAGCCTTAACCTGCATATAATGGATACATACATTTTTCCCATTCTCAGTAAATACACATGCTAAAAAATATGAAAGCTTAGAACAACCAGAAATCACTCAGAGGCTGCACTAGCACAGATCAATGATTGGCTGCATGTGCTGAGGTTTAGGTAGTGACGACTCAGAACGTAGACTTAAACCAAGCAGATTGCAGCATTGAAACTGGCAACCCAAATAAGAGACTCACGTGAGGCTCATTCTGCTTTCTGATTGGATAATCATCTTGAGAACCCAAACATCAGATTATAACATAAACAACTTGGCCATCAATGTTTTTGTGAGACTAAATAAGCATTAGTATTGTTATCAGTGAAAGCTTTATTTGATTTAAACATGTCTACCTCATATCTGGGGACACAAATAAGTCATGTTTATACAAATTAAAACAAATATCTTACATACATACTTTTTGGAGAATAGATTGAATTGAATTTCAGAAGCCCTTTATGATGAATAATACTCAAAGGCCAGTTACGTCGCCCGGACCGGCGTCACCGGGGCCCCCACCCTGGAGCCAGGCCTGGGGTGGGTGCTCGACAGCGAGCGCCTGGTGGCCGGGCCTTTCCCCACGGGGCCCGGGCGGGCTCAGCCCGAAGGAGCGACGTGGGGCCGTCCTCACGTGGACCCACCACCCGCGGGAGGATCCATAAGGGGCCGGTGCCAAGAGATCCGGGCGGCAGTCGACGGCGGGGGCCCCGACGACCGGATCTCCGGACATGGAGACTAGCTCTGGGGACATGGAATGTCACCTCGCTGGGGGGGAAGGAGCCTGAGCTTGTGCGGGAGGTTGAGCGTTACCGACTAGATATAGTCGGCCTCGCCTCCACGCACAGTTTGGGCTCTGGAACCCAACTTTTGAGAGGGGGGCTGGACTCTCCATTTCTCTGGCGTTGCCCGCGGGGAGCGGCGGCGAGCTGGTGTGGGCCTGCTCATTGCCCCACAGCTCAGCCGTCACGTGTTGGAGTTCTCCCCGGTGAACGAGAGGGTCGCGTCCCTGCGCCTACGGGTCGGGGACAGGTCTCTCACTGTTGTGGCAGCCTACGGGCCAAACAGCAGTGCAGAGTACCCGGCCTTCTTGGAGTGCCTGGGGGGGGTACTAGACAGTGCACCCACCGGGGGGACTCCGTTGTTCTCCTGGGGGACTTCAACGCCCATGTGGGTAACGACAGTGACACCTGGAGGGGCGTGATTGGGAGGAACGGCCTCCCTGATCTGAACCCGAGCGGTGTTTTTGTTATTGGACTTCTGTGCTAGCCACAGTTTGTCCATAACGAACACCATGTTCAAGCACAAGGGTGTCCATCAGTGCACGTGGCACCAGGACACCCTAGGTCGGAGGTCGATGATCGACTTTGTAGTTGTGTCATCTGACCTCCGGCCGCGTGTTTTGGACACTCGGGTGAAGAGAGGGGCAGAGCTGTCAACTGATCACCACCTGGTTGTGAGTTGGATCCGCTGGCGGAGGAGGAAGCCGGATAGACCTGGCAGGCCCAAGCGTATCGTGAGGGTCTGTTGGGAACGTCTGGCGGAGCCTTCTGTCAGGGGGGTCTTCAATTCGCACCTCCGGGAGAGCTTCTCTCTGATCCCGGGGGAGGTTGGAGACATGGACTCCGAGTGGGCCATGTTCTCCACCTCCATTGTTGATGCGGCTGCCCGTAGCTGTGGTCGTAAGGTCTGCGGTGCTTGTCGAGGCGGCAATCCCCGAACCCGGTGGTGGACACCGGAAGTAAGGGATGCCGTCAGGCTGAAGAAGGAGTCCTATCGGGCCTTGTTGGCTTGTGGGGACTCCTGAGGCAGCTGACGGGTACCGGCGGGCCAAGCGTGCTGCGGCTCGTGCTGTCGTGGAGGCAAAAACTCGGGGTTGGGAGGAGTTCGGGGAGGCCATGGAGGAGGACTATCGGACGGCCTCAAAGAAATTCTGGCAAACCGTTCGGCGCCTCAGGAGGGGGAAGCAGTGCTTCACAACAACACTGTTTACAGTGCGGGTGGAGAGCTGCTGACCTCGACTGGGGATGTTGTCGGACGGTGGAAGGAATACTTTGAGGATCTCCTCAATCCCACTGTCACGTCTTCTGAGGAGGAAGCCGAGGCCGGGGACCCGGAGGCGGACTCGTCCATCACCCTGGCCGAAGTCACTGAGGTGGTTAGCAAGCTCCTCGGTGGCAAGGCTCCGGGCGTTGATGAGATCCGTCCCGAGTACCTTAAGTCTCTGGATGTTGTGGGGCTGTCTTGGCTGACACGTCTCTACAACATCGCGTGGCGGTCGGGGACAGTGCCGCTGGACTGGCAGACCGGGGTGGTGGTCCCTCTGTATAAAAAGGGGGGACCGGAGGGTGTGTTCCAATTACAGGGGAATCACACTCCTCAGCCTTCCCGGTAAGGTCTATTCCAGGGTACTGGAGAGGAGAGTCCGGCCGATAGTCGAACCTCGGATCCAGGAAGAGCAGTGTGGTTTTCGTCCTGGTCGTGGAACACTGGACCAGCTCTACACTCTCCATCGGGTGCTCGAGGGTTCATGGGAGTTTGCCCAACCGGTCCACATGTGTTTTGTGGATCTGGAGAAGGCATTCGACCGTGTCCCCCGTGGTGTCCTTTGGGGGGTGCTCTGGGAGTATGGGGTCCGGGGCCCTTTGCTAAGGGCTGTCCGGTCCCTGTATGACCGGAGCAGGAGCTGTGTTCGCATTGCCGGCAGTAAGTCAGACTTGTTCCCGGTGCATGTTGGACTCCGCCAGGGCTGCCCTTTGTCACCGGTTCTGTTCATTATATTTATGGACAGAATTTCTAGGCGCAGCCAGGGGCTGGAAGGGGTCTGGTTCGGGAACCACAGGATCTCATCTCTGCTGTTTGCAGATGATGTTGTCCTGATGGCTTCTTCGAGCCAGGACCTGCAGCAGGCACTGGGGCGGTTTGCAGCCGAGTGTGAAGCGGCTGGGATGAGAATCAGCTCTTCTAAATCTGAGGCCATGGTTCTCGACCGGAAAAAGGTGGTTTGCCCTCTCCGGGTGGGTGGTGAGCCTTTGCCTCAAGTGGAGGAGTTCAAGTATCTCGGGGTCTTGTTCACGAGTGAGGGAAGGATGGAACGCGAGATTGACAGGCGGATCGGTGCAGCGTCCGCAGTGATGCGGTCGGTCGCTGTATCGGTCCGTTGTGGTGAAGAAGGAGAAGGAGCTGAGTCGAAAGGCAAAGCTCTCGATTTACCGGTCAATCTACGTTCCTACCCTCACCTATGGTCATGAGCTCTGGGTCATGACCGAAAGGACAAGATCGCGGATACAAGCGGCCGAAATGAGTTTCCTCCGCAGAGTGGCTGGGCGCACCCTTAGAGATAGGGTGAGGAGCTCAGTCACACGGGAGGGGCTCGGAGTAGAGCCGCTGCTCCTTCACGTTGAGAGGAACCAGCTGAGGTGGCTCGGGCATCTGCTCAGGATGCCTCCTGGACGCCTCCCTAGGGAGGTGTTCTGGGCATGTCCCACCGGGAGGAGGCCCCGAGGAAGACCCAGGACACGCTGGAGGGACTATGTCTCTCGGCTGGCCTGGGAACGCCTTGGGGTCCCACCGGAGGAGCTGGAGGACGTGTCTGGGGTGAGGGAAGTCTGGGAGTCCCTCCTTAGACTGCTGCCCCCGCGACCCGGCCCCGGATAAGCGGAAGAAAATGGATGGATGGATGGATTGAATTGAAATGTTTTGTTTGTTGTTGTTTTGCTTTTAAATTCTCATCATAATTAGGTTTTAGTTCTTACAATATCAATATAAATTTTAAGATTCAAGATTTTACTGTTATTGTCATAGAAAAACAACAAAATTATGTTTAGAGCATCAAACCCTGCATAGTTTTGATGTGCAATACCAAAGCTGCTTGACCCCATAAATACTTGTACTTAGTTTATAAACCAGGTTCACACTTTTACTGAACTGAAACATAGCAGGTCAAAGGTCTTAATGCTTAAACTCTTTATACTCTGTATGTTTTGAGTGAACTCCGGGCAGGTCAGTGTCCAGCCTGACTCCTGCGGGAGATGAGCTAATGAGGTCACCGGGTCTGAAGAGATTGGAGTGGAAATATGTGGGGGGAGGGGCCAGGCTAATCCAGTTAAAGCATTTCACAAGACTTTACTGAAGTCATCAGCTCCATTTTCTGTCATCCTTTAAGCAGAGCCTCAGCCTGGCCAATGAGCAGGTCTGACCACAGGAATGACAGATTACACAGAGATTTATGGGAGGTCAAACAGGTTGGGGTTTGTGAGTGACCGAATTGTTGTGGCTGCAAAAAGAGTTAAGTTAATACTATGTCTGCAAAAGTTAATTATTTGAAAAAGAACAAGTCACAAGACAAGACATCGAAAAATCAGTAGTATCTATCGTAATGTGCTGTATGTCTTAGACTTCGGTCAAATACATAGAGTGTTTACAATTTAAAGTCTCTTTAAATTTAATTATAAAGGCAATTGATAAGATCTATTAATTACATCTGTTCTATTGTACTCAGTGGTTATAAATGTTTTTAACCATGTTGCATTCTCCTTGATCAGACGTTTCCAGACCGCTGGGTTGGAAGGGATGGACTAATTCTGTGGCCATCACATACACCAAATATCACACCTCTGGATTTTTTGCTATGGGGCTGTGTTAAAGATATTGTGTATTGAAAAAAGATATGGGACATTACTGAACTAAAGCAAAAGATGCGACTGCAAACATCGGTGAGGCTCTGCTTCAGCGAACATGGCAAGAAATCCGGTACCATCTCCATGTGCTTCATGTGACTAATGGGGCCAATATACAGGTGTATTAAATGAGGTAATACTTACTTTTTTTTTTTTTTTTTAAGAGACGTTATGAACACCCTGTACATTTAAAAGTATATTATAACTTTTTTTGGTAGAAGCTACACCACCTCTCCAAAGAACACTGAAGGCTTTTGGTAACACTTTATAATCACTACACCTTAATAAAGTATGAACAAAAACATTCTTACAACAAAATACATTCTTTGGCTACTTGCATAGCTTGAGAACAGCATTTTCAGGGGGAAATGTGAAGCAGGGTGGACCACCAAAGGAGAGCCAATCAGCTCTCATCCCAAAGTGTCATATAGTGACTCACATGGCTCTTTCTTACAAATTGGCAGTAGATAAATGTCTTCTAATTAAATTAAGACAGATGGAGGTCTGATTTGTCACTATGTTCTGCTTTTACAACACACTTTCTGATGGGAGAAAAACTGAATTTACTCATTTAAGAGAAAAAAAGTCATGTATTTTAGCTTTAATTCACTAAGCCTGAATCAGTGAGGATTAAACAAAGAGGAGTTGCTGTGCGTTGTTTAATCCGCTTATGCTGTGGTCCCACAAACTCAAAATAGTTCAATTTTAAATCTGACAATCTTGCTGTTTTCTGTTTTAGTTGAAGCTAGTCCCTCCTGACAGTAGTTAATTTGTTTACTTGTTGCTATGGTGATGCTCATAGCGTAGTGATATTGACCTTATTCTACCCCTCCACTTTTGCCTCCCATTTATTTCAATGCAGAATTTGGAGTTTTGCTATTAAAATATGATATAAAGTAGGTTTATTTGTGTAAAATGTTCAATGTTAAGATGCACCAACAAGTCACACTGCAGCGATTCTCTGGGAGGCTTTAAAACAGCTCTGTTGTCCCTATAGGCAACCCCAAGCAAAATAATACAACCTGAATGACGATGGCGGTGCCCACAGCAACTTCTGGAATAAGGTGAATAGAATATTGAATAACTGTTGTCGGAAATGCCTGTCTGGTTAATAATAATACAATGTTAAAATAATGCATGGCAGCTAGCCTTAAAATTCTCACTGACCATGATTTCATTCTTAATAACCTATTTGTTCAATATGAATGCTGTCTTTGCTCATGCTTTATTAAGGCTAATTAAGATATAGCTATTATAAAGTGGTACCAGGCTTTGGAATGTTTCACAGTATGACATTAAACGTGTTGCATTATTTCAATTATAGGTGTTTTTATTGCTTTAAAATACCATGAAAGCATCAGAATTATTCAGCAACTACGCAACAAGCTGGTGGAATGGTATTTGTTTACGACCCAGTGTCTCAGATTATCATAGACTGTAAAATGGACATAGCTAATCTGCTACCCACTGCGTTCCAAACAGGAAGTGATCATGAGCGCACTTCCGGCTCCATCAACTCTGGTTCAAATTCACTTTACATTGAAAAATGGTCACCCCTCCGTCTGTAAATGCTGCAGTGAGCCTTGTCATTTTGGTCTTAAAATGTTCGTGTTAACCTGCTGTACATGATGCTGGTGTTTTTATTTAGCTATTTCCGTGAATCAAGATATGATATGTCCGTGAATCAAGATATGGACATTAATAACAGACAAATCAGGCGTCCCTGAGGGCACTCCCACCTAGCATTAGCAACAGGTTTGATTGAAAGTACTATACATAAGTGCCCGTTCCCTGTTAACTCAGAAGTGCAGGCGGAAGGGGCATTACGTCCAACAGCCTCGTTCCGGATTGGCTCTTTGGTTGCTATGATACTCGTGGTCATAATTCCAAATATAGAACTCGGCTCCAAATTCTCCCCTGTAACTGCTAGCCTCGATAAGCTTCGTTTGACAGGAGGTCTAGATATTTTGTCAATTGATGTTTTAGTAGCTGTTTAAATTTGCAGCAAATATTTACATCTTTAAATTTGACCATGTTCATTTATTACTATTGTTCAAAGAATTCAAAACCAACAAAAGAAGAATTTTCCTCCAATAAAATGCATAAAAAGACTTAACTTTTTCACTTGATATTGCGCTCCCCAGTGTAATGTGTTGTAGAGGTTCTGACTGCTGCCTTCCTCCCACACATGCATTAGGAAATACAAACATGATGAACACAAACTATTCTCCTGGACTCGGGTCAAACATGTGGGCAGTCACCACTCACCCCACGCACACACTCATAAAGGACACATTGTTTTTCTCACTTAGTTTGAAGTCAATGTTCTGAAAAACCTCTGAATAGTCTAAAAGTTACATGCAAATACCTTCAACTAACTAATGACCCACAAATGTTGAACCTTATCTTTATTTATTAGTGATTAGTGAAAAATGTCAGACTTGATTTTGCTACTGGATAATCAATACTCAAAACTGATTCTGATACAACTATGATAATGAAAACACTCCTTCTTTAAACGATAGAATGTGATTTTCAACATTAAGTGGTTCTTTTTTCAACATTAAGTGGTTCTTTTCTATTCCTATTCTTATATCTGTGTAATCCCTCACTGTCCAGCTAGGTTCCATAGTGGTCGATGGGTGTATACTAGTCTATGTGTCGTATACATGTTCTGATACAGATCAAGATCATTCTAAATTCATTCAAGGTCCATTTCTGTCCTGTGAATGTCACTTGTTTAATATCGATACTTGCTCAAATGAGTATCTAGTTTCGATCCTAGTTTTAGCATCAATTGATATCTAATTTTCAATACTTTTGACGACCCTAATACGTTCAGAAACTTATGATCAACAAAGGTTGAATGTTTATTTATTAGAGATTGGCTCCACAAACTCACCATAACTATCAGACAACAAGTAGTAGTAGTAGTAGTAGTAGTAGTAGTAGTAGTAGTAGTAGTTGTAGTAGTTGTAGTAAAAGTAGCCATTGTGAAAAAATAATTTCACTTTTGTTTAATTATTCAGATTTAAAAAAGCTTTATTTATCCCAAAGAGCAATTCATTTAACTGCCAAAAACATAGAGGACACAAGTCAATGGAGAAGCTATGGATAACAAGTCAACAATAAGACAATATTTGTGTCAGTTTTGGTTTCATGTGGATTGGCTCATTCAGCAGCAAATTCCATTATATAAGTCTCACCTGTCCCCCAACTCACTTTTAAAGAGGATGGATCATTATGTTATAACTTGCGCATTTTAAATCGCAATATTCATCTAAAATGACTTAATATAAAAGAAACAAGTCCGCTGACTTCCGCGTTAGAAAACTGCGGAGCCCAAGGGGAGCTGACGTCGCGTAAATGTCATCACAACAAAGCGCTGTGTAGCTGTCGATCCTTCCTATGCATAGCTGCACATCACACTAGTGAGTAGTGGATTTTTTTTCATTTATACCAAAATGACTATGTGACGCTGTCGAATCCTACATGTATCATTGACTAAGGAAATAAATTGAAGAACAAAGTAAGTATGTAACAGTGAGCGTGTGCAGTGAAAACTGGAATTGATCGGCAACATGGCGTCTTGAAAATAACCGATTAAAGATTCCTCAAACATGCACGAATCACTCAAATGCAACTTTGAGATGGTAAATGAGAAGAGGAAACAACTAGAACATAGTTAAAAGCTCTGAAAAGTTGATTTTGCATAATAGGTCTGCTTTACCTGTTAATGTAACATGCAAAAAAGCTTAAAAAGCTCACATTTGCATAATACCCCATCTTTAAACGATAGGGATTCAGAATGTTTTGATATCATGTGAATGCAACCTGCTGAACAGATTATATAGGCCATGACTTGGAGACTCTTAAGTTCTTTTTATAGTCGTGAACAATTTGGCCTGTAACAGCTACCCAGCCTGGAGCAGAGCTTGTCAACTGGTTGCAATTATAGTCCACCACAGGTCTATGGGCATTTGTGTGAGGAGAGCTATAGCTGGAGGCAAAGGGACTGATTTAACCAAATGGGAGGGTGTCCTCTTTCACTGCACACACCTCACAGTAGAGACAGGGATTCAGGCAGGGTACACATTAAAATGCATATGCAGGTTTCTATTTGCTAAAAAGTTCACAACGTCCCTACAGTTTAAATAGAGCTAGAGGACAGGTCAGCATTCTGTGGTAGAATTTACTGTTTAACTGTCAGCCTGCAGATTTGTTGACCTGGTTTATGGTTAATATCTCTGTAATTACTGGGCTTATCCATGTGAAACTAAAACTGGCACAAAGTTCAATGTCTTCTCTGTCAGTCTAAATAAACAAAAGAGATTTTTCCACAATAGCTCTCTTCACTGCAGCTGTGTGGACTTACAGGCTTGAACAAACTGTTTTAATCTTTCCAAAACTTTCCCATGTATTTGACCAAATTAAAGTCTTCCCCTAGTACAGATGTATTGTATAAGTTCTTTAGATCAAAATATGTCGGTTATGCTAGTTGTAGTTAGCATTACAGTAAAACTGTAGCTATTTTTCGATGAAAGTAAGCGCTTATAAATTCACTGAGGTGAGTAAGTGAGGGATAACTATGGACCACTCAAACTCGTTTAAAATGAACTAGTTTCACATTTTTAATCAGGTGCAGCATCTTTAAGTACAATTAGACAGTTTATTTGTTTATGTTAGGGTGACCAGACGTCCATATTTACCCGGGACAGTCCCAGTTTTGAGTCGTATGTTCCCTGTCCCAGCAATTTTTTCCAAAAGCATTGATTTGTCCCAGGTTTACACAAGAAATGTGTAAAACTGGGAAATGTTTATCCAAAATACAGATAACTGTGCTTGAAAATGAGCATGAGGCAAAAAAAAAATGCAGACAGTTGCACCAAGAAAAGTCCCTCGGATTATATGCTGACCCACAAATACAGAGTCGGCAATGTTACACACACTTTTCACAATTTGATTTATACCAACTATGTCTCTGTAATCCCTTAGTCGTCCAGGTATGATCCATAAAAGAAAAATCAAATCTGTCAACTGGACAAAAGTCTTCACATCCAAGCTGCTTCTTCAGTTCTGGTCCGATTGCTGGTGGACACTGCCTTATATCTAGCTAGCTCCACCCTTCAGATAGATATAAGACAGTGTCTATCAACAATCGGACCAGAACTGAAGAAGCGGCTCGGATGAACAGTGAAACGCTTCACTCAAACACCTTTTGTTGATTTGAATTTTTCTTTTACTTTTTATACCAACCATCCCAACCCGGGTAGTTCCCAGGTTTTAATTCTGAAAATCTAATCACCTTAATTTATGTATAAGTAAAAAAATAAAAGTAAAAAATAAAAGTAAACATAAGGCTGTAGGCTATATGCCAGACATGAGGTAATACAAGGTTTTTGAATATTTATAAGGTTGTCTATTACATAAGGGTGAGTTGAGGTGTCTATAGAGGGAGTATGACATGAATGTAGTCTGTGTTGTTCATTGTATTGTGTTGAAAAGCTTTGTGTCCTTATTTTAACTCTATCAAGGCTGATCCAATTGTGTTTTCCATCTCCACTTGAGAAAATTGACTTTTATCTTTGGCACCAGCCCGGAAATATCTGGTTACTGTAAACATGTCCGCTGAGTGCTGTTTAAACAAAGGACTGATACCTTGTTCCCAGTGTTCAATGGTCAGTTCATTTGAATAACAAGGATCCAGCACAAATGAGACGATTCCCACCACCATCTACAGCAGGTCCTGGGAGGAGAGAGAGTGAAAGAGGGGGAGAAAGAAAGAGAGGGAGAGAGAGGAAGAGAGTGCGATGGAGTAAGGGATATAGAGGAGATAGAGTAATGGAGAGAGAGAGAGACACAGAAAGTGAAGGATAGAGAGAGAGAAAGTGGAGGAAAGCGTACAAGAGAGGCAAAAGAGAAAAGAGTAAGGGAGAGAGAGGGAGACAGAGAAAGGACGCTTGAGAGAGAGAGAAAGATAGAGGAGGGAGGAAGGGAGAAGGAGGGATGGAAAGAGAAAAGAGAGAGTAGAGAAGTGTGACGGGGGCAAAAGAGAGTGGAGAAAAGAGGAAAAGAAAGACAGGCAGAGAGAGGGAGAGAGGAGGGAGACAGTAAGAAAGAGAGAGCAAGAGAGGAAACGGAGAGACAGAAGACATAGAATAAAGAAGAGAGGGAGAGAGAGAAAGTAGCGATAGAGTAAGGCAGAGACAGGGTAAGACATGGAAAAAGGATAAAAGAGAGAGGGGGAGAGTGAGAGAAAAGAGAGAGACAGATAGCAAATAAGAGTGATGGAGTGAAAGATAGAGGAGAAAGAAGAAAAGAGAGACAGACAGAGAGAGGGAAAGAGGAGGGAAGATAGTGAGAAAGAGAAAAAAAAGAGGAGGAAAGGGGCAGGAGGGAGAGAGAGGGCAGAGGGAATGAAAAAAAGAAAGAGAAAGAGGGGAAATAAGAAGAAAGAAAGAGAGAATGAAAAAGAGAGAGAGATAGTGAGAGAGTGAGAGAGTGAGAGAGAGAGAGAGAGAGAGAGAGAGGTTATTGATTGCTGTGTTTTTGTCTTTCTTTTTGCTCAGTGGTTCGGCAGCAGCAGATGTTTTTCTAGGGCTTGTTTATTTGTGATGGTTTGGTCGGTCACTAAGGTCAGGCTGGGGGGAGAGAGAGTGCTGTGGGAGCGGAGTGTTTGGCCAAAGGGCACATAGTTAATGAGGAGGTCATGTGCTACAGCGTGTGCAGGCACAGATCCTACTGAAGTTAACGTTTAACCTACTCTTAGATTCCTGTGCTCTCAACCAAAGCACTTAACACACTCACACCGAAAAAAACAATGGTGTATCAAGGTGGTGACCATAAGGGCGGAAGAAATTCTTGGTTGGCTAAAGACATGTGCTGTTGAGCAATTAGTCGAGTAAAAAGGGGGCGTGACAAAAGCTCTCCAAACTATTACACATCTCTAAATATCTGACCCAAACTGCACTCACACTAAAAACACTACACCTCGGCCTGTCACGATAAGTGCAATATTTTGTCAAAGTAAATATAAACGATAAATAATAATAATTTATGCCACTGACACAACCAATCAAGGTCAAATTTATACCACAGATACTAATACAAATGTACAATATTGAAGAAAAAAAATCATGAGTTGCAATAAATAAAAAGCAGAATGAAACACTTGAGTATCTGTAATGAGTCATGGGAGTTATTCATTCAACCATCTATGGCTCAAATGTTGTCATACAGCCTAAAAATAACTACAAATTTCCCAGTAGTGCAAAGAAAATGTACACACAGTACATTTTGACCCCAATTATAACGTTCCATCTAACATATATTATAAGATCAATATAGTAATTATCATGACAGCCTAACTACACCTGGGAGTTCATGCAAAAAAAAAATATTTATACAGATTTTTTTTTGTACATATAAATAACAAAAAAAACTCAACTGACTCAACTCACTAATTTCTCCTTTCTGTTGTTGTCCAATATAAATCATTCTGAATTTGACCAAATTATTCGTAACAATAACAAAGTGACCTGTTTTTCAATGATCCCCAGCCGACACATACATGGCAACCATTTTAAAAAGGTACTAGTCAATAATTCTTCAGCAAAACATCTACCTCAAAAGACCCCATCCAGAGGCAAACAAACTTCCACTCCTCGTATGTTGAGCAGGGCGCAGATCATCTCAATAATGTGGCCGTCATAAATCACGCTTATAAAGGCTTAAATAAACATATCCATAAATATTCTTGTCATTCTAACTCACTAATTACTACTTCAGATCAGTAGTCAGAATTGATTTAGCTTTGGAATAACTTCAAACAGTGGCTTGGTTCTTGGACTGGTTCGACCTGTCTTCACTTGTATTTGGTAAGATTCTTTAATAGCCTAATATTCCATTCAATTTTTTTATTTTTTTATTTTATGGATCTATTTTTAAAAAAAAGTTAAAACGCCTAATATTGTACCTGACTGTGGCTCCCAAGCTAATGAACACTGAAACACTAATGATCTGATTACATCACCAACCAATAGAATTAAGAGTATTCTCAAAAAAAAAGTGTGTATATGCGTGTTTTTAGCTTTACATTTTTATTACTTATTTTGTCATTACAATACTATATATATATATATATTTTTTTTTTCCCTCATATTGTGCAGGCTAGTATATTCTTCAAACTAAAAGTCGTCAGTATGGGTAAGTCTCTCTTAACCCCCCGAGCACAGGTGAAGTAAATGTTTGTAGTGTTATGTGAGAGTTCAGGTGAGTGAATCTGCACACTCCACTTCACACTGAGAGCAGCTGCATTCCTGACCCACAGTTCAAAGAGCACCGCTCCCATTAACTCCCATTAACACCAGTGAGGATTAAGCAGCTTTGCTCAGCTCCTGCAAGAAACAATTCTTTACAAGGACCTGGCCTGTGAAGTACGCAAAAAAGTGTAACAAAAGTGCAAAACAACAGTAAACCTAAGAATAGGGAACTCAGGATTATTAGGTTAAAGGCACAGTATGTAACTTTCTGGGGGTGGGGCACGTCACCTGCATTCCATGGAAATAGAAAGTTAAAACCATATGTCGGGAACATTCTCCATGGAGATAGATATGTATTATGTTTCCAGGCCAAATAAGAGTCAGGTTTGTGGAGATGCTGCTCCAAGTATGGACACAAGTTTTTCAGTGCAATATGTATAACAAAAGAATACATTAAAAAACATTTTATTTTTGTCTATTTTTGGCTAAAAAGTTACATAAAAATAACACATTTCATTTCAATCTATACAGCAAAAAAACAAAAAAAAATCTAAACTGTTATGTTGCCATTTTACCATAAAACTTAGTGACTGAAAATCTTCTGTATGTTATGATGAAATTTCACCTTCAGTTCTACAGTTTTGAACAAGAAATCAATGGACAGATTTCTATTATCAAGCCATTTGAGATCAATATTGCAGTTTACCATGAACAAAATGTAAAATAATGGTCTATGTTATAGTTATAAACGACTGAAAAAAGCATATTACGTGCTCTTTAGCAACACTGTATCATTCAGAGAGTTTGATTTGACACAGATCTGACCTATAATTGGTTTTTCCCACTTGTCTCCATGGATACAGTCATGTTTAATCTGTCAGTGCCATGTGTTTTTTCCCATAAAAACATGTGTTTTCTTTACTACTACTATCTATTTAATGCTCTGTGATCCAGTCACATATTTATCGCATGGTTTAACTACTTAATCGTAAGAGGTTTTCAGTGATGGAGGTAACCGCACTGTAAAACACGTGTGCTAAAAGCTTTTTTATGTGAAACATTTAAGTGTGGAGTTATTGCCTGCTGTTTGCCACATGTCATTTGCACAGCACCTGACTGGTTCTGCCTTTGCTTTTATGTATTTGGACATTTTCACTTGTGGAGGAAAAGTTTAATATGTTAAACTCAACATTATTATTTTACTGCTGGAATGTGACCATTTGCTCCAAAAAGGTGACATTTTGCACCTAGACCATTTTCCGTCACATCAATTTAAACCAAGCAAACATTCTGTGGGAACATTCTGGGGGGGGGGGGCAAGCCAAAATGCTTGCTTAAGATTTTAAAACACATATTAAGACACATAAAGATGCCATTAGTTCTAGCATGACTGTACAAACATAAAAACATTTTTAGCTCAAAAAGACAGGTCTGATGCACTGTGGACAAACTGGGAATAATACATGGGCAAATAAAGTTTACAAAAAATATCGACAAAAAGACAAATATTGGCTTCAAATGACAATTAAGGGCAGCACAATTCATCACAAACTACTTTAAATTGCAGATTTTATTGTGGCAATTATCAGCTCGTAAGGCTGCAATTTTTGAGGCAACTGGTCTTCAGGATTTTAAGACAACAAAATACTGAGTTTTTATGGGAAAATCTTCTTACCCTGAAGTTTAGACCTTTACAAACATGTTCTGAAATGAATGGAATTCTTGTATTTGTTTAGCAGCTCATATTTCAGCCTTAAATGTTATTCTTGTGCATTGTTGAGGTATGTTCACACCAAGGATGCACCGAGCCAGCTTTTTCAGTTCTGATACCGATATCGATATTTTGACTTCAAGTATCTGACAATACCAATATTAACCAATATCAGAATAGAGATGGAAAATGGCACTTATTTCTTTAAAACACAGTTAACTTATTACACAAAAGAATGAATAAAAGTGATGACATGATGAGATGTTTTAAATATGCCTGTAAACTATTATTATATTATTGCATCCAAGCCCAACCAGGGTATCAGCTTAACTGATATCATAACCGATTCTTGATCCAGTATTTTTTCCAGTATCAGCACTGATATTTGGTATTGGTGCATTTCTCATTCACACACATCCAAATTGGGACAAAACTGCGCCTAAACCTGTATCTAACCCAGAACTAAACCAGAACTAGAACCACAACTAAATCAAGTCTACATTAGGACTAAACCAGGACCAAACCAAGTCTACATTAGGACTAAACCAGGACCAAATCAAGTCTACACTAGGACTAAACCAAGACCAAATCAAGTCTACATTAGGACTAAACCAGGACCAAACCAAGTCTACATTAGGACTAAACCAGGACCAAACCAAGTCTACATTAGGACTAAACCAGGACCAAACCAAGTCTACACTAGGACTAAACCAGGACCAAATCAAATCTACACTAGGACTAAACCAGGACCAAACCAAGTCTACATTAGGACTAAACCAGGACCAAACCAAGTCTACACTAGGACTAAACCAGGACCAAACCAAGTCTACATTAGGACCAAACCAGGACCAAACCAGAATAAGTATAGACAAAAGCTGAATTTTGATTTTGAGACAAAATGCAAATTTAATCACAGAAAAAAAAAAAATCCCCCAAATGGTAAAAACTAAAATTCTATTAATAAATGGTAGGTTCTGTAGGGTGCATTGTTTTTTGTTGGGTCCTGGTTTGAGGCAGTTTAGTCCAAATGCAGACTTTGGGGTTTGGTTTTTTTGTAGTCCTGCTCTAATTCTGCTCTAGTCCAGGATTAGTCCCAGTTTCATCCAATTTTCATGTAGTCTATTTTCAACTGTGAAGTTGCCTTTAAAGTGTTTTCACAAGCCTTTTGTTACCACCATTTTAAATAACTATAAGTCAGCCTTCCATTTGCCCTGTATGACCTGATCTAATTGTACTTTTGCCTTTGCTTTGCCTTCATAAATTGAGCTTCCCGAATGCGGAGAGAAGCTCAACAATCGCCCTCCTGTCCCAGTGTCACACAAGTCAAGTGACATAAACACGAGAAGGCAAAGGTCTGACCCCTACAAAAGGAGGTCATCTGCCCCTCTTCCCAAAGCAACTGCAGCATAAAAGACTGCGCTATAGAGAAACATAGGCTGACCAATCCAATACGGCCACCAATCACCCTCTGATACGTGATCAATACACGCGCACATCATTTCACTAATAAATACAGATGGTGAAAACTGACAAGAGGTTATGAGGGGCCAAACTGCAGCGAGGAGCGTCCAAATATAAGACAAAAGCAAGCGAGCCTGGCAGCTGTATCGTGTGATTAGAACGAATGGTCTTTGTTCAAATTCAGGATGCAGTTTTTAATTATATGGAAGATAAAAGACATATTGGTAATTGTTAACAGATCCTCATCACATCCCTTCTCCTATGTTGTCTCTCCTCATTAGAAACACAGATTAAAGAATATGGAACACACTTAAATTATTGTTTTAATTGACAACTAAAAGAAAAAGCGTTCACTGACTCGCTCTGGCCTCACTGGCTCTGACCAGAGCGCTGACGCCAGTGTGAGATGCTGAGGCCAATGCGCCCCGATCCCGCTCTAGCACAGAGGTAAATGCACCACACAGCTCATGAGTTTGGCTTTTTCATCTACTTGTGAATGAAAGATAGATCTTGAAATTGAAAGTAAGAGGACTGCACTTTCTATAGTCAATTACCAACTGTGTTTAAATGCGGGATAGAGCTTTGTTGTGATGACACTTAAAGGAAAGTACTGTAAAGAGACAAGCGGAAATCACCTCTGTACTTTCATTAAGAAGTCAGCTGTGTTGTTTTCTTTTATTTAGTTGTTTTAGATCAATATTGTGATTTAAAATGTCCAAAATATAAAGTAATGATCAACAGGGGTCATAGATTATAACTATATTGACCTTATTCAACCTCGCCCACTTTTGCCATAAATGCAAATAAACAGCACTTCCTTTGTGGTTGGATTTCCGGTTAAGTAGGAATCCTATTCATTTCAATTGAGAATGTGGGAAAAGTTTTCCAGCTAAAATCTGATATAAAGTAGATTGATGTTCATGTGACCAACAAGTCAACACTCTGGATTCTCTGGAGACTTTAAAACAGCTCTGTAGTCCTTATACAACTCATCTGCTGTGAAGATCGTCAGCCCCATGCAAAATAATACAACACAAATGACGATGACGGCAACTTCTGGAACAAGGTGAATATCAGATAAAAGCATAATTTGTCTTCTTTTAAAAATGCAGATGCTAGTCATTTTTACTTCTCACTCCATGTCAAACTGGTTCAGTTGTGCAAAAGTAATAAACCCCCGCATGCTGCGACCCCAGTGAGCCCACAAAAGAAAACACTAATTCAACTTGGAGCAGCTTACCCTGGTTTCTGATAACCTCTTATCCAAACAAAGGGCCTATCCATGCACACTGAGCCTGGCTGTGACGGATGTAGGGTAAAGTTAGCCTTTTCTACCTCACTATCACTGACAAATATTACATAAGACAAGAGGGAATTCAAGATGGACTCTCCAGTGTTTGCCAGTCAGGGGTACAGAACAAGTGGGGGTATGTGAATACTGATCAGGGGGTACTTGATGATTTAACGAGAATAGCATATCAATATAAAATGTCCTTTGGAGTAAATTGTACATCCTTGTTTTTATAGGATGATTTTGGACATAATTATCATTTTAAATGGGACTAGACACCTAAACACCTCCCAAAACCACAATGAAATAAATAGAGATGCTAAACGGGGCAGTACCTGGAGGACTAAAAAGAGAGTGAGAAGGGAGCAGGGCTGAGTTTGGAGGTATAAGAACAGTGTGACTGGTTTAACAGGTATCCATACTATTTGTGATCAGAAACACCTGGCTGTTTCCATCATGTTTCCATCATGTGTGATGTCATGTAGTACTTGAAATTGCAAGTACTACATGCAATTTGGAGGCAGCACGCACTCAGGTTTTGACAGTTTAAAAAAAAAAAAAGCTGTAGATTTACCTATTTCACACTATAAATGCCAAAAAGGGCCAGGAACAGTAGATAATGATATTAAAACACCATAGACACATACCCGAGTTTAAAGTCTAGGAGCAATAACATTTGTGACGAGACTGAAACTGGTGGTTTTCAATAGAATGTGATGATGTCATACCCGTCATTTTAGCTGCCCCCATCTGTTAAAAATATTATCAGCCTATAGGATGTTGTGATGTCATCTGAAACCCAGCAATCTGAACTGCTAAACAAACAGAATTCCATGCATTTCAGAACATGTTTTTGAGGTCTAACGTTATCAGGTTTTATACAAAAGTGTGGATATTTTGTTGTTTGGAGAGTGTATATAAAAAATGCTGTCTTTACAATTTGCTATTTGCAACCATTAAAATTGCAGTTGCAGTTCTATTTCACAATGGTTTGACCCTGGTGTGATTCACGTTTAGTTCCACTGTATGACGTAGTCCTCTTCTAGTCCTGATCTAGTCCAAGTTTAGTCCCGGTTTAGTCCTGGTCTAGTCCAGGTTTACTTCTGGGATTAGTCTTGGTTTAGTCTCAGTTTTGATGTAGTGTATGTATAAGTGTGAACGCATCTTTGGTTTAATCCTGATCTAGTCCTGGTTTAGTCCTGGTTTGGTCCTGATCTAGTCCTGGTTTAATTCTGATCTAGTCCTAGATTTAGATCCAGATTTGGTCCCAGTTGGTCCCATTTAGGTCCCGGATAGGCCCTGTGGTGAGCAAACAGTCTTGGGGCGCTGGGAGGTTCTTAAGCCGCACACTGAATGCCTCTTGAGTGAGTGTGTTGGAGGTGGTTATTGGAAACCTTGGTTGCAGCCTAAGCTTGTTTATTCTGTCCTCCCTTTTCTTGTGGAAGCCTCGGAGCGACAATGAAGAAGCAGCCCACACAAAGCTGACGGAGGGAGCACAACGTCTGATATGGGAAAATGCAGCTAATGAGGAAGTGATGACATGTGGCAGGAATAAAGGTTGTTCAAGTTTAAAAGTTTGTAGTTAATTGGATTTTTGTTTATTATACTATAGACATAACTTCAACTTCAACTCCTACTAACCACCTATAAAGTCTGTGTATGTACAAAACTGTTAAATGAGCAAATTTCAGTGTTAAAGATTGGGTACTGCAGTTCTATAGGGTATTAACTGCTAACGCATGACAAATTTAGATCACTTTGTTGCCTGTTATTGTTTTGAAAATGCTATATTTGCCGAAAACAACATATTAACACGTTTCATAAGTTTCAGTTTCATTTTTGACCTTCTGAGTATGTGCCCCCCCTTTAGAGCGCTATCACATTACAGTCAGTGTGAATTCTGCTAATGAAACTACTGCCCATCACACCAGGTTTGTGACGTTGTATAGTATAGTTTTGTAACATGCTTTTGTATATTTATGGAAAATTTATGAAAAAAGGGTGACACACACTTGTGGACTGAGCATTGGACAGTAAAAACAGTAAGGAGGAAGGTTCGATTGTGATCCGGAGAGATCCCTAAATTACTCAGACATGCATGGATGCTACATAAAACCTCATCAGGCATGATTTTGATGAGAGAAAAGTGTTACATCAATATGTCAATTACTATATAACATGTTAATTACTAAATATGAGGTCTTTAGATTGCTCAAAAATACCTTGAAAAGCATGAATTCCCACTATAAGCGGGCTCGCCTATCCACAGATACTCACTTTAATGTCATATACTGTGAATCCTTCCACACAAAGAAATTATATCTCCATGGAGACAAGCAGGTCGCGGACAGAGAAAAGTTACATACTGCACCTTTAACACCAAAACATAGTTAAGTAATAGCATGTTTGAGAAAATGTTAGTGTATTGAATGAAACCAGTGTTTGCCTCTCCTCTGCAACAATGTCTCTTAAGAGCATTTCCTGGGAATCTCGATGACTTCAAAATCAAGGTTAGTTTTGGTTTAACTTTCACACAAAAGCATGTTAATCTGAGGAACCGTATTAAAGTATTTTCTGATCTACTTTATAATGTTGTTTCCTCATCACAAACAGACCTGAAGTTGTGTTATGTTTCATTCACACATGTTTAACAGACAAACCCTGCATATTTAGGCTGAGTTCCTCTCTCTCAAACAGAAAACACTCTGCTCCACCTTGTGATGTCATGTGGTAATACAGGAAGTGCTCCACTGTGTTTTTAAACTCCATACACTTTCACCTGAATCATTTGCATAACTTCAACTCTGAAATCTCTCCAATCTTTACTAAAAAAAAAAAAAAAAGTAAACGGTAGCTGTTAACTCAAAAACTAGCGCTTCCTAACATCACAAGGTGGAACAGAGCATTTTGAGTTTTGGAGATGTACACAGACTAATAATAAAGGGTTACTCAATGTGTGAATGAAACAAAACACAACTCCAGGTATGTTTTTGATGAGGTAACAACATTATAACGTGGTTAAAGCTCACAAAAGTCAGTCAGGAACTTGTGTCATATAGGAACATTGTTTATATATCGCAACTCCAGACACTCAAAAAAAAAAAAAAAAAAAAATTCAGTTCATTTTCAATTATTTAATCAATAGTATATAGATATTCGGTGGTATCAAGTGATCGACAGTCAGTCCTGTCAGCAAAGCATTTAGTTTAATTTTGGTTTGAAAAAAGTTAAATACATTTTAAAAACATGATTAATAAGAGGTTAAAAAAAAATTGTGATAACTGCCCTACATAAAACTGGACAAATTGGTTCATTCCAGAGCCGTGATTACATATGTAAGTCCCCGTTGTTCCCTAATCACTCCTTGACACCACAAACACAGCGTGAGTGCGACAGCCGCGGGTGTCCTTTTGCACGACCTATGAGTGTGCAGGGCAGGTGTGAAAGGAGCTGCCGGAGATCGGGTAACCATTTCACAACTCACTGAACAAAAACACGCCCTCCCAGTTATTATTGGGTCAACAAAGTCAGAGGAAGTGTTTGGGATTAGAGCAGAGAGGGGAACATGAGTGAGAGAGGCGTCTCAGAAAGAGGCGCCGTTCTGAAGGCCTCAATAGTTAAGACAGGCCCGGGGTCATGGGGTAAACACATTTAAACGACTGGGTTAATTTAGAGCTCAAAATGTGTCCGGGTTTGAACATACTACTGAGCCATTAAGTCCTACAATTAGGACTTCTTCTGGTCAATGGAGATACACTCATATACACAGATCTATTTTTTCAATTATTATGAATGACTATGAATTTCTTGCTTGATTTTTGGTGAAATATGATCTTATTTATTTATTTTTATTTATTTATTTATTTATTTCAGGGACAGTGCATATTAATCGACATTTCTGTAAATACGCCAGAATTAGCCAAAGGCTATTTTACATCTGTCATCCCTTGACAGCGGATACTGTCCACCTAAAAACAAGAATAAAATTACAACACAATAAATACATAGAACACAGTAATGTGTTAATGTTCTAAATGCCTAGGATGAAAGGCACATTTGTGGGTAGTTTGCTGACACTAGAAGCAAAAACAATGTATATATTTATGCACATATATTGTATGTTATGTTACATCATGTATGCAAGTCTGTTTTTAAGTGTTAAGTTTAATTGTTTCTACTTGTTTTATATATATAGCGTATTGTATTTATAATTAACCATGCAATTTACACCTTGCCCATTGACTACAGGTTAAAACTATTGTTGTATATTTTCTTTGTTATTAAGAACTATACTTAAAATGTAATTAGGGAGCAACACTTGTGATTTTCACTGTCCAAGAAATTTCCCTTGTAAAACAATTTTTTTTTTCTAAGTAAGGTGTGTCCAAACTTTGGCCCAGGGGCTAAATGTGGCCCACAGACCAGTTTTTCTTGGCCCTCAGGCTTACTGGTAAATTGGTCCAAAATATCATAAGATTTACTTTTTACTGCAAGCTTATAGCATCAAGTTCAAGCTAACTTGTGCTAAATGTACCTATTTATTTAATCTATTGACAACCTGCTAAGCCCGTGGCCCTAAGTTTTGTCTGTTTCAACTTGTGGCCCTTGATGAAAAAGTTTGAACACCCCTAGTCTAAGTCGAAATTAAAAAGTTGATTAATGTGTCTGTCCCTGTTGATCTATCCCTATTACCTATTACAAATCAAGAAATGAAACTATATATGCCAAGACAATTTACAAAACTGCACTAATAAACCTGAATAATGATTCAAAGGAACCACACTAATCACATTTCATGTTGTCTTAATCTCAGAGTCAAAATGAAGTCACACTGTTCTTGCATGTGGTTAGACTGTGTGTCCATGTGATCCCTGCAGCCCTCTGTGTAACAGCAGTGAGGGGGTTAACTCTGCTCTGGCCCGGGGTCATGGGGGAAACATGCGCCAGGAATTTGTGCTCTGTGTGTGTGTGTGTGTGTGTGTGCTTGTCCGCTGCTCTTTCCCTCTCTCTCCTGCCGTCCTCACTCCCCCCCTCTCTAGCTCTCCCCCATCTCTATCTTTCCTTTCTCTCTCTTTCCCTCTCCCTTTCCCTCCCTCTTTCTTTCCCCCTCTTTCCTCTTCTCTTTCTCTCCCTCTTTCTTCTGTTCCCTCTCTCCTTCTACCTCTTTTTCTCTCTCTCTTTCCCTTTCTTTATCTCTGCCCTGTCTCCTCTCTCCCTCTCTTTCTGCTTTTTCCTTTTCTTTCACTCTCTCTCCTTCCCCCTGTCTATTTCTCCTCTCTTTTCCCTCTCTTTCTTTTACCTTAGTCCTCCCTTTTTCTCTTCCTCTCTCCCCCTCCCTTTCTTTCTTTCTTTCTCCCCCCTCTCCCCTCTTTTTCTCCCTTCCTCTCTCTTTTTCTCTCTTTCCCTCTCTCCCCTCACTCTCTCTCTCTCTCTCTCTCTCTCTGCTCTTTGACTCTGCTGTCCTTATAAGGCATCCGGCGCCATGGCAACGGCCGGGCTTGAATAGCAGTGTCAAATCCCTTCGCACTCCGCCACACGTTCACTCTCTCTAAAGGACACAGCACAAGCAGAGGCAGACCCAGAGCTGCCAGACGAGAGGACACTAACTCTACGAAGACTTGGGATTTCACTACATTTCTTTTGACTTATTCATTCCCAAAAGCGGAAAAAGGGTTTTCTGACAAGCTAGACGGGAATGTGGAGGAAAATCGATCATGGGTTGCTAATACCGGACAAGCGCTGACCAGAAAAGACTATAGGACACTGCTGAACAGCTTTGGTGGGACATTTCACGATTTGGGATTGTTTTGTTTTGGTTCACACTGACATTTGACCCACAGACAGCTGGTGAAGACTACAAAACAGTTTTATTTCCATAGAGGACGAAGGACTTTGAAGAACTTTGTGAAACCGCAATCCATTTGGGGATTTTAAGGTCAACCAAAACAAGCGTGCATTTGTGTTAAGCTGAACTGAGTTTCCAGATTTCTAGAACGAACATTTTTGGACATTATATTGCGAGCTTGAGTAACTTTTACCACTAAAACAGCCAGAACAAGTTAGTAGTGGGTCCAGAGAGAACGCTTTAGATGTGTTGATAACAGCAAACTGGTTGAACTAGTTTTAAGTCGCAGAAAGAGAGAGGGAGAGAGAGGGCAGGGCTTTTTAACCTAGTCCGAAGAAAGTTGTAGTTTTGGTGTTTGTGTCTTTTTGGGTGAAAGGGGGGGATCTTGAGAAGCGCTTGGTGACACTGCACAGAATAGGTGAGGTCTACTACTTGTAAAGACAGAAAAAACAAGGGGGGCAAGAAAGTGGTCTAATTTATTGTTTCCTGTGCAAAGGAGGCTGCAACCTTTTACCCTTTTTTTAAGCTTGAACTCTGCTCCACTCAATGTTAAGTTTTCACGCAGTTTGATAGCCAATGAGCAGAGGTCAGGGCTACAAAAAATAGGCGTGAATAGGCTTGGGAGCGGATAGGGCATTATACAAAAGCACTGGAGTGGACCTAGGTCAGAATAACCACACGGCCAGAGGGGAGAGGTCACTCCAAAAGACTGCAAGACAACTATTTTATCTCTATGGAAAAAATCTACTCGGAAAACCAGTCTTGGCATATGAGATTGTATCTCTGAAAATCAATACAGCAGTGGAACACATTTTTACCAATTTGAGAAGAAGAGGTCAACCAAACAGGACTGCAAGACAATTACTATTTTATACTTACGGACAAAAATCAGCTTGGAAAACTAATCTTTTTGGATCAATTAGTATGATTTTGTACTTTTGATAGTTTCAGAAAATCAATAGAGCAGAGGAACGCATTTTTACCAATTTGTGAGGAAGAGGGCAACCAAACAGGACTGCAAGACTACTTCCATTTTATTTTTACTAACACAAATCTACTTGGAAAACCAGTCTTTCTGCATCGATTAGCATTTTGTACTCGTGATAATTGCTAAAAAAAAATCAATATAGCAGAGGAAGCATTTTCACCAACTTGAAGAGAGGTCACTCAAACAGAACTACGAGACTAGCTATATAACTTTTTCATTTTTACCAACAAAAATCTGCTTGGACAACCTTTTTTGCATATGATTTTGTTCTTCTAAGAGTCTAAGAGCTAGGAGAAAAACACAATTTTACCAATTTCAATTTTTTTAGACATTTTGAAACCAGCCGTGCCTGATAAGTCATATTTGGACATATATGGAAAACATTTTGACACTACCCTAAGCGACTGCATGCTTCTAATTCTTGAAAGATATTAGTAGTAGTAATTATAGGGTTGTGTGGACATTTGAGTATGGCCATGGTGAGCGGGGGATGGGGTAACCCTAATGGGGACACAAATGGACTTGGGGAGAAGTACCTGAGGAGGGAGGATGAAGATGGTTCACCCCAAGCGGGCAGCAGCGACGTGGATGTAGCCGATGAAGATAAAGCCTGCGTGGTGGACTGTGTTGTGTGCGGAGACAAGTCCAGTGGAAAGCACTATGGGGTCTTCACATGTGAGGGCTGCAAGAGCTTCTTCAAACGCAGCGTTAGGAGGAACCTCAACTACTCCTGCAGGTAAGAGACAGGGTTAAAAATCAGTTACTAATCAATACCAAAGCTGTACAGCACTAGCTAATATTGAAACCAGATACTCATTTGAGCAGGTATCGATACTAAAAGAGTCACATTCACAAGACAGAAATGAACCTTATGTTTAGAATGGCTTTAGAATGATCTTGAGCTGTATCAGAACAAGTATAAGACACATAAACTAGTATAAGCCCATGGACCACTATGGAACCTACCTGGACAACTGAGGGATTACACAGATGTAAGGCCACATAGTAATATAAAAGACAGTATTATTATTTAATGTTGAAAATGACTTTTTATTGTTTAAAGAAAGAGTGTTTTTATTATTACTGTGATATTAGAATCTGTGTCAACTCTATTCCTTAGTATCAAATTTGAAATCTCAGTATCCAGACAAGGACTATATTAAGGTTGTAAATAGTGTAGTTATCATAAAAAGTCAGAATATGAAATTTGGTATGACTTTATAGCAACTTCATTTAGTTCATGCTTAAGACTTAATTAGTCATAAGCATGAACAAAGATTTACTACATAATGAACAAATACTTATTAACAATGAGTCAGCCTTAGTAACTAGTTAATTAAGGGGTTACAGTGTTCCACAATATGGCATTTATTTTATCTATCAGACTTGTCAAGTAAGGACTTTTTGATCAATAAAAACACCTGAATATGAATATATGCAAGATGGATAGAACATTCTAGACAGACTTCCTACCAAAAAAGTTACATAGTGGATCTTTAACTAACTTCCATTAATGAGCCAACCATCCTCATTCACTCTGACTAGGGTAAGCCCAGTTCACTCACTTTTGACCCCTTGTGGTTGGAGTATGCAAAAAACATGCTTGTTGACTCAACTTTTGCCCCAAGACGTGCTAGTTGTTAACCTTTGAAGCTTAGAAAAAAACTTCACAGACTTCACACAAATGTAAAATTGATTACCCGGTAGTGCGTCACAGCCCAAAAGTGGGTCATGAGAAAGTTGAGTGCAGTTAAAATTTTATGCTTTGGTTTAAAATAGTTTAATGTGGGGTCTATAGTCAGATATGTTGACATTACCGAGATATTTACTGAAACCTTTTGCTAAAAGTATAAGCCTGTATTATGTGGTCCTTTTTTGCTTCAACAACTACTTACTTTAGCAAGTTCTCTAAGATATATATGTAAAGTTACTGTAACTCATGTTTTAACAGTCTATCTCTCTGTCAACAATACTTATGTAATGGACAGAAAAGCTAATACCAAAAAGAATACATACTTATAAAACTCACTGATTATTTATTTTTAAAAGTTAGCTAGACCTACTGTTTAGTTACATCACTCAGGACGCGATCACACTTGCACACCACATCAAAGCTGGAGCCAAACCGGGATTTAAGCCTGGACTAGAACAGACCCGAACTAAGTCTTCCCCAAGGACTGAACTGGGATCAAGCCAGGACCAGAGCTGTGGTGTTACGTTCACTTTGATTCATGATTAACTAAAGCCAAAAGGTACACAAGATACAAAACACTGCATTTTAGCTAATGTTGAAATGTAAACATTAACTATAAACCCAAGTGAATAAAGCATGACGTCAAACGCACTCACCTCATGGTATGTAATAGGACCTATGTTATTTCAATGTCATTTCAGAGCCACTGCTGAAATTGGTACCACTTTTTAATAACTACACCTTAATTAGCCTTAACAAATTCATAATGCACAAATAGTTTATTAAGAATGATTCAGGCTTAGTAAATACTTGTTTTTGTCAGACAGGAAAACCAGTCTGACATGTTGTTTTCAGTCCAATATTTACATTCATTGGAAGCAAGGTAGCTTTAGTCCAGTGACATTCTGCAAAATGATATGTAACAACCTTGGTTATATCTGGCAAACAGCTATGTGGGAAAAACAGAACACTGTGAAGGTCAGTCATGTGATTGGTTTAGAAGGTCAACGTTGCTATTATTCTTAACCATAGAACACAATGTGGTGAGTCAATTCAACCCACACCTGACGCATATAAGCAAGGGTTGCAGGGTTGTTAAAAGTATAAAAAATCTGACAGTAACAGATATTAAAACTAGTACCAAAACTAGATATTCATCTGAGCAGGTATCAATACTAAAAACTCACATTCACGGTACAGTAATGAACCTTTCCTTAATAGATTTAGAATGATCTTGAGCTATATCAGAAAAAGTATAAGACATACAGACTCGTATATGCCCATGGCTGCTATGGAAACTACCTGGATGACTAAGGGATATAAGACTCCATGGTTATATGAAAGAAAGTACTACAATTTAATATTGATAATCACATCCTATTGTCTACAGAAAGAGTGTTTTTGTTATCATCGTGGTATCATTGTGGTATCAGAATCAGTATTGAGTATTGTGTCTTTTCCTTAGTATTTAAATCAAGTTTAAAATTTTAATATCATAACACTAACACATGACAAAGCTATTATTTTGGTCCAAAGTCGAAAATGGTGAACGGACCCATGGTTGTTTGTCACCTTGAGGGAGAGTGTAGGTGGTTTCGAAAGAGCGGCCGTAAAAAGGGCGTGAATGACTGATGATTTACAAAGGTCACAGCCTCGGCAGCTTGTAGGGTTCACTCTGCGCACAGGGGTCAAAGGAGCTGCAGGGGAGAGCAGAAATGGACAATAAATCAGACATATATATGAATGACATGGGTTAAGATTGAATTTCAAAGGTGAATTTTGAACAAAACACTTTTAACAGCTATAAATACTTAGTAGTAATAGAGTGTGAAATGTATGAGAAATGTAAAAATAAGGTTGGGAAGTAAGGGGAAGAAACATTTAGCACTTTTTTGTATAGATCAATCACAATTTTGCATTTTATTTATTTTTTTGTTCCAAGCAAAAAAAAAAATGCTTCCAATCTTAATTTCATGAGCATAAACAAGGCAGGCATTACATCATTGACATTTAACACAAAAGAATAGTCACATTTCTTCCAAAGTCTGAATTCTGCTCCAAACCACATGCTCCTACTGACAAAGGACTGACTGTAGACGTCTCCATTATAAAGATTAGATCTCGTTTTGATTCAAATTTGTTTAACTGCAGACATTTGCGTAAAAACAAATGTAATTGATATAACTCATTGGGCCAACAGTGATGGAGCGGGTGAGCCATTTCCCACAAACCAGAAGATAGCCGGTTCAAATCTGGCTTAAGCAAAAACTGCAGAATACCTCACCACATTGCTGACAACAATCACACTATGTTTCTGATACTGGGCAACCCTCAAGGGACCCAATAGTGAAAGGACATACACTAAACACTGGTAAATTGTACTTACTTACTGAACTTTATAGTGTCTCAAATAACATTTCATTGTATTGTTTTTAATTTGCAGATCAAACCGAGAATGCCAAATAGACCAACATCATCGCAACCAGTGCCAATACTGTCGACTGAAGAAGTGTTTCAGAGTGGGGATGCGCAAAGAAGGTAAGAATAAGACATCAAATGTACAACTCAAAAGCCAAATTTATAAGGTTTTAATGTTAAACTGCATGCAGCTTTATGGTAACTATGTGCCTATATAACTCCCCCTTTTATTTATTTTTTCATTCATCCATCCATCCATCGATCCATTCATTTTTGTTTTATATTCAATGTTTGTTCAAATGTTTTTGTCCTGGCATGTGTGAGCAGTGGACTTCTGCTTTGTGTTGTTTGTGATCGTGCTCTTTTAGCTCGTTTACTCTTTAGCCACGCTTTTGACACGAATATACTGATATCATTTCATCACTGGATACGAAAATAATGACCTAAAAACGAGAATTACAACAATTTTAGCAGGAAAATAGGTGCTTCAAGTTTTACCATTATAAACCTGCAGACATGGGAGTTGCGCAATGGCGCCCTCTGGTGGCTAACAACCTCAGCTAACCGTTTGTTTCTGTCCCGACCAACTTTAACTTTAAAAAGATAGAAGCATCTATTTTTGGCAGTGCTCCAGCCTACTGATAAAGCAAGTGTATTTAATATTTAACTATATTTCATGGTTATTTTATATCTGAACTTGTTTCGCCCACTTACCCGACATTTCTCCACGGAAAAAAGTGGCTGTGTTGATGCTAATTCAGAAGGCTAACTTTCAACCAATCAGGAGACATTTCCGTGATAGGGGCGGTACTAAACGATAAATGACATCTGGTTTGACCAATCAGAGAACTTTAATCCCCAACACTACCTAAAGAATTGTAGGCTAATGTTGAATACAAAATGCTAATGTTATTGTTAATTTATTTATTTTCATGGCGCTTGTTTCATAAATTAGATCTCAGCGCCAATGTCCGACTAAAAAAGAAAAGCAGCAAGAAAGGTGTGTATTTTCCTAAGAATTTTTGTTTAATAGTATTACTTAGGCCTTAAAAAGACTACTATTTTATGCTTTGCTAGGAAATGTTACACAGTGTGATTTTAGGCTTATCTATCTTCATGTCACAACTAGACCAAGTTACAGGTCAGATCTGTGGAGAGATTAACCTGCTCACTGTAAGAATGAGCTATTTTTGAACAATAAAACTTGAATGCAGGATATATATGTTAAATGCTTTATTGCAGAATATTCCTGGTAAAGCAATAATATCTCTGGAGACAAGGAAGGAGCAGAATAGGCTAGTTTATACTGTATTATCTAAACTCATAAGACAAACTAGACCTCTAATAGTTTCTAATTTGATTTCAATGCTAAGGAATAGACTGGATACCCAATACAGATTCTGATACCACAATCATAATTAAAAACAGTCCTCTTTTAGACAATAGAATAGTGATTTTCAGCATTAAATCTAAGTACTTTCTTGTATATTACCATGCTAGTCTTGCATCTGTGTAATCCCTCAGTCGTCCAGGTAGGTTCCATAGTTATCCATGGGCGTATACTAGTTTGTGTGGTTTTATTCATTCATTCAGCTCAAGATCATTCTAACGGTATTCAGGAAAGGTTAATTTTTTCTGTTAGTATTGATTAGTATCTGATTTTTAAAAGACCTAACCTGTAATAAAATGTCCATGAACTATAATCAGTGACCCATGAACAAAGGGCTGAGTGCGGCCATTTTCTTGGAGTCTCTGGTCCAATACTCAAGTCTTCAACCAAAACAGGTTTAGAGCGGTTCTTCTTGTGAGGTGAGGTCAACTCCGGTGAAAGTGTTCAGGGCCAGTTTAACTAACGTCAGGGGCAGTTTAACTAACATCAGTGGAGCCAAGGCATTTTAACAAGGGTCAAACAGGGCTGTGGAAAGAGGTGGTCATACTGCGTTTGAAACTGCAACTTTCAAGCCATTCCCAAAGAGACACTAAAACATGAAGAAACCAGTTGATGTATAATATTATAGCCACATAAGCAATTGTTAGCACAGTAACCTTTTTGTAATATAGTGAGCTTAAAGGGTCCATATTACTATTTTGTTAATCTATGTTTTAAAAAACACAACTCCAGGTCTGTCACAAACAGACCTGGAGTTGTGTTTTGTTTTATTCACACATGTTTAACACACAAACCCTGCACATTTAGGCAGAGTTCTTCTCTCAAACAGAAAACTCTCTGTTCCACCTTGTGATGTCATGTGGTAATACAGGAAGTGGTCCACTGTGTTTTTAAACTTTATACACCTTCACGAGAATCATTTGGATGTTATCAGCTTTGGAACTGCCAATCTCTACCGAACTAAAGGAAAAAGATAGCTGTTAACTTGCTAACGTAAAACTACCACTGCATGACATCACAAGGTGGAACAGAGCATTCTGAGCTTTGGAGATGTAGACAGACTAACAATAAAGGATTACTCAGACATGTGTGAATGAAGCAAAACACAACTCCAGGTATGTTTTTGTTGAGCTAACATTAAAGCTCACAAGACTCAATTTTGCATAATATAGGACTACAACTTGAGGAAAAGTCTCTTCCCACTGTGAGTAAGTCTACAAGTGCCAAACGTTTTATGTTGTCAAAAGTTTGTCTGGTGCACTGCTCCTGAAACAAATTAGTTTTTCAAATTATTGTGGTTTGAAAATGCATTTATTGTTTTCTCCCTCCAATAATTTCATTAACTTCAATGGGTGAATAGGAGCAATTATACAACTAAAGTTACACTCTGGCATCTATAATTATTGTTACTTTTTAATATAATCTGTATTTATATAAAAACAGATTAAACTCATGAATTGTGAGTTTTATCTGCCTTTTTAAACATATAAATACAAAAAAAAAAATTATAATCTTTAGCTAACTCACACTCTCTCACTTCTTCTTTCTGCTGTTGTCCCCTATAAATCCTTATAATCTAAATAAGACTGACTTTGATCAACTAAGACGCTATCAACCAATTAATCGACTAAACCTGTTTCACCTGTTTATGTTTTAACCTGTTCTGTACAGTGGCCTTGGGTGTTTCAAAAGGCACTTATGAATAAAATGTATTATAATTATCATTATTAAACTACTAAACGCCTACAGCCGTAAAATCCATATATTGTTTTGCGTCTCCACTCCTAGTTTATCCGTGTCGTTCTAAGCGCTGTGTAATTGTAGTGTTGTCGTGAGGTTGCGTGTCAGATTCTGTCAGTGATCCCGGCCCCATACATAATGTGCAGAGGTGACAGTTTACAGAGTTATATTAGTCTCTGGTTATTCACGAAGCGCTGAGTGAGCTGCCCGAGGCTCACTGTTTCCACATTACCTGGAACTGCGCACCTCCACACACACTCAAATGTGTTTTTAAATTGCAGCCTGTCCCTTTTCTGGTCAAAGGTCTACACCCACTTCACTTTATTTCTATGGCACATTTTACAAAAAAAAAAAAAAAAGCCATTTCTAAAGTGCTGCACATAGTGAAATAAAATAACACGATAAATACAAATATAACTTTATATGCTTATAGATGTTATTGTTTTGTCTGGGGTGTTCCAAAGAATGGCATTAAAGTTATCTGTCTCCATGGAAACAAGCAGTTCACACAATCTTTAATGCCAAGTAAAGGGTCAGATCTGTGGAAAGGAGAGCCCTGTCACAGTAAGAATATATGTTTTTAAAGGTATTGTTTAGCAGTAAAAAACACATGTGATTGAATAAATGCAAGTTAGATTTGTTTAAAGCCATGCTATGGAACATTCAATGCACAGCAGTAACATCCACTGAGATCAGCAGGTGGTCGCACTTTCCAAGAAGAATTACATAGTGTAACTTTAACCTGCAGGCACAAAAGATCTTCGCCAACAAAACAAAATGGTATCATTTTGTACAGGTTATAACTTTTAGGGCTGTGTTAATTAAATTGTAATGCAAAATTTGTGTATGTTTCCACTAAAATAAAATAAGAACAATGGAATGGATATCTATGTTTTAAAACTATTTAGACTGCTACACATCTGTTGTTCTTAACTACGCAGGGTCATAACATCGGCCTGTATCCTGTTCTGGTGCAGTCTGTCACTCGCAGCTTGTTTGACCTGTGACCTAAATTACACAATGTTTATATCAACACCGGTGACATTTAACTGTCATGCCCTCTTGTTTAAATACTTTCATGCCTGTACTTTGGTGTACTTTGACCAGATCCATTTGCCACAATAATAATGTGGCACAATTGCAGAATGCCTCTCATCATTCTGTCTTCATTTCCAAAATAAAAAGAAGAAATCTAATGTTTTATTTAAGTAACGTTTTTCACAATTTAACAATCACAGTGACTGCTATTATCTTATTTATTAATACAATGTCCTTAGTGAAATGTAATTATTGTTTTAGTTTAGCAATATTTTAGCCTTTTTTCAAATATTATTTCTGCTATGATTAAAATGTACTCTGAACTCAGTCTTGATCTGAAATTTAAAATAGCAAACCTAATCACAATTGTATGAAACGTTGGAATTAGATATAATATTGTGTTTTGTCTTGTTAATTGCTATGGCACCAGTCCTAATTTTTCATTATTCTGAAACCCATGGATATTAACATAATTGCCCTTCTTGTGTCCTTAGCTGTTCAGAGAGGCCGTGTCCCTCCCTCTCATGCTGTGATCAGTCCTGGCTCTCTGGGGGCCGGAGTTGGGGGTCCTGGCGTTGGACACGTGGGGCCCGACTACTTCAACGGTCAGCCAGTCTCCGAGCTCATTTCCCAACTCCTCCGCGCAGAGCCGTACCCCAGTGGACGGTTTAGCACCCCCTACGGACAGGCGCAGATGCAGGGGTCCGGGGGGGCTTCTGTCATGGGCATAGACAGTATTTGTGAACTGGCAGCGCGGCTTCTCTTCAGCACCATCGAGTGGGCCAGAAATATACCATACTTTCCTGAACTACCAGTGTCAGAGCAGGTGAGACAGTAGCCATTTTGGGTATGTAGTAAAAACATTTGACCTGTTATCAATAAAAAAAATTGATTGATTTTCATAAGGTGCTACCTTATTGACTTTATTATAACTAGGGATGCACCGATACTGATACTAGTACCAGATATTGGTGCTGATCTGGGGAAAAAACATTATTTTATACAAAGATGTTCTGTAGTTATTTGAATAATAATTAACGGTTGTGTAATACAAGTGGATCAGTTTTGTATAATGTTCTGGGATCGGTTAATATCGAGCACCAGCAGATCAATATTGGTACTGAGAATATATAGTTCGGGCGCTCGCTGGATCACCGCTAAGTAGTGCTCTTCAGAGATCCTGAGTGGGCAGAACTTATGAGGTGAAAGAAGAGATCCGCGGTACTCCAATATGCTTAGTTATATTTTTTATTTCTTATTTCAATGCCAAGGTGTTCAACTTGCGTCTTTGTCAGGCCATGTAAAATTCACAGGTGCATACTAATTGTATTTAAATGTATCAGTCACATGACTACACTGTCATGTATACATGTTCAACAGAAGACAAAGTGATGCATCGCATAATATGAGCATGCACCAACCTGTACACAGACCAGGTAATCAATATTGGTACTGGAAATAAAAATACTTGAGCGGTGCATCCCAAATTATAAACTTAAGTTATATAATATTATCCAGAAATGGCCCAGAAAATTACATTTGATGTGGAATAAAAATCTATAGTTGATATACAACAATTATCAGTACATGCATGTTAAAGGGTAGGTCTAGTGATCCAAAACAGACACAAAATAAATAGTTGCCAGGCACATAATGAGCTATAAACACTATGTTCGTATGTATGTTCAAGATACAAATATGTATATTTTAATAAAGAATTTGGCATGACCTAATACTATTGATTTGTCTACAGAGGATCTTGACTCCTCCTCGTGTCAAATCTTTATAACAGACTTTTTGAAATCATATACATCAACTAACACCAGCTACAACTCTTTGACCACTTTTGACTCTTCTCTGTTTTATCTCCTCTGTAGGTGGCGCTGTTGAGGCTGAGCTGGAGTGAGTTGTTCATCCTAAACGCTGCTCAGTCTGCCCTGCCTCTGCATATGGCGCCCCTGCTTGCCGCGGCAGGTTTCCACTCATCTCCCATGTCTGCAGAGCGCGTGGTCTCCTTCATGGACCAGGTCAGGGTGTTCCAGGACCAGGTGGACAAACTCAACAGACTCCAGGTCGACACGGCAGAGTACAGCTGCCTCAAAGCCATCGCTCTCTTCTCACCTGGTCAGTGTGTGAATGTGGGCGAAAGTAACAAAGTACTAAAGTAAAAGATCTGGACTTAAAGGTGCAAAGATGCTTGTTTCCATGGGGATGTTATTGTTTTGACAGGAATGTTCCACAGTCTGACATTAATGCATTTAATTTATATAGCTCCTTTCAAGACACCCAAAGCGCTTTACTATTTCATTCACTGCATGAACGGTGGTGGTAAGATATTATTGTAGCTACAGCTGCCCTGGGGCAAACTGGCAGAAATGTGGCTGCCAGTCTGCAACCACCGATCACTCACACACACACACACACACACACACACACACACACACACACACACACACACACACACACACACACACACACACACACACACACACACGACACTCATACTAAGAGAGGTGGGAGAAGTGTTTTGCTGAAGGACACAACAACAGTATGCACTACAGCCACTAGCGTCCCACATTAAACTTCATGGAGACAGGCAATTGACACCACCAGGCAAACTTACAGGTCAGATTTCTGGAAAGGTGACCTCACTCACAGTAATAATGCTAGAATGCTTAAAAACGATTAGTTTAATGCAATATTACAGAACTTTCCAGGCAAGGAATAATATCTCCCCATGTAAGTACTGGACCACTTTAAGGTGTAATTCAGTACTTTTACTTCAGTACATATTTGTGATAGTTTTATTTTTACTCTAGTATATTTTCTGTCCCTGTGCTTTACGTTAACCTAAGTGAACTTCTTACTTACTTCTTTGACCACTTTCAGGGTTAATGTGGACTTAACCTGTTTGACCGCATAGCTTTACTGTAAACTAATGCTGTTTGTGTGTGTGTGGAAAACAGGAGACTCAGAGCAAAGTTAAAGTGGCTTCAGGACAGTGGGGGAGGGAGGGTCAAGTCAGAACAATAGTATAACATTGTGCTTAGATAACCTTTGACACCGAGACGAACCAAACAAGAAAATATTTGACCTGCAACAAGATTTATACCATTTATATCAGGTTTAAAATAGGACTGCAGTGTTGCTGAAGTAGTTCTTAACAAGGACTAACCCAAAGGAGGAAAAAAATGGAGATTCAAGCCTTCAAAAAATATTACGTTGTAGAATTTGATGAGAGAGGGGACTGTGTAACTCTGTGGGAGATTCACTGTTTTTGAAAGAAATATCCAAACCTAACATTATAGGGTTAGGGACTGGCTCCATGCATTGGTCCTATTAATCTCAAGGTTTAACGTTCTTTTAACTGACAAAAATCACATCTTTCAGAGTTGAATAATGATGCCATTTTCTGAGTATACTGTGAAAAAATAATGTCCTTTTTCATTTATAATTACAGATTTTTTACCAGGTCAAAAAAGTGTGACAGTTTAAGCCACAGTATTTAACTTTTTATACTAGACTAGACAAAAGGGATGCTTTTTTAAAATTATTTTTATGGTTGATTTTATTGCACAGAAAAACTTGAGCTTGCATCTCTACAAACTCTTATTTGACCTGGAGGAGGTTCCTTGCTGCTTGTTTCCATGGAAATGCAGTTTCTATAATCTTCCACAGCATGACACAAAGCGTATCTATCTCCATGGAGAAAGTTCCAAAGTATGGTTTTAACTTTCTATTTCCATGTAATCATAAAGTTGACTCCAGAAAGTTGTATACTCTACCTTTTAACAGACAGAAACAGGTTAAAAAGCTATCTTATACTGTAGGATTATATGTTGTGTTGTATTCCTAACCTTTTCTCTCCTGTCTCCGCAGATGCGTGTGGCCTGACAGACCCCGCCCACGTAGAGTCGCTGCAGGAGAAGGCCCAGGTGGCGCTGACGGAGTACGAGAGGCTGCAGTACCCAAACCAGCCACAGCGCTTCGGCCGGCTCCTACTGCGTTTACCTGCTCTCCGCGCTGTCCCCGCTAACCTCATCTCACAGCTCTTCTTCATGAGGCTCGTGGGGAAAACGCCCATCGAGACGCTCATTCGGGACATGCAGTTGTCTGGGAGCTCCATCAGCTGGCCCTATGTCCCAGGACAGTGAAGCAAAGAGGGGTCCAGAGCAGAGATCAGACCAAGAGGACTTACAATAACAAACTAAAAGATTTATAATTTTAAACAAAGTAGAGTGATACAAGTGTTTCAATAGCACTTTTTAATTCTCTACGAAATGTAAGCATAGAGCCATTTCACACACAGCTAGTCATTAAATGGTAGGTCACATTATATGAAAACTTACAAAATAAACAGATTAAAGGAGCACAATGTAACTTTTCTGGTGTAGGACCTGGCCTCATTTTTTTTATTATTATAGCTGATGCCTGAGTTTTGCCTGAATTTTTACCTGTGTATTTGAACAAATACACAGGTACAGATATATTGTATAAGCAGCTTTTGAGGACGAAATAAGTCTACTGCGTGCTGTCTGCCTCTAACTAAAGTATTTTATTGCCCGATAATGAGGAAGTGCACTATTGGCATACTAGTTGTTACAGTGAAGTTACAGTGGCCTCTGAAAGTTGTGAAAAGCTCTTACAAACTCATCCTCAAACTGTTTAAAATGAACTAGTTTTTAAGACAGGTAAACATCTAAATATAGTTTCTAGATATATTAGCAGCACTTCTTAGTCCTCTGTCTGATCTCTGGTGCTCTGGATCAACATAAATACAGACTGTAAAAGGCCATGCCATCTCTACCTCCTCCGACCCTCCTCTTTCTCCTCCCCCTTTCCTCGTCTCTCGCTCTTTCTCTGTCTCTCTCTCTGTGTGGACCCAAGTTTCATTGAAGCCATAGCAGCCGTTTGTCAGGCCTCTGCATTGTGGTAAAGCTTGTGGGACACAGACAACAGACTTTGTTACCAAATGTATTTCTGGAGACTGCAAAGTATCATTTTTGCAACAACATAATAATAATACGCGTAATAATAATAATAATGGTTTAGTGTGATGTAGAAGCCCCCATGACCAGACTGGACCACCATAAAGTATTCACTTACATTAGTACTGTTTTAAGATGCCTAACTCTCGATATTTTGATTGGGCTGGTCTAATGTTTAAAGGTACACTAGGGAACTTTTCTGGTGAGTGGTCCGCCACCTGCTTTTCTGTAAAAATTCCATAGTATAGCATTAAACTGATCTCCTCATGTAAAGGAACAGGTGATGCTATTAGGCCTAGTTACAGGTCAGATCTGCGAAGAGGGAACTCGGCACAAGCAGCCACAGTGAGAACATCTCTGTAGACACAAGCAGGTAGCGAACCCTCCACCAGAAAAGTTACATTGTGCACCTTTAAAGGAAAGATATAAACTTTATTTTAGTGGTTTACTGAGGAAATTACACTGCAAAAAATGTGGTTATACTGCTCCCTTATTGGTAAGAGCAAAACATGGCTCTCTAGTTTTAACTTAACTTCATTCAAGAGTGGATGGTAATCCTACACTTATTTTGCATATTCATGGATTGGACTGTTGCCATAGCGATTAACTATTTAACTAGTTTCTATTCAAGGTGCAGGATTGACTCACAAACCCCAGATGTATACAGATATGTTTATTTTCATTCTAAATTATGTCTAACTTTTGGTACTTTTAAAACCCTGGCATATCCGGCCACTAAAACCACTATACAATATCACAGTACAAGCCTAGTCTTACAACGCCCCCCAGTGGAATGAGTTGAAAAAAACACTTTGCAAGATGAATGTACAGCTGCTCCTGGACAGTACCATTCTGTCTGACTTTATTACCTCATATTTTATACACGTTGATTGTACAGAGAATACTCATGTGCTTAAAATAGTATAAAGGGATCAAAGTATTTTCAAAAATGTCTTCATGCTTTTAAATGTGAATAACGGTTTTGAAGAATCGGTACCCAAAGTTTCACCCGAAGTTATTTTCAAAAATTCCCTACAGTTTTGTAAAAGCATCTGGCATTTTTGTAATTTTGTGGATGCCTTTCATACCAGATTGTGAATGTTTATAAATTCTAAGGTTACGAGGTTGTGTGGTACAATGTTAAATTCTTATACTTGATTTTTATATGCCAAAATTTGAACTTTTGTTTTGTTAAAGGTGCACTGTGTAACTTTTTTGGTGGAGGGTCTCGCTGGCACCTGCTTGTCTCTATGGAGATGTTATTGCTTTGCCAGGAATATTCCCTTGTGTGGCATTAAACATATCAATCTTGAATTTTTCAAATTGCAGCATAACAACAAATATCTTAAAAGACCTGCATTCTTATTGTGAGTGGGCTCGCCTCCTCTCAGATCTGACTTGTAACTTGGTCACCTGCTTGTGTTCATGGAAGCAAAAAAGAAGGACATACTGTAGGATATACTGTAGGACATTCTAGGCTAAGCAATCTTCATGAATGCAAGAAAAGTTACATATTGCACCTTTAAATTGTAAAAACAACACTGGCTATGACCCCGTGCTGATCGTGACAGCATTTTCTCAGAGAATTGTGTTATTTGTCAAATTATAAACTTGAGTGATTTGTCTGTGTTTCTTTGTGTTTTATGAAAATGCCAAACTTCAAAAATGCAACATTTGTTTGTATTTCTGGACATTTTTGAAATTTGAAAAATAAAAATATGCAGATTTCTTCAGTGTGTGTGGTATGTGAATGTTAAACTGACATTATCACAGCCATACTCAATATTTAGTAAACAGTAATGTGCAAAATGGTGACTACAGGAGGTGGGCACTAGTACTTAGTTAAGTAACTTTTAAAGTGAAAGAACTTCTCAGAGTGTAGTAAAAATCTGCATATTTCTTGCGTGCATGTGGTATGTGAATATAAAACTGACATCAACATGGCCTTCCAGTGAACAGTGGTCTACAAAATCGTGTCTACTAGAGCTGGGTAGTACTCAGGAACATTTACTTGAGTACATTTACTTGAGTAACATTGATAAACTTGTTAAGTATAGTAAGACACTCCACTGCTCCTTCAGTGTTGAGCAAGTTACTGTGGAAAAGTAACTAATTGTAATTATGAAAACTTTATTTCAAAAGTAATCAGATCTGATCACTACAAATGATAAATAATAAACTGACAACTACGAGGAAACTATAAAAGGAGATACGAATTATGAATTGTATTAACTTCTGGTCTGGATTTATAAGCTTATAAGTAACATTTGAAAATAGACGACCTGTAACATCTCAGCCATTTCTAGTGTATTATAATTGTGGTTGTGGTACCAGTAGTTATAATTATTTCTGATTTATTATTATGTTACTGTTATGTCCAGTGTCGGTCTCATTGGCAATTTAATGCAGCACATATATTTTTTAAATCCAACAGTGGCCTCAAACCTATAACCATAAACCTATAAGGAATAACTGTAATCTGTAAGTCAATTTTAAAATGTGTCACTCAATTACTGCCCCACGCTGTTCAGATACGATTTGGCTTTTCTCATTCTTGTGGTATGTCTTTGAGAAATTGAGTTAATATGAGTAACTGAGATTCAGGAGCAGGACCACGCCTCAGCCTCCTTCTGCTTCTCTCCAGTGAACCACAGCTCACCTCAACCACACCTCAAATTACCCAGAAGCCCTGTTTATACAAGCCTAGCCCAACAACGCCGTCTATCTACGCTCTCTTGACCCCTCCCTCCCCATTAATGTTTGGTTCTTCCAAGTCCTTCCAATGATCATAAATGAGATAGAAGAGAAAATCTTTTAACAGGATATAAAATTACACATAATTAGAAATGTTTATTATGTAATGAATTCAAATATTTTCAGACAACATGGAACGAACAGTAACAAAAACATGGTATTTAAAAACAGAGCCAGAAATAAAGCAAAGAAATTCATACAAAAATAAATGGCTCATGAATGTTTTTTAAAATGAGAATTGTCCTTTGTAAAAAAAAAAAAAAAAAAAAAAAAAAAAACTCACAAAAACTCAACAGTTTAAATGTACAACAGATTAACAAAGACTAGTGAAAAATGATCAGAGACGTTACAAATGGAAGAGCTTATTGACGAGTGAACACCATTTTACAGTTTGGTGAGACGACATAAAAAACAACTTTTTTGAATGTTAAACTCCAAAAACTCGACAAAATACAGTATTTAAAGTGGGACTTAACACCTAAACTCCGCCCCCAACCAGGAAGAGGGGAGAATAAGGGGGAAGAAGGAGAGGAGTCTAGAGGCAGGGGGAACAGGGGGAGTTGACAGAAGTGGATGAAAGGGTTTATTGTCCCAAACCCCAGGGTATTAGGGGCCCAGAATTGAACCCTCTTAATACTAATTTATATTAGAAGGGGGCCCAAGTGAGGAACACTTTATCCACACTTCAAACTCCGCTCCTGCTTGTGATCAAAAACACCTGATCAGTGCAGTCATGTGCGATGTCACCAACTACTGGAAATTGCAGAGGTGTTTAGTTCCACTTTAAGAACTTTTTTGGAATGTTAAATCTCCAACAACGGTACAAAATACAGTATTTAAATCATTCATTAAGAAGTATTACATTGGTAAATTTTTAAGTTATTTGATTAAACCAAACATTTTAAGGTCTGTAAAGTAGTCGATATAAAAATAAAATCTTTTTGGCAGTTACTTGGTCTCACTCACTGTAGTTATGACAAAACAAGTCTGATGTTTACTGCACAATACTTCACTACATAATGAATGAGGGAGCAGTCACACTTTTAACCGGTCTGGTCCTGGTTCAGGTCCTGTCCTGGTTTAGTCCTGGTTTAGTTCTAAGAAGGTACCATAATGCAAATAAGTAATGCAAAAATGTTACAAAAATATTGCCAACTGATGATAAACACTTTATCTGTTGTTATCTCTGCTGAAGTTACTCACTACACTCTAGACTAGACTTACATATAATTCAATGCATTTTAATATAGTTATTGATGGATTATCTGAGCAAACTCGTGATTTATGTTTACAATTTATGCTTACAGTTACTGCAGATGACCATGTGAACAGGTTTTACTTTTACTGTAAGTTTTTCTATTATCCTTTGTACTGTAAATGTAACTATTTTCTATTGTGAAATGGCTATTTTTAAGAGGATTTCAGGAAGACTAGCAGCTAATGGAAAATAAAACAATAACACAAACACAATTATGTCACTGCTGCAATAAGTTCAAATCAATAAATTATGAATAACTGTTATGACGGCTTCTATCTGAAGGCAACATCTTATTAGGAGTTTGCTACTTTCTGCTTTGACATCAGATATACGTGGTGCATGTAAACAAAATCCAGTACAAACTTGTCGTCGATGGAAACGAAATTTATGAAAGGTGATATGTTATTTATTATTCAGGTTTTGATCACACTACGTAACTTTTCTGGTCACTGCTTCACCTTGAAAATGCCTGATGTCTGAATCTAAGCAGCACTGGACCTGGTTCGTACTTGGATGGGAGATCGTTGGGAATACCAGATGCCACAATGCAAACTGTCACTGTGTCCTTCAACAAGACACTTCAGACGCATTGCCTTGTATGAATATGTTGTGAGCGTTGGTCGGAGGGGTCGATGGCACAGATTAGCAGCTGTCAGTCTACCCTAGGGCAGCTGTGGCTACAATAATGCAATTATTTCTTTGCGTGTCCAGAAAAGCACTATAAAAATCAAATGTACAGTTATTATTATTAGCAAAATGAAGTCAAAGGTTTAATAATAACAATTAAAACACCCAAGGACACTTTACAGAACAAGTTAAAAACAGAAAAACAGATGAAAAAAAGTAGTAGTGTTTTGATACTAAATATTCACAGGCATGAATAAAACACTTGAGTTTTGTTTTTGAATAGAAAATAATTTTATAAAGTAAAAAGAAGTAGTCGTAAAAAGTCGGTTTTGCATAATATAGAGCCCTCAATTTGGCAGTGATACAGCTTGCAGCCCTGTTTTTGTCTAGCTTGTGTTTAGCTGTCCATGCTCTCGTGTTAGTATTCGCATACACAGTGGTAGTGTTACTTTGGTCTGGTCTCTGAAGAAGGGGGAGTGTAGTAGATTCTGTTCTCATCTCTCGGGACGCTGGCTTCACGAGTGGCTCTTGTCGTAGTTTTTCACCATTCGTTTGATGTGGAACAGTTTCTGCCTCAGTCTGCGGCACTGTTTCTTTTTCAGCTGGTATTCTGGCGTCTGTGAAAAGGTCAAAGAACATATTTAAATTTGAACAAGTAATACTTCAAGGGACTTTATTACGCTGTTTTTTGATCCATGTTATAATGCCGGTTCCTCATCAAAAACATGCTTGGAGTTTTGCTTCACTGACACGTTTAACACACAAATGCTGCATATTTAGACTCTCAAACGGAAACACCCTGTGCCACTTTGTGATGTCATGTGGTAATACAGGAAGTGCTCCAGTGTGTTTTTAAACTCCACACATCTTCATTAGAATCATGTGGATCATTTCAACCCTGGAATTGCTCATTTCTACTGAACTAAAGGTAAAAGGAGCTGTTAACTTGGAAAAACACCACTTTATGACATCACAAGGTGGAACAGAGCATTTTGACCTTTGGAGATATAGACAAACTAATAAAGCAGGATTACTTAAACATGTGTAAATGAAGCAAAACACAACTCTATTTATGTTTTTGAGCAGGTAACAGCATTATAACATGACTTAAAAAAAGAGTCAATTTTGTGTAACACAGGACCTTTAATGACATGTTTTTATGATTTTTCTAATTCTGACTTAGTTTGGTGGGATAGTACCTGTGGTAAATATTTACCATAGTTTTACATTAGTTTTGTGGACGTTTGTGGAAAAAAAGCTGGAAATTAAAATACAAAAATAAAAACACATTCAAAATGCAAGGACAATGTATGCACAAGGAATGGATTTTTCTGACAGTTTAAACATAGATTTTTTAAAAAGTCTAATCATAACTCTTGTGCAATTTAAACAAGTTTTGTCCCTTTACAGTTAAGGAATTACCTCTTCCTATGTCATATCTGCTGCTCACACCCAACCAGGAAGGAAAATGATAAAATTCACCACAATAAAAAATGGAAAATGCAAAGTAAATAAATAAATAAAATAAATCATGTTTTAGTGAAATGAGTTGTCTAACCTGTCATATGAACATTGAACATTGAACATGAACCTTTGTGTACTGAGGTGCACTCTGTATTCACTCACCTGCTTCAGGTCTTTTAGCTGATTATATTCCTCTGCAACAGCCTGAGGAAAAATAACCATTAGAGCATTAAAGTCTGTGATGGCACATCAATTTTGATCAAGATAACACAGTGAAAAGGACGACTGAGGGATTACACAGACAGCACAGTGAAATGACAAGAGTTAAATACAAATGCTGTATTCACCTGGCACTAACACTGAGCACCTCATACACCTGTCATTTCACATAACGTACAGCAACTATTCTTAATCTATTTTTAGGGCTGTCACGATAACAAATTTTGAAGTTTGATACATCGCTTAAGTAAATATAGATGATAAACGATAATATGGAAACTAATTTGTGCCACTGACATGATCACCCTAAAGCAGACTTAAACCACAAAAATTATTCTAAATCTACAATTCTGTTAAAAAATATGAGCTGTAATAAATAAATAGTACAATGAAACACTTTAGAACTTAGTTTGCATCTGTAATGAGTCATAAAAGTTATTAATTCAACCTTTTATGGCCTAAATCTTATCATCTAGCCAAAAAACCTCACAGATTTCCCAGTAGTGCAAAGAAAAAGTATAGACGATAAATACTGACGCAAAAAATATTGTTCTAGCTTTCGTATATTGAACAATAAGTCAATATAGCAATTATTGTGACAGGCCTACTATTTTGCACTGGCTGTAGGTGCTGAAGAATATAGAGAGGATTCAGATCAGACAGAGTCCTTTTAGGTTTAAACCAACTGGATTTCAGCATTGAAACTGGCAACCCAAATGAGAGACTCATGTTCATTCATGTTAATGAAATTTTAAATCAAAATCTTACACACAATTCCGTTAAATTCTGGACATAAAATAGTGTAACAAAGGTGCCAGTTTTACAGCTAATACCACCATGATTATACCACTAGATGGCACTGTATTCTTTAGTTTTCACAAAGAGGAGGAGTGTTTCCCTCTAGAATATACAACATGTACTGTAGCAATACTAGGTCCTCTGGGTGTTTCAAACCTGGTATTTGGCTGAAGTCTCATCCAGTGTATCCAGCTGCCTGCTCAGTTTGTTTAACTGGTCGTTGATGTCGTCCATATCTGCGCACATGCGTTTGTACTCCTTCAAATCTGCATCAAACTCCTTCTTGTAATCCTGTCTTTGGGCATCTGAGGTGATCTCTGGGTACATCCTGTAAACACAACCAGGGAGAGGTGAGAAAGTTCACTGAGGTCAACCAGGAAGTCATTTTATTATTAGATTATTGCACATGATCTATGGGCATGTTAAGCTGGTTACCATGTGAAGCTTAAAGGGAGATTTCAGGGCTATTATTGACAAATATATCCCCCAACACAGGATTTAGTTAGTGCCAGGGGGAAGCTGCAAATGCCACACAGTATGGAAAGATGTGTAAGCAAAAACTTGTTTAACAGAATTGAAATGTGTCAATAAGTTGGGTTGATAACAACATCACAACTTTAAAAACTGGCCATAGTTTAAAAGTCCTATATCAAAATTGACTCTTGTGAGCTTTAAGCCATGTTATAATGTTTTTACCTCATCAAAAACATACCATAGTTGTGTTTTTTTTCAGTAACCTTTTATTATTAATCTGTCTACATCTCCAAAGCTCAAAATGCTCTGTTCCACCTTGTGATGTCATGAAGAGGTACTTCTCAAGAGAGACAGAGGAAATTCCAAAGCTGAAATGATCCAAATAATTCTAGTGAAGGTGTATGGAGTTTAAAAACACAGTGGAGCACTTCCTGTATTACCAGATGATGGTGGAACTGACTCACAAGGTGGAGGACTGTTTTCTATTTGTGTGGATGAAACAAAATAAAACTCCACTTATTTTTTCATGAGGAAACAGCATTATAACATAAATCAGAAAACGATGTAATATAGCTCCTTTAAGGTGCACTTCGTAACTTTATGTGGAGGGTAAGCTACCTGGTTGTCTCCATGGATATATTATTACCTTGCCTGGAAAGTTCCAGGTGAATTGGCCCATATTACCTTAAACAGTACTTTTTACTGTACATTTCTGAAAATCTACTTTAACAAGCCCAGATCAAATATTTAATATGTCCCACTGAGGATGTAAGCATGAATAAAGGTCAAGTGGTTCAGTCTAACTTGTAATAATAACACAGATTTGAAGTATTCACTATATTGGCGACCAGTCTATGGCCCTCAATCGGCCCTCGCTTTGTCTGTGATTTTATACGTGGCCCTTAATGAGAAAAGTTTGGACACCCCTGGTCTATGTGGTAACTAATGATCACAAGACCTTTTATTTTTACTTAAAATCTGTTTCTGAAACTATATAAACCGCAAAGATAATAAAACATTTCACAAAATTTTAAGGTTTACACATTATCACATAGCTCCTCAGCCTCCATTGTCTTGTTAAAGTCCTGCTATTTACTGGGAAAAATGAATGGAACATTTACTGGAGCTCTATTATCCATCTTCATTCACATAACTAAAAACTAATATAAGCTGATGTTTTGTACCTTTGGCCCAGTTCTTTGGTTTGTTCTGACTGGGACTGGCATGCCTCAAGAGATTAAGCCTCTCCTCACAGTACAGCAGAGGAAGGTAGCTTTTCCCATAGACATTTGTGCAATTATAAGTCTCTAATCTGATGTAATTTAGATGCGTATGATAAAACTATACCACAGCATTGAGTAAATTGTCAAGAGAGGTTGGGTTATTTCTAAATCTGAGTATTGAGGTCTTATCCCAAAGGACTCTGGGAATTGGAGTGCAATCTGTCTCCCTCTGTCACATTACATTCATATTTGAGGCTCTTTAAAGGCAGCCTAAAACACACTTGTGACTGTATGAGGGCGATTCAAGTGCATTACTGAAGATTTGATGTGGTTTATTCTGTACATAGCAACAGACGGAGAGGTCATAAGTTATCATGGACCAAGGTGAAAAGAATCAAAATATAAGCTATTTCTGGTCACAATGTTTTAAAATTACTATAAAGTTAATCTGTAGAGTAGAATTAATTTATTTTTAACATTACGAGTTATTTTTAAAAGGCACTGTAAAAATGATTGAAGAAATAATTTCAGTCACAATTTAAAGTGATAGTATGTAACTTTCTTTAGGTGGAAAGTCAACCTCATGATTAAAAAAGTGATTCATGCATCAGATCAAAATGGCCATGGGAGATATGTCTGTTTTCCCAACTGCTCAGTACTGTTAAATATTTTAGCCAAAGGAACAAGAAAAATTTCCAATGGAATGTTACATGTATAGAACAGCAATGATTACAAAATACTTAATAGAAGCAAATGTCATGTCTTCATTAAAATTCACACAGTCTCGTCTGACCTGTCCCGCTCCTCCATGTCCAGCTCGTTGCCGGTCTCTCCTCCGGTGGTGTACTCGGTCTCGTACTGTGACTCGTCCCAGTCGGGGTTGCGTCTGCGCCTCTTGCCTCGGTTGGCAGAGGGTTTTCGAGTTCCGGTCTCCTCCGAGGGGCTGGAGCTGATGCGGCCCTGGGACACTTCAGAGGGCCGGCTCAGTCTCTCTGTGTATCTGCACAAACGCAAGGAAAATGGGTTCAGTTTTGTACTACTGGCACTTTTTTCTTTTAGCCTTTGGTCTTTTTTTTTGTTTATGAAACTTGCAGCTTGAAATTTGGCGTGCATTGGCGATAGGATAAAAAATATATATATCACAGTTTTCTTGGAGACAGATCGCAATTTTGATTTTACCACATTTAATCTACACTTTTTTTTTTCTCTATTTCTGTATTACCTTTACACTCCAACTGTCACTCATTCAGGGCCTTTCAGAAGCAAGTGTGTTTGAGCAGACAGATATAAAATCACAATTCGATTTTTATCACTTTATCGGCCAGCCCTGAATGAAATAATGATTTTAATTTATCAAATATCGAACTCCCACCACGTCACTCTGTTTCCATTTTGTTTTCTAATAGTTGCAGAGACAGATTTGATAAATACACATGCTGTAAGCTACACTAGCATTATTATAGAAGGGGACTATTTTTGCCTTTGACCAAACACATGTTCAGACAGGACACAGACGGGCGTCTTACACCACAAATGACTGTTTGTACCTGCTTTGAAGACAGGTCAACAGCAAGAGGTGGGTAGTACTCATACATACATATATATACATATACACATTTATATAAAGTACTAAATTTTTTTAAGAAACTGGGAGACACGGTGAGGCAGTGGTTAGAGCTTCAGCCTCAAAGCAAGAAGGTCCTGGATTTGACACCTCGGAGCAGTGGTGGAAGAAGTGCTCAATTTTATTACTTAAGTAAAAGACCAGAGCAAAAAAATACTAAAGTAAAAGTATCAAATGAAAAAAAAAAAAGTTAAAGTAATATAGTACCTTTAACTTTAAGTACTTTAAAAATGTACAAAAATTAAAAAAGTAGTATTTTGTGCAGATTTTGAGATCTAATAAAACTTCAAATGTAGTGATTTTGATAAAGATTTGTGCTGAATTTTGTAAATATATAAATAATTGAATTGATTGTTTTTTCTTAGCTGTTTTTATTTTAATATTTCTGCTTGCACAAACTCCAAAAAATGTGTTGAAAAAATAAACCTCAGCCATTTGAGCAGGGTTCAAACAAAAATAAAAAATTCAAATGAAAAAAATGTGGTGTAGTAGAAAGTACAGATACCTGCTATAGTGAAGTAAAAGTAAAAGTATCCACTTTAAAATGTACTTAAGTAATGTACAGATACTTAAAAATGTTTACAGTACTTTTACTACTTGGACTTAGTTACACTCCACCACTGCCTGAGAGGAGCAAAGTGAAGTTTGCACGTTCTCCCCGTGTTACCTCTGTGTACTCCAGATTCCCCTACCACTAAAATCATGTACAGCGGGGTCCTCTTTGGAGATACTACTTGAGTAACATTATTTATTTTTATGGTAGTCGTACTTGAGTATGTTTTTGTCTACTCACCAACCTCTGTAAACAGCACTGGACATTTTAATAAGAGAGGAAACATGCTCGGGTTTGTAGGATAGAGGGATTTACAGAGGAATCCAAATCCACTGCTACAGATATTAACCATCCTGACGGGGGGGCCTCAGCATTCCTCTACTTTAACAAACATTAGTCCTACATTTATGTGTGGACAATCGGTGTGAAAATCGATATCTTCATTCGCCGATATTTAGAGCAGCAAAATGAAAAGATATTTTGTGAACTTAAAGGCGCTGTATCTGATTTTTATCGTCTTATAACATAAAAAAAAAAACAGAACTAGTTCATTTTCAACAGTTTGCAGTGGTCCAAGGTTATTCCTCACTTACTTTATACAATCTGAACATACTAATTATTCACCATGATGAGTTTACACTAGAGATATGTCTGCAGACTGATATAATGAACTGTTTTTTTGTTGTTTTTTTTTTTGACTGATTTTCCTTAAATACATGGGAACAGATCCTTTTACTACAACTTTTTTTTTACAGTTTCTTGTCCTTGCTATAGATTTAAAGGCGCACTGTGTAACTTCGCTGCTTGTTACCATGGAGATGTTATTGCCTTGTCTAAAATGTTCCACAGTATGGCTTCAAACTTCTTTATCTTGCATTTATTTACAGGCGTTTAATTGTACAAGAAAACACACATTCTTATTGAGAAAGTTGCTTCTCCACAGAGCTGACATGTAAGTTGGTCTGGTAGCGTCTGCTTTTTCCCATGGAAGTAGATCCTGTGGTTTACTGTAGTGTTGTGGTGGAAGGAAACAAGTAGAATTTTTTTGTGGTTGTTTATTTCCTGAACACAAACGCTACTGTAGGCTGTAACCCACGTCAAAACAAGAGCAAAACAACAGCAGCCTCAACTCACTAGAGCCAATCTCCAAAAACAGACCAGGAACTAAAGAATAGAAGCTGCACATCAACGTGTCGGCATAGCAACCAAGTGTCACATACAAAAGCAGTTAATTTAACAACAACACATAAACTGCAAGAAAAACAAAAGGTGTCAACTCTGAACTAAACACAAAATATCAGATCATTACAATATATGTTTAATGCCATACTGCGAAGCATTCCAGGCACAGCAATCACATCTCCACGGAGACAAACAACAGGCAGACTCTGCAGACCCTACACTTGTAAAGTTACATAGTGTACCTTTACAAACTTTGATATCAACATTTCACTCATCGGCCACAACAGCAAGAAAAAAATGAAATAGAAATACAGTGGCAGTGGTCCCACGAGTATCATAGCAACAAAAGAGCCGCGGGGGTTATGTTTTAAAAACGCCCCTTCCCTGCAGTAGGCGAAATCCGCAAAGCAGTCAGTTTTTTTTTACAATCATCATGTATGAGAGGCTGTAAAATCCCTCACCACACAGGGCAGCTCATTACACTTTTCTCACACAGGCATTAACATTTTCTCACATTTCACATTTCTTCAAAGGACCTGTTGCTAAAGCTAGCGAGAGCGGCTTCGGCAAAAGAGGGCAAAATTGATGAGCCTGACAGCAGCAATTACAGAGAGAGGGGAGACAGTTTTCCAATAGAAAGTGAACTGAGCCAGAGTGGATGGAGCCGGAAGCGTGTCCATGCTCACTTCCTATTTGGAACGCATCGACTTGTGGGTTAGCTATGTCCATTTGTATACAGTCTATGAATACCACATTACTCAATCAGGCTTATATAGGACATGTTTTGCTGCTGAATTAGTCATCGCTAAATGAGGTCAGTAAATAGAGATTGAAATAGATTTTACAAGTGCTGTTTCAAGTGCTTGTCACGTATTTTCCTGTCTTTTTTATCTCAGTACAGTCCAATAAACACGAGCTCATCTGGCAGCAGCTCAAGGTCTCATTTTGTAGTTGGGACTTGGACAATATGTTTCAATGGGTTTAAGCACAGAGCGGTGATTAGATAGAGCTGCACTGAGTCACATGGTACTAAAGTCTACTCTCATTCTGAAATGGACCTGCAACTTACAATTACTTTAGTAGTGAACGAGTCAGCCATTATTTCAATTGTACCTTGGAGAGTTTTTCAATTTAAGCTTAAAATGTGCTAAACTGAAGCACTGTTGATAGAGAATATTAACAAATTAAGTGTTAAGAGTTAAATAAAGTCTTTTCAGCTAAAAGCAAAAAAAAAAAAAAATACTGCTCTGAGTGAGTGATTTTTCTTATAATTTACAATTTCAAATTTTCCTCAATATTAAAGTTGTAACTTCCCGGAGGTGGAATGTTACCTGCAGAATTTCATGAAAACATAAAGTTAAACCATACTTCGCAACATTCACCATGGAGATATATAGTTTAATGCCATACTGTGGAATATTTCAGCTAAAGGACCAACATTTCCTTCAGGCCAAATAGGATTCGGGTTTGTGGAGATGCAAGCCCGCTCACAGAAAGGACACAGGTTTTTCAGTGCAATAAAAATAACCGAAATGAAAAAGAAGGCTTATACTTAAGTGTAATAGATAGAGGTGGGAGAGTGAGTGAGCAGAGCCCCTTTTAGCACGTTGCCATATTAACAGCTCCGTGTGTGTATAGGACGTGACTTACTCATTGTTGAGGTAGGTGTCCTCATCAAAGGAGGCCGCGGGGTAGGACATGACGCTATTGGCTGAGGCGTTGAGAAGTCCCGCCCCCTTCTCGGACACCAGCAGAGTGGGAGCGTCCTGAATACTGCGGTTTTCCTCCACATTGTTCACCTACAGCAGACAGGAAACAGGAACTGGCTCAGCAAAAACACAAATAGCAAAACAGCATAAAGCATCAAACATTGTAGCTCATAGTTCATTTTATGTCAAGGTCTGTAAAAATCTAGTCATTTCAACTAGACTCAGTTTTATTTAGATTGTAAGGATTTATATGGGAGTTAGCTGAAGATTTGGTCATTTTTGGTATTTATATGTAAAAAGGCAGAGTTTAATCTGTCTTTATTTAAATACATTGTTTCCTGGTACTTTTTTCTGCATAAAATAGTTGTTGTTGCATAAACCCCTGTGCAGGTGTAGTCTTGTGAGTGCAATTTGGGTCAGATACAGACAGATATGTAATAGCTCTAAGAGTTTTTATCACACTCCCTTTTTTGTCAACTAATCAATCGGCAGAACATGCCTTTAGTCAACCAAGAATTTCTTTAGTTAATAAGAACCCTACCTAAGTCTTACTCAAATAAAAGCTAATTCATTTTATCTCATTTTAACACGGGCTGCAACGATTTATCATCAGCTATTATGATCCGTCAACTTTATCAGTGGCATTTTTATAATAGTAATTGTTATCTTGAATGTACAGACTCTAAAATGCATAAAAAAAGACATTTTTATAACAAAAACAGTGGCAAAACGTAAAAAAAAAAAAAAAAAAAAAAAAGAGTAAACATTTTTTCATCAATAATACACTTAATTTGTTAAAAAAAAAAATCTCTTTAGAAGACTTCAGTCACCATAGTTCAACCTTAATAATGTACATACTCCTTTGACTAGTTGACTACTGAAATAAATATTACTTGCAGCCCTCTTTCTAACATTTGGTTTCTATTTTAAAACAATAATTTCAGTTGGTATATTGTTTTACCAAAAATCACTGATCCATCGGTATCAGGGCTGAGCACCAACCAATGATGTTTATGTTGAAAATGGGATTGGAACGGCCAACCTTCGGATCAGAGGATGACCACTACCCACTCCCACAACCAACTGAGCTACTGTCGCTGCTGGTGATCAAAATCTAATCTTGATCTTATTATATGCTGTTTTGGTCCAATCACCATCACCAAAACAGTAATTTTCATCAAATTGCCATATTGTGAATACATCTATACTCAAAAAAAACCCCCCAACAATTTTCCCCACCCACTCCTCCTATTGGTCAGCTTCAGTAATGTGACAGCTTGATTTAACCAACTGCAAAGTGTGAACTATCAGAAGAGGAAGATGACTTTAGTTACCTCTTCAAGGCAATGTAAAAACACTAAGTTCACAATTAAATCAAAATTGATGCCTGGTTCCAAGAAAATTGCAATTTTTTTTGGCATATGGCCCACCCTTATCCACTGTCATTCTGCACTAATTAAGGTCATTACAGTTTCACTTTGAAGAGTAAAAGTCAGTTTACAGATAAAGTACAGATACGGATATCAAACGCTGATAATATAGGACTGATGATTGTGTTTGAAGGTAGAATATATGAGCTACTTGATTACTTTTAAGTAGGGCAGTGCAATTACTCAAAGTTTTTTATAATCATTATTTGAATTGTTGTGTAACTCAATCACAAAAAATTAGTTTGACAAAATATTACCAATAAATAAGTAAATTAGTAAATGCTGACAGAAGTAGAAGTTACGGTTTAAAGTAATTGTTATGATTATTTTTGCCAGAATCATGCAGCCTTGAAAACCCACCTCTCCCTGGCATTTAATATAAGCTACACAGGAGATTTTGATGTTTTATTGTGTATCGTATTATCTGTATATTTGTTTTTGTTAACTTTTTATGTGAAGCATTAGGACAGCTGTTTTTAAATGTCATATATAAATAAAATTGAATTGAGCCCTAACCTAAAGGTGCACTATGTAACTTTTCTTCTTCTGATCCCACAAGTCAAGACACGTCAAATCTGTAGAAAGGCAAGCCCACTCAAAGTAAGAATAAATGGTCACATTTTTATATAGTGCTTTTGTACCTTGAAGGCACTCAAACTGCTTTACATCAAGCAGACACTGGGGGCAAGGTGGCTTAAGTGTCTTGCTCAAGAACACAACAGCAGCATTCATGTATGGGAGCTAGAATCGCACCTCCAACCTGTGGGTCAGTGGATCTGACAATGATGTTTATGCCGAGAGCGGGATTCGAACTGCCAACCTTCAGATCAGGGGAGAAACATTACCAACTGAGCCAGTGTCGTCCCCTTATTAAGGTATTTTTGAGCAACAAAAATCTGTAATAAAAATAGCATGGAAATGAGAGAAAAAAAAAGCCCTAATATTGCTTTCGCTCATTTATGGTTTCCCATGTGCGCAAAGAGTAGCCAGTAATCAAACTCATTTAACGGATAACTTTTTCTATAAGACAAATGACTGTTAGTTAGAGGAAGCAGTGAAGTGTGTAATTACTCCTCTCTAAATAAAACAGTGGATTGTCTGCTTGGTTCACTGCAGTAAAGCTCAATAAACAAGCATGACCCCAGTATGACCTTCTAGTATCTAAACCATATGAAGAAGTGGCCATTTACTAAACTTTACACATGTGCTGCAAGACAATAAGTTACACACTGGACAGACAGATATTAAACCAATAGATGGGATGACTTCATAATGTTTGAAGGGTCGTGGTTTAAAATTACATTAAGGACAAATCAGATGAAGATCTTAAACATACGTGTTGACCTCGTTTAGAGCCAATATCAAAGAGCGGCCATATCATTTAGTCATAAAAATGTCAGAGCTGTACAGATGACTTGACGTCTGGGGTTCACATTTGAGCAAAAACATCAAATTTGGACTAAACTGGGAGTGTGCTCATGGTTGTCCTTATTTTGAGTGCATTTTAGTTTAGTTTTCTTCATGCAGACTTGGTTTGATCCTGTTCTAGTGTTTAATCTTATATCTTGGTCTGTTCAGAATTAGCTTCAGATTTAGTCCTGGTTTAGTCCCAATTTTGAGTTGGTGAGTGTTAACACAGCCTTAGACCTAAAGATTTGGATTGGGTCTAGTTTGGCCTGGTGTAGTTCTTGTTTAGTCCCGGTCTAGTCCTGGTTTAGTCCTGATTTAGTCCTGGTCTAGTCCTGGTTTAGTCCTGGTCTAGTCCTGGTTTAGTCCTGGTCTAGTCCTGGTCTACTCCTGGTCTAGTCCTGGTCTGGTCCGAGTTTGGTCCTGGTCTAGTCCTGGTTTAGTCCTGGTCTAGTCCTGGTTTAGTCCTGATCTAGTTCTGGTCTAGTCCTGGTCTAGTCCTGGTTTAGTCCTGCTTTAGTCCTGGTCTAGTCCTGGTCTAGTCCTGGTTTAGTCCTGGATTAGTCCTGGTTTAGTCCTGGTTTAGTCCTGGTTTAGTTCTGGTTTAGCCCTGGTTTAGTCCTGGTTTAGTCCTGGTTTAGTCCTGGTTTAGTCCTGGTTTAGTCCTGGTTTAGTCCTGGTTTAGTTCTGGTTTAGCCCTGGTTTAGTCCTGGTTTAGTCCTGGTTTAGTCCTGGTTTAGTCCTGGTCTAACGCTCATTTAGTTCTGGTTTCGATGTGGTTTGTGTGTGGAGCCACATATTAACAGAAACCTAACCTAAAGTCCTGTTGGAAATTGAAATGGAAGAAAGCACATGTCCTGTGGGAAGACACTGTCCCATAAACATGCCTGTCTTAATCTGTATTTCCTGGTTCTTCCTGAGCTCAAATTACTATGTTCAAGGAATTCACTCATTCAGTTCAGTAACAGTAAAGCCTCTTATGTGAAACTGCTGAAACTAGAACTGTAAATACTTGATCAATCATTAGAGGACTATAGGACTCAGGCACACCGCAGCAGTAGTAAAGGAGTAAAGGATCACATGTTTTAGTGGGACTGTATGTTGTCACGTGGATGAATGGGAAAGGGACTGTGCAATCTAACACATTGGATATGTCTTTGTAACTAAAGCGGGGGTTGTATGAAGAGGGATAAGTATGGAAAAACTAGGGGTTGGCAATATTAGAAAGCCAGGTCTATAGTCAATAACTGTGGCAAACCTCCTTGATAAAAGCCTGATCTCATCTGATCTCAGAAGCTAAGCAGGGCTGGGCCTGGTTAGTACTTGGATGTAACACCACTGGAAATATCAGGTACCACAGCGGAGCATGAGTGGCAAAAATGTGGTTGTATCCTTACGCGAGACACTTCACCTTCATTTTGTAGTACGAGGTATGTGCTGTGTAAATTTTACCTTGAACATGTGTGTTGTTTAGAGCCAATGTCAAAGAGTGGCCGTATCATTCAGTCATAAAAATCTTTAGCTGTACAGATGACTGGAATAGGCTTCACATTGGTGCAAACACATCAAAGTATGGACTAAACTGGGAATGAACCAGGATTAGACCAGGACTAAACCACAACTAGAATCAAACCACGTCTTGAATAATAATAATAATCAGGTTTAATCAAGTTTACGTGGTGTTGGAGGTTGTCAAAAGGGCTGATTCAGTCAGCTGTGAATTAAAGTGATCTTCAAAACAAGGTATAAAGTGATATTTCTACACTTTTCTTGATAATATTATGGCCTATTAATGTTTTGTACAATACTTGAGCCTCAACCAACACATTTACAGGCATGTTTTAACACACAGGATAAACAATTATAAGATAAAATTGTCAATATGGTCTTTGGTATAATGCAAAAATGTTATCAAAAGTCATCCCCAAAATTAAACAGCGAGCTAACATCACCATAACGACCTCATTTCATCAGCTTCATATTTTAGAGTTGCAACATTAATCAGTTTTGATATGAATGAAAGTTACATATTGAACTACACAAGTTTAAGCCTCCCCAAACGCCCAAATTCCTGCGAGTTTTTCTAAGCACGATCCACAGACCTCACCCCAGAACAACAGCAGTGAGTTTGGGCGGAGATGGGTGGAGGCAGCCCCCTGTGGAGGCGGTCGGAGCCTCTCATGTGAAGAGTTTATTCATCCAAGAATCTCAACAATGCCCCTTCAGAGAGCTACAGCTGCAGGGCCCGAAGCACATCCTAAAGACCTGAGACCAATGAAGTAAAGAGGAGGAAGCTACGGCTAACAATAACATACATGCTATTGTTTTAAACGTACAGTGTGTTTCTACCAAGAATGTCCCACAGTATGGCATTAAACTTGCAGATATTTCGTCTCTATTAAGATGTTATCGCTTTGCCTCGAATGTTCCACACTATAGCATTAAAGGTGCATTATTTAACTTATCTGGTGAGAATGTTCTGCAGTATGGCATTAAACTCATTTGGGGAAAAAAAAAATTGCAATCCGAATTGTATTTTATGTTTTAATAATAAGTTAGATTTGTGGAGAGGAAACCCCACCCACAGTAAGAATGCATGGTTTTCAAAGTACTTTTAGCAATAAAAACATATAAATGTTACAATAAATGCAAGACAGATACATTTGCTTTACTGTGGAACATTCCCATTAAGCAATAATATTTCCATGGAGACAAACAAGTGATCCCTCCACCAGAAAAGTTACAAAGTGCTCCTTTAAATTTTTAACCTTGCCGTGTTTCTGTGAGTGGTCTTGTCTCTCCACAGATCTGACCTGTAACAGCCTGGTGGTGGTGGCATTATCTGCTTGTCTACAAGGAGAAAGAAAAGTTTAAAGCCATATTGTGACATAATGACACATACACTCTAGCCTAAACGTTCAGATCCGACCCTCGACCAGAAAAGTTACACAGTGCATCTTTAAAACAGCCCAGAGCCCTGTCCGTCTGCGTTGGCCTGTGTGCTGGTGGTGAGCTCAGGCCCAGATACAGAAGTCTGAATGGGGGCAGTGTGTGAGCTCACTGAACCAGCACTGCTCCAGACACAGACATGCCCCAGGCAAGCGACAGACTGGACAGCATCGTTATACATTAAAATAATACGTGAATATGTACTGCGCTTTTCTATATAATCCCTGTTTGTTCTGACAATGCTCGTCTCCATTTTTTTGGGTTACTCTTTACAGCAGAAACAGAGCAGTACAAGCATGGTAACAGCACAGGAAGAGCATGGTAACTGGGATAATGTGCCATATTATCCAAACTATTACCAAGAAGATATTAACCATGTTCCCTGTAGTCACTGCACTGGGTTGTTTTATTGTAGCATTGTTTTATCAAGTGGAACAACAGATGTGTCCTGGACTGGGTAATGGATATCTTAAACAAAAACAAAAAACAAAAGTATTACTCGCACTTCAACAATACTTCTTCCTGTATTTATCATTATCAAGAGCAACAAAACTGAACATACAGTATATTGAAAATACATTTCATTTTTAAATATACATTTGTGGAGCACTGCAGGTTTTGTCATTTACTTATCTAACTTGTAGTTGTCCCAAGTCCCAAACTGTATATTTTTTGCAGTATTTTCAGTATTGTTTTTTTTTCCAGGTCAGCCAGTGCCATATTGGTTCTATCAAAAGATTTTTATATGGCTTTTCAGAGACTATCACAGGAAGAGAAGGTCATTAATCTAACACCAAAATGTTTCCCTAAAAATTGGTTTAATACTGTTGAGTGTTAATGTGCATGTTTCCTTTGAAGTTTACACAATACCATAACTTTTGTTCTGTATAATTGTGGTACTGTTTAATGGTACCCAGCCCCATACCATCGCTATGGAAATGAGGCTTTAGTTTCATGTAATTACTTAAAATTACACTTACACAGCAATCACAGTAACCATACTTTATCATGTTATTACCATGCTATTACTGTGTCCTCTGTGTAGTCGTCATTTGTGGAAAATAGAATAAAACTGAATTATATAGCAAGATTTTTGCCAACATTTCTTCTAAAGCCCTTCTGCATCCGGGCATTTGTAGTGCATCTCTTCACACAGCACTAGTGTATTTTTCCTATGGCTTTACTGAGAGTCCACTATGACCTCATCCACAACTGAACCATTACTTAACCTTAGCTGTGATGGAGCAGCTCCGATGACATCAGTGACCCTGGTACGTTATCACACTCTTACTACAGGAGGCTCATTTACACTGCCCTGACTCTGCAGTCCTGTTCACACGATACTACGCTAAAGAGAACCACGAGTACTGAGTCATGCACCAGAAGCGTGAATGAAAAATAACATCTAATCTGATACATGGACACAGTGTTTTAACAGGACAAGATAAACCATGGCTGTTATTGTACTGCAGTTTTGAACAAGTAGCATCAGTATCACACAAATATCAAAGTTGATAACCAAACATACTGCATAATAAGATTGTAATTTTGATGTAAATCTCAAAACAAACTATTAAATCTCCCTATTAAGCCATTAAAGGCCCAGTACCCAATTTTTCCCATGTATTTAAAGTCCTGTATTACAAAATTGACTCTTGTGAGCTTTAAGCCATGTTATAATGTTGTTACCTTATCAAAAACAGACCTGGTGTTGTATGTTTTGTTTCATTCACACGTTTGATTCAGCTTTTATTATTAGTCTGTCTACAACAGGGGTGTCCAAATTATGGCCCGAGGGCCAAATGTGGCCCTCAGACCAGTTTTTATTGGCCCTCAGGCCTCCTGCTGAACCGGCCCAATCGATCATAAGCAGTAATTTTAACAGCAAATTAAACTATTTCTACCACTATATTCTCAAACATCACATTTCAATGTGATACAGACTAAAAATGAATGTGTCAAGCCTTAATAATAGACAGCAGCTCTGTCAAAGCTGTGTTTAAAGCACCACACTGTATTGATCACCAGTCTGTGGCCCTCCGCTTCGAGTATGTTTTGAGATGTGGCCCTCAATTAAAAAAAAAGTTTGGGCATCTCTGGTCTACAGCGTCAAATCTCAAAATGCTCTGTTCCACCTTGTGATGTCATGAAGTGGTAGTTTTCTAGTTAACAGTTTCCTTTTACCTTTTGGAGTGCTTCCTGTATTACCATGCGTTTTCGGTTTGAGAGAAGAACTCAGCCTAAATATACAGGGTTTGTGTTAAACATGAGTGAATGAAACAAAACACAACTCTAGGTCTGTTTTTGATGAGAAAACAACATAACAGAACAAATCAGATCAGACAATAGAGCAAAATTTGTCTTGCCCCAGTACTTACAGATATATGTATAAGCAGCTATTGAGGTCAAAATAACTCCACTGTGCTGTCTGCATCTAATAATGAAGTGTTTTATTGTATCAGGAAGTGCGTTTGGGCAAGTTGTTGTTAGTATTACTGCGACATCCGCTCTGGTCTCTGAAAGGTTGATATTGATTTCATGATTTAATTTCAAACAAGACACAGTTGCTATATTTCTTCTTCCAAAAACACATGCTTTTACTGACAGAAGATTGGCAATAGATCATTGAAAAGACGCAAGATAATCATTGACAATTAGAAATTATCTGATTTCAATTGATCATTTGCTCTACCCCACTAGACCAAGACTAACCCAAGACTAGGACCAAACTAAGTCCACATCTGAACTAAACTAAAGTGTGAGTGGACTACACTGTGTCCACAAAATCCTTTAATCCCAACAATCTAATCAGATAACACAAAAAGATAAGTGCGGCTTCGTATTTGAGCCTTAAATTACCTCTAAATTAAACCTATAAAATTAATTTCACTGCTCCTGTACTGGAACTACCTATGAAGAAACTACATATACTACTGTCCCGTTCTTTCCCTATCATGACCCCATTGTCTTATAAACCCTTGACTACAGCTGGCATCATTTAAAAGGTGTCAGGTCAAGTTAATAATCTATCGGCAGATTGTTGTTGATATAAAATCTGTAGAAACTCGCTGCCTCCGTATCTGTTGCAGTAGTTAATAATTATCTAGAGTGAAACCAAGTAGTGGAGCTCCAACAAACAGGTCTGTGGCTATCAGCTCTGACCCTGGATAAAAACAGATGCACTGGGCTCTGTTTAGGTCTTCTGATAACAGCACCCAGCCATAAAAACTGATATAGATCTATATTTGACACTCCTTCAACTTTAAACTCCAGAAACTGCGTCAGAAATCATTTGACAGTGTAGAGCAATGTTGAAATAAAAACTGTAAAAGAGCAGTTTGAGGTGGACCAGCTAGTTAAAACTACACAGATACTGAACGAGTTTCTATTAGATTAGATTTACATTATTCAGACATTCTAGACCCATTGACTCCACTACTGCTCCTACAGTCTTATTTAGAGCGAGTAGCACATTATGAAAATCCACTTTTATGACCTTTTAAATGCTTATAACACTGGTCCGAGTGATTCGTGCATGTTTGAGTAATCCTGTATTGTTCTTCATGTTAGGCTTGTATCTCAGAAAATTTCTGTTTTCACCTACCCCTGATCCACTTTCCTGTGATTACATCATAGAGTGTATAATAGAATTGGACTGAGGGAGTGTGACGTCACCCATAGTGTTCGGCTCTAGCCAAATTAAGTCATTCGAGATAGTTATAGAGGCTAATCTGGAGCCGAGTTTCATATCTGGAATTTAGAGCACCTGTATCAAAGCAACCAAAGACTAAAAACCCAATCAGAAGCAAATTTGGTGAAGGTAACACCCTTTCATTGTCAATCAAATCTAGTCTAACGCTAGTAGGAGTGACCTCAGGGAAAAAGAGCTGTCATTAATGTTCAGATCTTGATATATGGACAAAACTGCAAAATAAAAACCCACATTTTCAGAGCACTGACACCTCAAGGACTTGACAACACAGAAATACAAAACACAACACACAAAATACATTATACAATTATTTAACAGCCACATGAAATGAATAACATCTGCAGCTTCTTATTTTCTAAACTAAACCAGACTTAGAGAGACTTATCCATGTGTTTGTCTCCAGTAGGTTAGACTACTGTAACTGCCTGCTCACTAGCCTCTCCAAATGAGCGTTAAGACAGCTGCAGTACATCCAGAACACTGCTGCTCGGGTCCTGTGCTCAGGTCTCTGCAATGGCTCCTGTGGCTCAGAGAATAGACTTTAAAGCAGCTCTGCTTGTGAACAAGTCTCTGCATGGACCAACACCAAAGTACATCTCTGATATGTTAGGGCCATATGAACCATCTCACACTCTGAGGACTTCAGGGACCGGCATCCTGCTGGTGCCCAGAGTCAAGACTAAACATGGGGAATCAGTGTTTCAGTTTTATGCAGCTAAAACCTGGAACAGTCTTCCTGAAGATGTGAGACAGGCCTCTACTTTGACAATGTTTAAATCCAGGATCGAAACAGTTCTTTTCAGCTGTGCATATGACTGAAAGGTTTTTATTCTGCATTCTTCTCTTTTAATGTCAATGTTGTGATGATTATTTATGTTTTGATTTGTTTGTATTGTGATTTTAATGTCTTTCTTATTCTTTAAAGCACTTTGAAAAACCGTATGTATGAAACGTGCTATACAAATAAACTTGCCCTGCCTAAAAGCTAAAACCAGCATGCAAGCACAGCATGGCTCTTTAACTTTAAAAAGTCTATTGACATAAATATTATCACTCAAAGCTAGTGTTTTCTAGAAATATAAAGCAGTCCTGGAACCTGCTTATGTCAGAAATTGTGTAGGGTTATTTACTCTACCTCCGCCCCTATAATCACTGTACCACAATCAGTAGCCTCTATGTAGTTTGTGCTATGATGATACTGGTGACTCACTTGAACAATACTTGCTTGCTCGTTTAAAGGTACATTATGCAACTTTTCTAATGGGGGAGCCTGTCACCTGCTTGTCTCCGTAGAAATGTTATTGCTTTGCCTGAAATGTCGTCTATATTGCATTTATTCAATTGCAGGTGTTATTACTCAAAACCACCAAAAAAAAACATGCATTCTTTCTTTGAGTGGACTCGCCTCTTCATAGAGCTGACCTGTAAATTGGCCTTAGTAGTCCTACCTGCTTGTCTCCATGGAGATAGAAGCAGGTGGCGCACACTCCTTTAAATTCAATTTTATTTATATAGCACATTTAAACTTGCATTTTGTAACTTTTCTGGTGGAAGGGCCACTTGCCCCGTCTGAATGGAGATGTTATTGCTTTGATTTAGAATGTGTCACAGTATGGCATTAAATGTATGTATCTCCATGGAGACAAGAAGGTGACGCTACCAGGCAAAGTTGAAAGATTTGTAAGGAGACGAGATCCTGCTCACAATCTGAATGCGTGATTTTCAAAGGTTTTGGGGTTTTTTTAACAATTATGACACCAGTAAGGAAAAAAGTCTAAATAGATTTTATTTAAGGTTAATGCCATACTGTGGAAAATTTCAAGCAAACAGTAAAAGAAAAATCTATTAGAGTGACAACAGAATTGAATTTTTCTTTTACTATGGATCATACTTGCATAACTGCGCGATTACACAAACATTTCAGGCAAAGTAACAACATCACCATGGAGACAAGCTCGTGCACCCATCAGCAGAAAAGTTACAAAGTGCAATTTTAAGTAAACTCAAAATAATAAAAAATTACGCCATCCAAATTCACTATACCAAGTTTAGGTGGACAAAAATAGCAGACCAGCACAATAGTTGAGCACTCTTTCATCTAATCAAATCAGGGGGGATTAAAACTGCCTGTGGTTCTCGACGGTAAGCTGTGTGGGTCATTTTGAGTTGAACTGTGATTTTTTCCAGCTAAATCCGATGTAAAACCCACTGTAGTGATAATCTTCCATTTTGTTATTCCTTACCCACTCCTCTACGTCCCTGCCCTCCGAAGCCTTTCCTCCGACCAACGGCTCCTCCCAGTAAATGTTGGGTTTTCCGTAGCGCCAAATCTTTCCCCTGGTTTTTTGAGCGTAGAAAGCTGCAACTCCCAAAGCGATGGAAACCAGGAAGCCGCAAACCATAGCAACTCCCTGAGAAAGGAAAAACACAGGAATTGGATGAAAAAGTGTAAATAAAAAACATGGTGTGAGTTCAGATCAGTGTCTTAATTACATAAAACAGCAGCCTGTAACAGAGAGGCCGGAGAGTCAAAGCAGGACAAACCAGGATGTCGCAGTGTCATTATATAATTCTGACTGTTGACAAAACACTATCCACAAAGTGATAATGGGAAGATATGAAATTTTCAAGGTATGATACACATGTCCAAAATATATAATGATATGAGGGTATACCATGGAGTTGTGTATTTTTATTATGCTTAACAAAAATAAGGGACTTGTTAAGCAAAAAAGTGTTAGCACATGCCTGGACCGCCAAAACTACACGCTTTTAAAAGTCTAGAACGTTATCCTGTCTGACCGATTTCAGTTAGGTGTGACTGACAGGTGGATCAACCAATCAGAGACATGCATGGTCCATTGCGTCAAAACAAACATGGCGGCTTACAAGCAAAAAAAGCAAAAATAACACAGAGGACTGAAAAATTGCACAGATTTCTGTAGAATCAACCAGCAAAGCACTATTTGAGAGACATTAGCGGCTGTGGTACAGATATGTGGTATAGCGCAGATATATTGTATAAGCAGCTCTGAGGTCAAAATAAGTCCGCTGCGTGCTGTGTGCATCTAATTAGAAGATCTTTTATTGACTGATAAACAGAAAGTGCAGCTCTGGTCTCTGACAGTTGTGAAAAGCACTTATAAACTCATCATGGTGAATAATTACAATGCTCAGAATGCATAAGGTAAGTGAGGAATAACTTAGAACCACTGCAAACCATTTAACATGGACTAGTTCTGCTTTTTACGCTTTTAAGACAGTAAAAACCAGGCACAGCGCCTTTACTTATCTCCAGTTCAGAATGATACGTGTGAATGAGTACATCACTTTCTATCTTATCTTATCTCACCTCCTGTGGGTCGACGAAGCAGTAGTGGTAGAGGTACTGGTTGTACATGGGGAAGCCTCCGACCCCTCCCATCGAAGAGTATCCGCCCTGGTACATGGACTGACACATCATCAGCATTGGGTTGTACATCATACTGGAGGAGCCCTGAGACATCGGGTTTACTCCAACTATGTACACGATACTGATGATGCCCTGCAGGTGAAAGAAACACACTGTTTATATGTAGAACTTGTTATATAATGCACATTAACAAGCCTAGAACAGTGGGTTTCAAACATTTCACACTAACACCACCGAAAGAAAAGATTTGGCTTTCTGAGTACCACCAGATGTAAACCAAATATATGACAGGACTGTTCCATGTCTAATCTAGGCCTAAACCAGGTCTAAAAGTCATTTCCACTGTACTGTAGCTCTAAATGAGAAATTATCCAAAAGTTGATCAAATTAACTCAATTAGGCAAATAGACAAACTAAAGAGCTGTCCAAATACCACAGTTTGAGAAACACTGCCCTACAAATCTTCACAATACTTTACAAAGACGTATAGTCTGGAATCGTATGATTAGGGCATGATTGACAGGTGGACTAAGCAATGAGAAGAGGTCAAAATAAACAAAATGGAAAATATGGGCTGACTTTTTTTTTACCATCTGATTAAATGCAAGATGAAAACTTTTATTTGAATGCAATGCACATATGTGAGTGCTCTGCTCAGGTTTAAAATGAAATAGGCTGTGTGTGTACCCAAATATTATCACCATTATTCTCCTTATATTTTATTATTATGTAGGATCAATTTTGGTTAGTTGTGTAGTGAAGGGACTTAAAATAATACAATGATAAAAATTAATAAATCTTAATCTGAAGATGCGTGAAGAGACAAGATACAACATGGCTCAAAAGTGTTAAGCTTAAAGTCTTATATTACACAAAATACACTCTTGTGAGCTTTAAGTCATGTTATAATGTTGTTACCGTCTTACATACCTGGAGTTGTGTTTCATTCACACATGTCTAAGTAACCCTGCATTATTACTCTCTCTACATCTCCAAAGCTCAAAATGCTCTGTTCCACTTTGTGATGTCATGTAGTGGTAGTTTTCAAGTTAACAACTCCTTTTATCTTTAGTTCAATAGAGATTGGCAATTCCAGGGCTCAAATAGTCCAAATGATTCTAGTGAAGGTGTATGGAGTTTAAAGACGCAGTGGAGCACTTCCTGTATTACTACATGACATCACAAGGTGGAATGGTGTTTTCAGCCTAAACATGTAGGGTTTGTGTGTTAAACCTGTGTGAATGAAACAAAACACAGCTCCAGGTCTGTTTGAGATGAGGAAACAACATTATAACAGAGGAAAATTGCGTAATAAGACAGTTGACTGTTTATGGAGATCATAAAGGGTAAAAAAAAAAAAAAAAGTATTTATTTTCTTTATATAAAAAACAAAGTGATATGTTGTAAACTTAATATGGCTCAATAAAAATGCTGTGACTAAAGAGAAGTAAACATTTGAGCTATTCCTTGTTTATGTGTTATCCACGGACAGGTTGCCATAGTAACCTAAAACAGGAAGTGATACGGAACTGACTTTTCTTACCTGTAGTATGCTCATGATGACGCTGGTTATGAGTAGAGCCAGGAAGTACTTCCGACTGCGCACGGTGGGAGACTTGGAGAAGCTTGTGATGAAAAATGCCAAAGCTATAATAAAGTTAATGGCCGCCATGGCGATCATTGCCGTTTTGGCCGAATACGGGGATATGTAGGAACCATAATAACTCCCATAATTCCCACCGTAGCTCCCGTAGCTCCCATACCCAGAACCATAACCACCATACCCGCTTCCATACCCCATTCCCGATCCGAACCCCATGCCGCCATATGCGTACTGCATATCCCACATCAAGGTAGAAGCCACACAAGCGAATATGGCGACGCACAAAACGATAACTGTAGCCATCATCGCTTTGATAATCCCAGGAGGTGAAAGCCATTTGTAAAAGTGCTGTGGTTTGTCTTCGATGTAGTAGGAGCCAGGTGGAGGTGGGTAGGGGTTGTAGTCACTCTGGGGGTCCTGGAAGCTGCCTGGTGGTCCGTACCCATTGTTAGAAGGTGGGGTATACACTGGTGGGCTGTCGTAGTGCTGCTTCTCAAACATGTTGAATCTAGAAAAACAACAAACAAAAAAAACACAATGTTAAAGAGACAGGTTTTCATGTTTTTCTAATTATAACTTGGTTTAGTGGGATAGTACCTGTGGTCAATATTTATCATGCTTGTAAATCAGTTAAGTTTGTGAGTAAAGACATTGAGAAGAAAATTTGAAAAATACATGAAGTAATGCTGAGTTTTAACACAAAATACCTCCACCTATGTCATCAACACAAAAAATGCCATCCAACATGCAGGGACGATTTACAAGGAACACATATTTCTTCTTTATTTAACACAAAAAGGTGTTATTTAATTTAATTTGTCAAATCATAAATATGGTGCGATTCAGACAACTTTTGGTCCTTCTTAACATTATGGTTGCTATAGGTAACAGTTACTGGAATTACCTCTATGTTTGTCACGTCGGCTGTCCCTACCCAATGACAAAGTAAAATTGTAAACTTTACCAAAATTTAAAAAGTAGAAAAAAACTAGCCAATATGTTTAGTTAAATCTTAAATATAATGATGTTGATTATGTTTTAGGAAATAAGTAGTCTAACCTGTCAAATGCACTTGGAGTTGTCCGTGCCTTGTCCTCGATATGACTAAGTCAACGTTGAGATCTGCATACGAGGGCGTGACTCGCTTAGTAACATATTCAGTAAATGTTTGACCACTTTGAATCGAGTGTCATTTATGAGGGTGGCTTTGTTTTGCACTCAACTGTTTCTTCCAGGTATTTGTTGCTATATAACAAACAGTTATCAAGTATCGGAAGTAATAATGAGTAGAGGTAGGGATTTACAGTAACATTTAAAAGCTTGGACACACCTTTTCATTCAAAGTTTTTTACTTTATGTTTACTAAGTTTCTTTAATTAAAAAAAATAATAATAATAATTTAAAAGGCTGATGAAAAGCTGCTGAAAAATAAAAATAAAATAACAAATATATACTTCCAAACAAGCGTAACACCTCAGACTGCCCCTGGTCCAACTGCTCCAGTGCTGGACTGGACCCTCACTCAGAGTGGTGATCTCTGTGCTGTTGTATCATCGCCTCTGAAGCTACACGCATGAGATCACATGATCGCACAAGATCACATGATCACACGACAACTATTTATTTATTAAGGGAAAAGGCTGCGGTCGGCCCCAGGTTTGGCAAGACAGACGGAATTAATAATAAGATGGAAGAACCGCAGCACCTCCACCTGCACCTCCTCCTGCACCTCCTCCTATGGCCACTGGACCGGAGCTACACCGTCTGAGCCCGGGCTCAAATTATTTTGACTTTAATAAATATACAAGCAGTTGATGTAAAACAGATATTAAAATACTTATTTAAAATTCTACTGTCATATCACCCCCCCTTGCTCTGGTGACCTTAGATTTGAGGTCTTCAAATGGGCACAGCGATGTCGGCACCAGGAGGAGGAGGAGAGCAGGGAGAAACAATGCCTCCTTTTTAGCCTCTTCCACCCCCACAGTGCAGACACACACTTTGAACAGCCACATCCTGCTACTTAATATTGTTTTCTAACTGTTTGTGAGTCTTATGAAAGTTTTCAAGGCCAATTCTGCAAAAACGAAGGTCTTTCGTTCGGTCATTCTTCGGGGAATTAAGTTCAACAACAAGAAGTAGCAACACACTGGAGCCGAAATGGTTATTTTACTTTAGTCTACACTTCCTCTGATTTGAACTGTAATGCAGCAAGTAGCTAATATGCAGGCCCTCGCTTAAAGACACAATAACTCACACTTTTAACACCAACAATTGTTCTGACTTGGCTCAATCAATTCATAATTCAGAGAAATTAGGGCAACAATACTATGAAAGGAAACTGCTGATTTACTTATGAAACTGAAGAGGATTGAATTAAGACTTTACAATATAATCATATTTAAAGCAAAGTAAGAGGATCAATCAATTAATCACGGAAAAAAGGGTTGAGTTTTCCAAACGAAATAAATAAACCAAGACCAAACCACCTTAGATTTAGGAAAAAAAAAAACTTTTTTCATTTTTGATTTATTTTACATTTTAATTTATAAACTGTATTTATTTGAAGCAAAATATTCAGATTAAAAGTTATTGCACTGAATTATTAACATTTTTTTGTGTTTTGCGCAGCTCTAATTAATGGTAAAAACAATGGTGTGTTTGTGTACATACATAATACAAAGATTTGTCATTTTTATATTAAGTTTTATATTAAGTTAAAATCAACAGTTTGTAGTACGCAGTTTATATTTGCTTTGCTTTGAGCGTTGCCTCATCAGAACCATTTGTTCAGAACAAAGCAGCAGGAGCTTAAATAATAACAGGACAATCTGTTTTGTGGTGTTTCAGGTATTTTCTGACAGATAACAGATAAGTTCAATAAACCTCCTACAGGGACAATAAAGTCGACCACAACTTTAAACTCCACATTGTGAAATACTTTGAAAACATTTTTCAACGAAATACATTACATCATATCACAGACTTTTTTGCTGCTTAGAAAGGGCAGAAACCACAGAGCACTAATGTTGCACAAGCTGCAAACAAACTGTCAAGTTAAAGGTGCACTATGTACCTTTTCCAGTGGGGGCCAATCACCATGGAATATTTTTGCTGCATCATATGTTTTTTTGCAGATTCTGCAGGATTGCAAGAAGATAGAACGCCATATAGACTCTGCATTGTATAAAAATCATTAACAAAACATATGCCCTGAGGAATGACAGGTCCAGGTGGCTGTGGGGGATGAAGCACTCAATTTTGTTACTTCAGTAAATGTAAAGATACAGCGGTAAAAAAATACTCAAGTAAAAGTAAAGTACGGATACATAAAACTTCTACTTAAGTACATTACTTTACTACTTGTACTTCCGTTACCTTGCACCACTGCAAGTTGGACTGTAGGTCGTGACAGTGGCACTATCTTTATATCTTTATTCTAAACTTTTTGGTGGATTTTTGTCTTCCGATAATCAATGTTTGCACATATCAATATTTTAAAATCCATTCCATGGCGAGGCCCACAAGATGGAAGTAAAACTGTACTTAAGTTTAAGATATCACAGACACCAACGTTCATCATCCCTGGACTTTATGATCACAGCGGTGTATTATGTAATACAGTTGCCCCGTGTTGCTGCCTTGGCGGACATCTTGGCGGGAAGACAGTGACATGGTCCATTGAGCGCTGGAGCGTCTGAGGAGGGAGTCTCTGTAAAAGTGCCCCAGCACAGAGCCATAACTCTGGGCTCTTTGTGCTCTGTGTCCGCCTCTGTGGAGCAGGTCTCAGCTCAAACACTTACTATTATACCACCGCCAGCACTGACCATCTTTCACTGCGCTCTTTCTCTCCATCCCTCCCTCCCTCTTTGTCTCTACCTTTCTCAACTTCTCTCAGTCCCTCTTTTCTTCTTTCTCTTCTCTAATCCCTTCCCCTCTCATCTCTTCCTTCCTTTCTACCTTATCTTTTCCTCTACCAACCTTTCTCAGTGCTTCTCTCTCTTGCTCACTCTTTCCTTACATGTATACATTCCTTTTACCTCTCTCTTTCCTACCTCTGTCAGTTTCTTTTTCTCTTTCTCTTTCTTCTTTTTTCTTTTCATCTCAATCTTTCTCTCCTTCTCTAGCTCTATCTCTCCCTGTCTCTTTCTATATTTCCCTTACTACCTCTCAGTCTCTCTTCTTCTCAATACCAGCGACCCTCTCTCACTCCATCTCTCTCTGCACTGACCTCAACCACTCCCTCCAACGTCAGCCCTCTCTCCTTCTCTTCTCCTCCTCTCTTTCCCCCGTTCTCTCTTACCCTCTCTACCACCCATATATTTGTCTCCCTCTTCCCTCCCTCCTTCCCCCCTCTCTTTTCCCCAATCTCTCTCTCCCCCTTTGAATATCTCTCCTCTCTCCTTTCTCTCTCTCCCTCCCTCTTCCCCCTCTCCCTCCCTTTCTCCTTACTCTCTCTCCCTCTACATCTCCCTCTTTCTCTGTCGCCATCTGTAACTTTTTGCCTTTGTTTCTGGGGCAGGGGGCCAGACATCAAGGCTGCTCCTCACCAGAATTGCGTTGCCATGGTTTCAGGTTCGCAAAAAACTTGGCCGTAGACGAGGGAGCGGTGGACAAGAGCTGCTCTGTCTGAAGCCTGTGCGGAGGGAGGACAGGTGTCGCTTTACCTCGGCTTTGTTTAACTCCATGTTTAAAATTTCATCCTGTGTTTTGGGAGTTTAGGAGTTACTCAGAGAAAATAATCTGATAGGTATAGAATTTTTTATAAAGGATTTTCAAAACTGCGGAACATTTGAGGCAAAAAATAGACTAAAATAAAAGCTTTTTTAAAAATTTTGATGTTTTAATAGAACAGAAAAGCCTTAAAGTTTATATTTCCACAGAATCATTCAAGTGACGTGCCACCTCCAGAAAGTTACTTGATGTTGCTTTAAGAAATAGAAAACAATAGATCAAAACTGGCTGGATTGGAGACAAGGATGAGTAGCTGCATCTATTAGTGTAGACGCCAATGAACATGTTATTTAGTTAGTTTTTTACTATAGACCATCCATCCATTTTCTTCTGCTTATCCGGGGCCGGGTCACGGGGGCAGCAGTCTAAGCAGGGACTCCCAGACTTCCCTCACCCCAGACATGTCCTTCAGCTCCTCCAGTGGGACCCTAAAGCGTTTTCTACTATAGACGAGTGGCTCTCAAACTTACAAATACACCAAGTACCATCAAAGAAAAGATTTGGCTTCTCGAGTAGCAGCACCAGATCCAAGCCAAGTCTATAACAGGACTATTCCGGGTCTAATCTAGGACTAAACCAGGTCTTAAAGTGTTAAAGACTATATCATTTCGACTATACCTCTAAACAAGAACTCCCCTAAAGTTTGGTTTTCAACTTTAAATAATTTTTAAACAGACACTGGGGTCACGGGAGGCTAAGTGTCTTGCCCAAGGACACAACAACAGCATTCCTCTGGATTCAAACCACCAACCTTCGGATCAGTGGACAAACACTCTAGGAACTGAGCTACTGTCTCACCATTCTCTGCACGAAAGGAGCATAGATCATAATCATGCTTTTTGCTTTTTTACAACACAGTATAACATTTTAGACCCATTGTAAGAATATTTACGACTCAACATCTTTGATTGGATAAATGGTTTTGGGGCACGCTTCCATCTGATTGTAAAGCAGAAGGTTTGGGCCCATGGAAAACCAGAGCAGTAACTCAACACTCAGCAGTGATGGTTCTCATAACGTCTCTTCAGGTACACACCCACAACACACACACACACATGAGTGGTCCTTTGACTCATCTCGAGGGCACCACCTCAGGTTTCACAGGGAAGTCTCATCAATTATGGAGCTAAGAGCATCACATCGTTACATCTCAACAATGGTGTAAGGTTAAGGGTGACAGAGCAGATTTTATCAAAGTGGATAAGATTAGAGCAAAACAAGATCTCTACTGATTCTCGTCCAAGCTGTCAAAAACACACTCTGCTGTATCTCACTACATCAGCAGGTGGCCTTTACAGATAAGCAGCTGTGATTCTCAATGGTGGTGTGGGCCGTGGGTTGCCCTCCTGACGTTTCCTGTTTTCCCAGATAGATGCCATTTTGAGAACTTTTGAGCATAGACAAGAGTATTTAATTATGATTGTGGACCATGATATCAATTATCATTTTTCAACATATAACTCTTGAATACAGCAACCTGACTGCAGCAATTTTAATCCATCCCCCATTACTGTTAAATTACAGAATTAATAAAAATATCATTAAAAAAAACCCCATTACAATAAAAAAAAATTAAAAAATCAAAAATACCTGATTTTAAACTATGAGTCGGGAACATGGTTAGTTAGAACTTTTATCCCCGCCTACTTTGATAATGCCCCATGACACAGAAACAACTGTCTGGGATCGTGTCATGTAGTTGATTTATTATAGTTCTCCAATCTCTGAGCACTATTTCCTGATATGTAAAATAAACAGATTGTATTTTACAGTCTCAATCAATTGCTTTTTTAGCAGCTTTTACTCTACAATATATTTAAAAGCATTTAACTCTACAAGAATTGCTTTTACCTTTTGTTCAGTAGAGATTAGCAATTTGAATTATCTAAATGATTCAAATGAAGGTGCATGGAGTTTAAAAACACAGTGGAGCACTTCCTGTATTACCATATGACATCACGAGGTGGAACAGAGTGTTTTCTGTTTGAGAGAAGAACTCAGCCTAAGTATGCAGTGTGTGTTTGTTGAACCATCTGGATGATGTTGTTATTGAGAGCTGACTCCACGAGCAGCACGTGTTGCTCTGTTTGTTTGTTGTTTCTCATATTTGGGTGAGTGTTGGGTCAGTCCTCCCACAGAAGCAGAGTTTGGACCTCGGTCACGGGTCAGTCGCCCACAGCTTCACTCATCTGCTGCTCATGAAGGAATTCCTCTCATCCACTCCTCAGTCACATGACTCTGATCTGATCCAAACAGGTCCAGCAGAGGAGGGTAGTACTCAATTACCCCACACTCTTACTCCTACTTGAGTACTATTTAGTTTGGGTAAAAGTTTTGCCTACTCTTCTCACTGTGAGCAAATCTACAAGTGGCAAAAGCTTTATGTTGGCAAAATTAAATGTATTTCTCGCAAAGCTTCTTCAATATATATTTTTATTTTTCAAATTGTGGTCTAACTTTTCTGTGTAGACTCTGCACACCTGCCCGGGCGGCATGTGCACTGGACGAGAGGCACTTGACTAATAGGTTTTAAGAAGACTCCGGCACACTGTCTCATTCTTGGTTCACTTTTATTAGCACATTAGAAGATTTCAACCCCTCTGACTTTCTTCAGGTTTCAGAGAGACCGAAACATTGTACCAGAGCTGGCCCTAGCTTTCAGGTGAATTTCTCTCTGGGGCCCCCAAGCTGAATTTGTCTCTGGGGCCCGTGGTAGTGGATGCCTCCTGGCTCAGCTATTGGTGATTCACATTTGACAACATTATGACTCTGCTCCCATCACCTTGAACAGTTGTATTTGTATTTATATGACCAACATCAGACTGAAAACGCCAGAATGTTACAGCTACTATAGTCACAAGAACAGTAGACATCATATAAGGGGGGGGTCAAGATTTTTGAAATTCTACACAAATTTCTGGTAGATGTTGGCGACAGTGGGCTTAAATTTACATTATAAAGGGTCCTTACACTGGTGTAAACACATAGCTGCCCTGACCTCGGCCCGACTCAAAAACAAATGTAGCAGCAGTAGATATTTGCTACAATAGATATAAAACAAATGTAATCGTTTTAAAGGGATATTTAGGCTGCTGTAAACACACAAGCCCTTTCCAATAAAACTTGATATATTATTTTCAATGTAAATGTTTGGGGTCTTGGGGATCTCTGCTGGCCTCGGGGCCCTAAGCAGCTGCTCAGTCCGCTTATAGGCTGGACCGGCCCTGTGCTGTACTAATAAACGTGAACTAAGGGTGAGACAGTGTGTGGGAGTTTTCTTAAAATCTTTCAGTCAGTGTGGTCTAACCTTTGAAAGTACTACCTTTTGAATAGGCCTGTCATGATAATTACTATATCAACTTATCCATTAATATATAATGGGATTTTTTGGGTTCAATATTTATAATGTGTACATTTTAGTGGGAAATTGTTAGTTATTTTTTGGCAGTATAAAGTTGAATAAATATGTTCTATGACTTACTGTTTTGTTTTTTTTAACAATATTTTAGATTTAGAATAGTGTTTGTGGTTTAAATCTGCTTTTGGGTTATTGTGTCACAGTCAGTTTCAATAATATGATTTATCGTCTATATTTTTTTCAGTAATATATTGAACTTCAAAATTATCATGACAGACCTACTTTTGAGCCTTATTTATTTGTTTTGTCCATCCACTTACATTAACTTCAACTTAATACATTGAGTTGAATTTTTGGCTACTCTACACACCTCTGGACCCATGAGCACACACATGAACCAGCCAAAACCTCCTCAAAACACACACAAAGCAGCACAATACAGTACACACATGAGTCTCCCACAAAAATGTGTTGTTTTCACTCTATGTTTATGGAATATGTAGATCAGAGCTAGACCTGTCACGATAATCACTATATCAACTTTTGTTCAATGTATGAAAGCTGGAGCAACATTTTTGGGGCTCAGTATTTATCATGGGTCCTTTTAGTTTGTAATAGTGGGGAGATTTTGCAATTTTTATGTAATAACTTAAGATTTGAGCTGTAGAGAGTAGAATAAATCAGTTCTATTGCTAATTATCGGCTCATTCTGACATGTATTTGTTGCAGCTCAGGCCTTTTAATGTTTAAAAATTGGTTTACTGAGATTATTCTGCTTTGTGTGAGTGGCATACAGTTTTTTCAGCATCATCGTTTATTGTGATATTTCTCTGTAGCGATATATAGTGTGCTTCAAAATGTGTTATCGTGACAGGCCTAGTTACAGCAGTGTTTCCCAACCAGAGGTTCACATGCACTTAGCAGGAAAGACTTGGGGGAATGGTGTCACATTTCAAAAGAAGATTAAATGAAACAGTACGGCTGGAAATCACAGGGTCACTCACAATTCGATATAACTCACGACACATAGCTCACGATACGATATAGGGATGCATACAATGTATTTTAAGAACATCTTTGTTAACCCATTACCTGCACAAACTATGAAATACAGAACCTTCACTAAACAAGCAACAAAACTGTAGCACTGTCACAAAATAATGTACCAAAATATAAAATATCAAATATCAAATAATACTGGTATATGGATAAACATACTAAATAAAGACATGTATAGGGAGTACAGGGACTACAGGGAGTATGCATAGGGAGTACTCAGAGAGGGACAAAAGCTTTTGAGGGTACTCTAAATGAGAAATGTTGGGAACCGTTGGATTATTAGACAGTATCCAGTAGATGCTGAGCAGTGCGCAGGTACATTTAATCCAAATTCAAGCACTTTTTAATTTAGATTTTATCTTTGTCATCACCTAAACTTGGAAGTGCAGACAAGAGGAGCAAAATTTGATTTAAACCAATGTAAATGGATGTATAATGCCAATAGAACAAAAGAAAAGGTTATAATTAAACTGAAATGTTACTCAAGTAAAAGTACAGATACCAGAGCAAAAAATACTCAAGTAAACAGTAAGCAGCACATGGAAAAATTTACTTAAGTACAAGTATTAAAGTACCCCTGCAATATGTACTTAAAGAGTACACGGTAAAAGTGTTTTGCGCAGAGTTTGAGGTTTTATAAGGCTTCAAATATAGTGATTTTACTAAAGATTTGTGCTGAATTTTGTTCAACAGAAACAATTAAGTCATTTTTTTCCTAGCTGTTTTATTTGTATATTTTTGTTTATGAACCCTTAAAATATAGTGGAGTAGAAAGTACATATACCTGCTCTCAAATGTAGTTAAGTAAAAGTAAAAAGTATCCACTGTAAAACTGACTAAAGTACAGATATCTCAAAATTGTACTTAAGTATTGCACATTACTACTTTTGTTTGTTACATCCCACCACTGATTTTTAGTTTAATACAGTTAGATTTGAGGATTTTGATATGTAATTAATCGAAGCAAATCTTGGAACAGTCCTGCTCACACAAACTAAGCCCAACTCCCCCAAAACGCGCAGGTGGTCCACTAGTTCTGGTCCAACGCGCGTAAAAACAGTTCAAATCTCTTCAATAACTCGTTTATAATTGCAAACTACTTCATTTACAGACACGTGGCCACGATAATCCACTAATCCCACCTGATTAAACCGTATTAACAGAGTAGTAAAACAGTTTTTCACGCGAGAAAACGGGACAATGGCGAGGCACCTGCACCAAACACAGCGTGCGTAACAGCGCAGCTCCAAAGGGAAAGTAACGGGACTTTTATGTGGCCAGTGATTATAAACTTCAAAACATGATTCTGTTCAGTAACTTTAGTGACAGAAGAGTTAATAAACGCATTATAATGTGTAGTTTACGCAGCAGGTTGAGTCTTACCTGCAGACTGCTGCGTGAGGTGAGGAAAACTTTGCCAACCCCCGGAGCGTTTCCTGTTGAGACCTTTTTCTTCAATAAGTGGCAGAGGGAAAAAAGTAAAGCTCAACAAGTTTTCGTTGGAACTTGGTAAAAAGCTTTGGTTAGTGGAGTTTGTGGTTTTAGAGGCAGATTGTTTCAGGAGCTGCTGCCGGGACGCGCCTGGAGCCAGAACCGTGAGCCAGAGCCGTGTGTCCTGCCGCCTGTGTCCGCTGTGATGAGGCCAGTGACCGCAGCACACCCACAACCGCACCGCTTCAGCACTACCGCCAGAGGTCGCACTCACACACGAGTTTGACTGGCCTTGGATTTAAATCAACATAATGATAAACTACTTTTTACTTTAGAGCAGTGGTTTTTAACCTTGTTGGAGGTACTGAACCCCACCAGTTTCATCTGCACATCACCGAACCCCTCTTTATTGAAAAATAAAATATGATTTTTTCAAATTCAAGACATAGGTGAGTTTTACTGGTCACAAAATGAACTGTGCATTAACATCACTGTTCAAAGAACAAAACCAATACAATGCATGAACTCACAACAAATCACATACATACCTTTTCACAAATACATGACCTTTTTTAATACTACCACACTAAAATGATTTTAATTTTTAACGTTATGTATTCCAATAATGAACTTATTGTATTTATGCTATTTGTTATTTTTAATATTTTAACACGCACCCATCACCTCATTTCCATCAGGCTACAATAATAATGAATATTTACTGCAAATCAGTGACTTCTGCTGTTGCCTTTGAGAGACCAGTTTGTGTGTTGTGTGAAGTTGAGTGTTTAAAAAAATTGAGGAAGCAAGGAATAGTATGTAGGATTTCTAAAAACTTGAAATCCGGACCATCTTAGGAGCAAAAATACCAGTATATGTTCAGTCAGTAAATATTTTTAGATTAACCAAATTTAAGCAGCAATGTCACAGATCTCCTGCATAGTGCGCCTTGCATTCTCCTCTGGGCCTTTGCTCATGTTTAATCTTTGTGTGCCAAAATCTAGTTTTTAGTTGTGTGTTGTGTGAAGTTGAGTGTTTAAAAAAATGGAGGAAGCAAGGAATAGTATGTAGGATTTCTAAAAACTTGAAATCCTGATCATTGTAGGAGCAAAAATACCAGTATATGTTCAGTTAGTAAATATTTTTAGATTAACCAAATTTAAGTGGCAATGTCACAGAGGTCCTGCATAGTACGCCTTGCATTCTCCTCTGGGCTTGTGCGATTCCCGCTCCTTTGCTGTGTTTTTTTCTGAAAGGGATGCAATATTATGTAGGAACGTAACAGACACAACATTAACAAATTGTCTAAATTTACTCTTGACTAAATACTATTTGAGAAAAGAGTCAATCTGAGCATGACACTTCAGTGTAGTTTCCTGCATAGTACGCCTCACCTTGTGTGTGTTTTGAGCGGGTTCCACATTGGGCATAGGAGGGTTAAAAAACTCAGTAATATTATTTAGAAATAATTATTATAACTCATTTGAAGTACATCTACAATAAAATCCCTCAATGGGGAAATATTTACTTTTTGGTTTTTAAATCCCAATGGCTTTTATAAAGCCATTGATGGTTAGCCGGGGTCTTCTCTTCTTTTAGAGATTTGGGTTTGTCCATCACTTAACAATTAGTGGGACACTCCCTGTGTGTCCTGTATTGTAAGTTGTTGGTTCAGGTATGAAATGCATATAGTATAAAAATGAGCACATGTGCACTAGAATGTAACGTGATGACGTTGGAAAAAGTCTCTTTGGAGACTGGAGGTTGTACTTTTACTTTAAAATGAATTGTAAGATGCGGAGACTTGGGTTTGTTCTCTAACTTATCGGCTGACATGACACTCCCTACTTCTCCCTTTTCTCCAGCTTTATTGTAAAAGTAGTGTCTAAATGAACATGTGTACTATAATGTAATGTTATGTTCTTGTAAACAGTCTCTTTGGAGGTTGTACTTTTACTTTAAAATGAATTGTAAGATGTGGAGACTTGGGTTTGTTCACTAACTTGTCGGCTGGTGGGACACTCCCTACTTCTCCAGTTTAAACTGTGTAAAAGAATTAATTGTAGAAGTAGTACTGGTATACAAATGAACACATGTATACTACAATGTAATGTTGTAAATAGTCTCTTTGGAGACTACTTTATTTTGATCCTGATGCATTGTAAGATGTGGAGATGTGGGTTTGTTCACTAACTTATCGGCTGGTGTGACACACCCTGCTTCTCCTTTTTCTTCAGTTTCATTGTACAAGTAGTGATTAAATGAACATGTGTACCATAGTGTAATGTTGTGTTCTTGTAAACAGTCTCTTTGGAGATTGTACTTTTACTTTAAAATTAATAATAAGATGTGGAGATGTGGGTTTGTTCACTAACTTATCGGCTGGTGGGACACTCCCTACTTCTCCTGTGTGTATAATGTTAATATGATACAACATTGTACTTGCTTCTTTACATTGAATGTGTTTGAAAAAGCCTGTTTTTACAGATGGAAAGAAGGACCTAAAGTGCATTTCTATAGGTTTGTGTATTTGTCCTATAGAAGGAGGGTGAATTTGCACTTAACACCTTCCTCTCAGTCCCATAAAAAGGGCTTTGATTGACAGGCGGCCTACTAGATGTACAGCAGCAGCATAAGATGAGAGTCCACAGTGAAATTTAAGACATGTCCCTGTGTTTGTGCTGGAGCTGAAGACAGAGGACAGAGACAGGGACCCTTCAGTCAAACAACACTTGTGACACAAGTTTATTATTGAACCTGTTTGATCACCAAATAGGTCTTATTTTATCTATGTCCATAAATGTGTTCCAACGTGAGGCTGGAGTCGGCATGGATCCAACATGGTCTGGTGAGTAAGAGCAATGTAAAAGTCATATTTTTGTTGTTTTCCACTACAATCATTTCACTTTTTACAGAGAGTCTCTGATGGAGCTGTCCATGGTATCATCTTCACAGTGCAGTGAAGACGATACGGAGGGACCCTGATCCTGACATTAGAGCATGACTCAACACAGTGAGAAGGTATTCTGTCTCTGGAGAAATAATACAGATTGTTTTGAAACCAGAGTCGTTATTGCACTTTTAGGATATATTTGAAGCACTGTAATTTAATCCTGTTATAATTCTGTACTTGACTGATTAGACTTCCAAGTCCAGTTTTCACATCCCTGTTCCTGTCTGTGTCTGGCAGAGTAGAAAGAAATCCACAGTTGCCACCATCTCTACTCTGTCTTCTACAACTTCAATCACTTTTCCAGCTGTGGCTCCAGTCAGATGTAAAACAACACGGATCCACAGACCTCTGTAAGCCATTCTCTGTGTATACATGTTAAACCTGTATCTGTAAATTAGAATAGAATGTTATACCAAAGTTATATCTCACCACATGTGTTTTAGGATCCAAAAACATTCCTGGAGTGTGACCTGTCAGATGTTCTGGCCCACCTGAGAGGAAGAGGTGAACAAGCCCTGGTCCAAATAGAGACTTGAGCCAACACAAGTGAGAGGGCCTTCAGTCTGTGTGATCTGCTGTTCCTCTGAAGTACAATCTAGTCACACAGTTCCTTGGGCACACTCACATCCCAACCTCTCACTAGCTGCAGCATTTAAGCCTGGGCTTTTCTCCACTTCTCTACCAGATCGTCAGTCTACCACAGTGAGAAGACTCTAAGCACTGTACATTTAAACTTGATTTTGAATGATTTGCTCACAGTGTTTTCTTCTGCGACCCTCAGACATCTGTGCCTCCCAGCCTTCTCCCATGCCAGTACCTACCTGCTCCAACAGCAGTATACTTATTACTTTACTACATTACTTATACTTGAGTACATTTTTGGCTACTGCACTACCTCTGAAACATCAGAGGAGTAAAAATGAAAGAAAGAGGAGAGACGACATTCGGTTTACACACAGAACATGTGCTTTATTTCAGTGATGTTACACAGGTCATTTTAGCAGATGTGCTCTACATAATGAACTATGGAGGTGATTAGCAGCATAAATGTGAATCAAAGTGTATTTCATGTAAACAATTATATATAAATATATATAAGCACATATATCAATATATATAAGAGACACATTTAAAAGAACATTGACTTCTTATTTCCTCCTTATTCTGACTGGCCAGATGAACACAGTCAGCAGACAGGCCGCTGCTGCTAAGGCCACGCCCCCTGTCACTGTCGCCATGACGTCACGGTAGAACCACACACAGTCCGGACAGCACTGCTCTGAACTGGACTCAAACAAACAAAGGGATTATAAGTTTGTAACTTCATGTAATAGGTAGTCTTCACCTTGTTATGGGATATTTCTTCATTGTTATCTTCATTGTTTCTTAGGGATTGGCTGAACAAACCTGTAATATTAATCTTATGGCTTAAAGCTCTTTTAAATGACAACAGTTGCGTCTTTGGGGTTGAATAATGGCACTGTAAAGCTACTGTAAAAAAAAATAATGTCACTTTTGTTTATTTAAACTGACAAAGATGTTGAACTTTGTGGCAGTTTTTGTTTCATGTGGATAGGCCTAGTAATTACAGAGATATTAACCATAAACCAGGTCAACACATCTGCATCTGACAGTTGAAAGGCCCGTATAACGCTATTTTCTGATCTGTGTTATAATGTAGTGTCCTCATCACAAACAGACCTGGAGTTGTGTTTTGTTTCATTCACACATGTTTAATACACAAATCCTGCATATTTAGGGCGAGTTCTTCTCTCAAACTGAAAACACTCTGTTCCACCTTGTGATGTCATGTGGTAATACAACCACTACATGACATCACAAGGTGGAACAGAGAATTTTGAGTTTTGGAGATGTAGACAGACTAATAATAAAGGGTTACTCAAACATGTGTGAATGAAACAAAACACAGCTTCAGGTGTGTTTTGAGGAGGAGATTACATTATAAAGCTCACAAGAGTCAATTTTGTGTAATATAGGACCTTTAAACAGCAAATTCCATGATAGAATTCTGACCTGTCTCCAGCTCCACCTTAAACTATGGGGATGTTACAAAGAACCCAACCTATGGACTTGCCCCTGTCCCTCACCTGCAGGGTTGTAGGCTCTGGATCAGGATGACGCCCAAACCATTGGCCACTTTGTCTGTGAGGCTCATGGACCCGAACACAAAAGCACCACTTTGCTGCAAAATAAATACAAACTTCATTAACTTTCATTCACTTCTGATCCAAAATAGTTGAACAGTGGAATATTTTTGAACATATAAATTGCCTTCATTACATAAGCATCTACCTCTAGCTTTTTTTTTTGTTTTTTTTGTTTCACTCCCCACTGGACAGAATCAGGAAACTGATTAATGTAAAAAAAATAAATAAATAAATAAAACTAATAAATAATAAATAATAATGATACAATACATAAAACTTGACTAGCGCTTTTCATGACACTTAAGGCAAAACACAAATGAAAGAAACAGGCCAGGGGCTGCCAGAGGGTGGGGGCAGCAGCAGCAGACAAGGCCCTGTCCTCCTGAGTCTTATGTTTAGTCCTGATGGGAGGAGACAGGAGGTTTGCATCAGCTGATCAGAGAGCACGGGTGGGTGTGTGATGGTGGTGGAGGAGCTCAGAGAGGTAGGTGGGGGCCATGTTACGGAGGGAACTTGTACACAATGCCGAGAAGCTTAGGGGATGGGGAGCCGGGGGAGATCTCTCAGGATAGGACTCAAACTTGAGTATCAAAGACAAAATTGTCTTTTTGCCTCCAAGTCCCTCCAGATCTAAACCAGGTCTATTATAGGTCTAAATTAGAACCAAAAAAATTGCTACAGTAGATCTAACCAAGAACTTACTTAAAGGAGAAAACTGTGAAAAAAAACCTGACACATAATTGAGCCAAATCAACAGAAGCCTGAAGGAGCTCCACTGTTTGAGAACCACTCATTTAAATCATTATACATCCAAGGCCTATTTCTTTATAAAACAACAATACACTATAACATATCATACTTTTACAACAAATGGAATAAATGAATAAATAGGAGAAACAAAACTGGATGTTGGTGTGTGTTTAATTATGTGAGGTATTGACTTTGGATTTTTGAAAAGAGGAAGAGAGAATCAGGATCAATCAATCCATCGATCAATGAACAGATAAACTTACGGTCTGTTCGCCGATGAGTGTGGTCGTCATGGACAGAGACATGACCAGGACAACGGCTGACCCAGCTCCTAACATCACTGCAGCTCCATAGACGCTCTGAGCTCCCATCGACCGGTCCACAAACACCCACACCGCGAAGCCAAACACCAGCAGCAGACCAACCAGGTACGTCACCTGTGAAACCAAAGAGCGTTTTAAAGAGCCACTATGTTACTTTTCTGGTGGAAGGTTGATTTGCCTGGAATGTTCTACAGTATTGAACATATAGATCTTTGCATTTATTCATTTACGTGCGTTTTTATTGCTCAAAAACAACAGAACCTTGAAAAACATGGATTCTAACTGTAAGTGGGGGGGCCGCTCCATAGATGTGACTTGTAACCCAGGTCTAGTGGCATCACCCGTTTGCCTCCATGGATTAGTTTAATGCCTTATTTTGGAGTATTTCAGGAAAAGCAATATCATCTCCATGGAGACAAGCAGGCAACGCCACCAGATGTTTACAAGTCAAGTCTGTGGAGAGGCAAACCTATTCACTGTAAGAGAATGAATTTCAAGATCTTAAATTATTGGAGCCCTGGTTTAGTCCTGGTTTGGTCCTGGTTTGGTCCTGGTTGAGTTCCGGTTTAGTCCTGGTTTGAGTCAAGGTAAGTCCTGATGCAGACTTATTTTGCTCATGTTCTTTAAGTTCTTGATTTAATCCCAATTTTCTCAAGTCCTACATGCAAACTCACTCTTGTTATCAATTTCATTTATAACTTAATATTTCTAACGACTTCTCAAAATAAAATATAAAATAAAAGTATGTGACATGATCTTACTGAGATTCCAATGCGTTTACTGACAGGTTTCATGGCGAGAGACGAGCCAAACCCACTGACGTACATCACAAGAGGAATGGTGGCTATGAATTTCTAGAGAAAGGAGGGAAATCTGTTATTTTTCCTGTCAGTGGCTTTGAACTGTGTCAATATAATTCTGCCTTCTCACCTTTGGTAACATGAGCGAGCTGGTGAGATAGACCGACATGTAGGTAACAGACAGGTTCAGTATGAGCCGGGAGCACATGTAGAGGAAGGCCACCTGAAAGATAAGGTCAGAGTTTAACACAGACCTTGAAAGTGTGAAATCAGCTCATTTACAAGTTTGTGTGAGCTGCCGACAGTGATCAAAGGCCCCATATTACACTGGATACAGAGACATCTCTCTGTATCTCTCTGTTTCTCTCAGTTTCTCTCTCTCTCTATCCATCTGTCTGTCTGGTGTGTGTGTGTGTGTGTGTGTGTGTGTGTGTGTGTGTGTGTGTGTGTGTGTGTGTGTGTGTGTGTGTGTGTGTGTGTGTGTGTGTGTGTGTGTGTGTGTGTGTGTGAATGTGATGTGTGTGTGTGTGTGTGTGTGTGTGTGTGTATAAAGTGTGGTTTATAAAGTGCTTTGGTGCCTTGAAGGTGGAAACGAGCTAAATAATGTGACCATTTGCTATTTTAATGCATAATTAAAATAATTTTGTAGCTCTCTGGTCAAATCAGGTTAGCTGTTTATTAGCACCCTGCTTTTCTAACCCTGCACCATTATTGCTGTAATGTGATCACTTTCTGTATCTATACACATCAGGCGACATCCACACAGTCCCAGAGCGTTCAGACTGTAAACAGACTGAGGACTCACCTGGTAAAACGATGCCTCTTTTAACCAGTGTTTCCACTTCAACACTGTACTTGGTTTATTCTTCACTTCAGAGTTCACAGTCAGCCTCTCTGTTTCTGGGCTGGACACGTGTTCCTTTGTCCCAATGTGAAATATCAGAGAGAACAAGGCACCGATACACAGCATAATCAGGGACAAACTCTGAAACACAAAATGCAAACCTTAAAATACATATCTACATTTACATTATAATATCTTTGGTTGTTTTTGTTTTTTTTGGCTTACCCTGAACAGAGGGATGTCTGATGGGCCCAGACTGTCTGAAGAATCAGGATCTATGTTTCTCTGGAAGTGAAAGAGGAGCCAGGTCCCAGCGTACAGAGTGATGTTAGCCAATACAGAGAAGGCATACCTGCACAGAGAGACCAGAGTTCATGTGGAAAGGTGTTTTTGGCGACATCTGGTGGGGGATTTTCAGCGTATCGCCGAGTTTCAAAAGACATTGCAACATTCTACAGGCCAATTATATTTAATACAGATGGAGAAGCTAAAACGAATACTGTTAAAAAGCAGGTTTATGTTGTAATACAGCGAGTTCTGGGGTTTGGCAATAATAGAAAATGCATTATGTTACTTAGAGAGTCAGTGTTTGCGTTTTGTGACTCGTGATTGTTTAAATGTTGTTTTCTATGTGATTGAAATGAACAGATTGGTTGTCAGATGGTAGGACATGCATCATCAGGACCGTATGTTGCACAGGCCCATGTAGACTGATACACTGCAGCTGTTTTAAGACGTTTTAAGTGATGTTTAAATGTGTGTGCTGTCGGAATAATTCAAGAAACAGTAAACAACTTTTACTGTTGGCTCATACTGGATACAGAGACATCCGTGACACTGGTGTAGTCGTGTCCTATTTAGGCTCTCTGTCAATCTATCTATCTGTCAATCTATCCATACATACATCTATCCATCCATCTACTATCTATCCTTCCATCTGTCTATTCATCATTCCATCTATCTATCTGCCCCTCTCTCTGTCTCTGTCTAGCCATCTATCTATTATCTCTATCTATTTCACTCTCTCTATGTCCCTCTCTGTCTCTCCATTTCTGTCTCTCTCTCCGTCTCTCTCTCTGTGTCTGTCTATCTCTCTATCTGTACATGTAATCTTGCAGCTCTACTTCTTACAACTGTTCAAATCCTAGAGATGAGACTGTCTGTCTATCTGTCAGTCTATCTGTCTCTCTGTCTCTATTCTCTATCTCTATCATGTCTGTCTGTCTCTCTCTGTCTCCCTTTCTGTCTCTCTCTCCATCTCTCTGTCTCCTTGTCTCTCTCTGTCTCCCTCTGTATCTGTCTATCTGTCTCTCTCTCTGTACATCTAATCTTGCAGCTCTAGTTCTTACAGCTGTTCAATTCCTAGAGATGAGACTGTTTGTCTATCTGTCAGTCTATCGGTCTATGTGTCTCTCTGTCTCTATCTCTATCATGTCTGTCTCTCTCTGTCTCTCTCTGTCTTCCTTTCTGTCTCTCTCTCTCTCTGTCTCTCTCTGTCTTCCTTTCTGTCTCTCTCTCCATCTCTCTGTCTCCTTGTCTCTCTGTTTGTCTCTATCTGTCTCCCTCTCTGTCTCTGTATCCCTCTGTATCTGTCTATCTGTCTCTCTCTCTCTCTCTCTGTACATCTAATCTTGCAGCTCTAGTTCTTACAGCTGCTCAAATCCTAGAGACGAGACAAAGACAGACATCAGTTTGATAACACTTGTTCTGTATTTCATTGAAAGTCATGGGACATAAATGAAAGCCTCATGTTGTAATGTGGGGGCATTTTGCGTTACAATTATTAAAAGTGTCATTACATTCTGTCCCAGGACAAAAGCAGTGGTCCTCTGAGGCTGATCTGTGGGTTTGGTCAAATGTTTCAAAAAAACAGAAAACAAACTTTTCCATAAAGTGTGATTTTGGCATTCAAACATACTTCTCTTTTCCAGTGAATTTCAGTTCTTTAGTTTAGTACTGTGTTTAGTACTGTGTCTGGTTTTGCTTAGAAAACACTGACATAATCAGAGGAAGATGACACTTACAAAAGAGAGCTATTTTAACTTCAAGTAAAGTCTTGATTTCCAGATGATTGTAAAGACAATGCAGTATTTGGTGATTTAAAAAAAAAAAACAGCTGCATTGTAAAATGTAACAGGGCTGTAAAAACTAAAGAAATTCTTGGTCAACCAAAGACATGCCCAGCACAACAATTAGTGTATTTAAAGCCTCATTGTGTAACTCTTTATTCCATTTAGATAATGAAATTGTGAAATAATTAAGCTGGCTGCATTTAGACTTGTCTCTCTTTCTCACCATCTCTGTCTCTCTCTCTCTCTCTCTCTCTGTCTATCATCTATCCATCTATCAGTCTGTCTCTCTCACCGTCTCTCTCACTCTGTCGCTCTCTCTTTCTGTCACTTGCTCTATGTCTCTCTCTCTGCGTCTCTCTCTGTGTATCTCTCTCCATGTCTCTCTCTCTCTCTGTGTCTCTCTCTCTCTGTCTCTCTGTCTGTGTCTCTCTCTGTGTCTCTCTGTCTGTGTCTCTCTCTCTGTCTCTCTCTTCGTCCCCTTGTCTCTGTCTCTCTGTATCTCTCTATCCATCTCTCTCTCTGTACATCTAATCTTGCAGCTCTAGTTCTTACAGCTATTCAGATCCTAGAGACGAGACAAGGACAGACAGGTTCAACATTTCAACATTTACACTGCGTGTCATTGAAATGTGGAACATGTCAAACATTTTGTATTTTGTACTTTCTTTTCCGTAAACTGTGATTTTGGCATTAAAACATACTTCTCTTTTCCAGTGAATTTCAGTTCTTCAGTTTTGATACTGTGGTTTTACACAGTATTACCACAGTATCATGGTTGGAAACACTGACACACGCATAGGAAGATGACACTTACAAAAGATAGCTACAGTATTTTAATCTTAATCAGTCGTTTAAGTCTTGATGTCCAGATGATTGTAAAAACAGAGCAGTATTTGGTGATTAAAAAAAAAACAGCTACATTGTAAAATGTAATAGGGCTGTAAAAACTAAAGACATTCCCTAGTCCCTGTCTAGTCCAGGTTTAGTTCCTGGTTTAGTCCAAGTTTATTCCAATTTTGGTGTGTGCATGTGTGAACCCAGCCCAGCACAGCCAATGGCAAATGCACAGTGTTGGAAAGGAACTAAATGCATGTACCAAAAACACATATTGAGAATACTAATTCTGAGTAACAATATCCTGGTACCGTTACTTCTGCATTTGGTGGTATTCAGAATGATGCTACTTTTCTAAAATCAAAAGAATATTTGGCAGTATGCAACTTTGGCAGATTTTTCATCTCTAATTAGACATAAATTAACAGACAGGCAACAAAATAAAGCAGTTTGTAACTGTTTGTCATGTTTTTTAACTATACAATGTCATGCAACTTTGTGTAAAAGTATTCAGAATATAGTCCTCTGATTGGCTCATGTAATGTAATACGTCACAAAATACATCTTAATGCAGGTATTTAGTGTTGTGTAACTAAATATATTTTCAAACTGCACATGCACTACATTAAAATGGCGGCTTAACCTGAAACAAAATTTGGACTAACCAGCAGTAGACCAGAAACACCAGTAGACACCACAGCCCACAGATATCAGTGCCTACTATCATGTTGTACTAGTTTCACCTGTAGGCCGTAAGCTCCACCTTGGCCCCCTCTGAGGACGCGAGCTCTGGGATGAGTGACAGGTGAGAGATCTGGACAGAGGCCCATCCGAACTGAAACAGGACGACGAAGGGGGTGAAGTAAACAATCTGAGCCCACTGAGGGGTGGAGGGGCTGCAGGCCAGACACGGGTTAAACAGGAATGGGAAGGAGACCAGTACACACACTGTACCTGCAGGGGGCAGAAGAGAGACATGAGCAAGTAGTGGGGTTAGTGCTAGTGAGCTCTGGAGGGATGGTCTGTTCAAAGTGGTTATGTTTAAGAAAAGGGTTACGAATAAGTCTCTTCCAAGCTGGTCTAGCACTAACTATTTAATAGAGGCAGTATAATCAACATATGGCTATTGATTCTAATTTTTTTTAAGCAACAGCCTGTATACTTTTAGAAACCACATTGAAAATATGGACACTTCCCCCCTCCTCTCACCTGTGCTCTCTGCTCTTCTTCTGTCAGGCCAAAGCTGGAAAACTATCAGACTGCAGTAACATAGAGAGCCTCTAGTGGTGATGTGTAAGAATACAACAAAACTGGGTCGGCCTCTCTCATTACTGATGGTAGCTTTAAATGTAGCATCGCTCATTTCATTTGCCTAGCTCATAACATGTATATATAGTTCTTTATTCTTTATACAGTCTGGTCCAGCCTGAATAATATCTGTAATAATATTAGGATAGTTAATGTGTGGCAAAAAATAGCCAGGTAAAAGTAACACATCTGATTTCAATACCATGACAAAGTCAAGTGTTGAATGTGAGGAATTACATGACCAAATGTCATGATTACATAAGATAATACTGGTTAGGTGTCCTTGAGTTCACTATTGAATATTAAGAACACTGTATTTTTCATAGTTACTGGCTAAAAATGAGAAAGTTTTAGGCTACTCTAAAAAAATAAATACATTCAAAAAAAAAGTTTCCATTCTTGAGCAGGTGGATCATAACTAACCAATAGATCAGTCAAGGCCATGCCAAAAGTAGTTCATTTCACATGGCTACAATCACCCATTGATACTTTAATGCTGCAGACACTTTCTTACCCAGTAAATGCCATGTCTTTCTCTTCCCGAGCCTCTGGACTCCCTGTATCCGGTCGGACTCATACCCGACCAGCGGCGTGCACAGTCCGTCCGCCACCTGCCCGAGCAGCAGCAGCGCTCCGGCCGCGGTGCTCCCGAAGCCCAGCACCGCGTGGAGGTAAATGAGCAGGTACGTGAACCACAACGAGGCGCACAGGTCATTCTGAAAGTGACCCACTGCGTAACACAAGCGTCTGCAAAGCGACAACGCGCGCTCGGGAACTGCGCGCTGTTCCATCAGTGGATAATACGGTTTTACGCACGTTGTTCAATCAGTTGATAATATAGTTTTACGCACGCTGTCCCATCAGTGGATAGTCTGGTTTTACGCACGTTGTTCCATCAGTGGATAATATACTTTTACGCACATTGTTCCATCGGTGGATACTATGGTTTTACGCGCGTTGTCTGCCCGTCAATCGTCCAGGTCTGACCCATTGGCTTGGATGAGCAGCGAAACGTCCTCACTCTTACAATGATGTGACCAGTTGACAGATTTAAACTTCCTCTTTTGCTTTTACGCACATTGTTCCATCAATGGATAATATGGTTTTACGCACAACTATATATCAGCATGTATCACATTTAAACAAAAACTGCAAATTTGAACGATTTAACTGATCTTTGCACAACTCTGTCTGCGCAACCACTGCACTACAATGCCTTCTGCGCGCACATTTATAGTAAACGTTGGTCAAAAAGCGTCATGTAGATTTGGTGACTAATAACACACTAAAACATGTGATGGTCATACTTGGAAAACATTTCCCCTTTCTCGTGTCCACATGATTCAAATACACATGCTGACAACATAAAATTATTAAACATAAACAACTAATTTTTTAAAAGAACTAAATCTTTTTTTAGTTAGTTTTAAGTTACTATTATTGTACTGCAAGGTTGTATTAGGTTCTGCATCATTCCAAAGGGTAAACTCAGTCCCACTCTCAGTTTGAATCATTTTAAACACATCTGAGCCTGGGTTACTTCTCTCTGTGGTTAGTTTGTAGATTAATTTAGTTCTCACATTGGCTTCTGTCATAAATAAATAGTAAAAGAGACAGTCTTTTGAACGGCTCTTGAAAAGAAAAAGATTCGGATCCCATAAAAGAGCCGAAAGTCCCATCACTAGACTATAGGATTAATATGGGAAGTTTAAGGGAGCCGATCCCAAACAAATAAAGATAAGGTCCAACATTAGTGGATCACGAGTTTGGATATTTCCTTCAAAAACAGTGAATAGAGGTATCTAGTGTCCTGCCCAATATCTGAAATCTAGATTTACACATTTCAAAACACAATTGTAACTCCACATTCACACGTATAACAGAAAAGACCAGACAAAGAGCTTTAAACATTTTACTTAGAAAGGCACAAACTATGATTTCCTGGTAAATTATTTTGATGTAAGAAATAAAAAAATGAAAGACATATTGTTTTTTTCTCCATGTAAATCCACATTATTCGGCCGTAACTCAGATACATAAGCATTGTGAAGACTCGTCCTAGGTCAGTCTTTATTAAGTCATTTCCATAATTGTTAATTTCAAACCTAAACATCCACTGTCAATGTATTTCTGTGTATTTTCTCCAAAAGTGCAATAATAATAATAATAATAGTAAGAGAGCTTAATTACCGGTTCCTCTTGATCTTCATACACAGTACCTGAGGCCAGAAACTGTGCTACAAACGTCCATACTGACAGACGAAAAAATCCAATCCAAGGAGCAAAATTGTCCAAAAACACTACGCCATAAAAATAACTTTTCAGTTAAGGGATTTTTTGAAAACTGAGGATTGAATTTACAAAAAAAGAAAACAAAAATAACATAAAAATCCTCCAAATTTGAACAGATCTATAATCGCTCTCCACTCTTGATCCCACACCAAAGGAAGATAATCAACAGAACAATAAAAAGACCTGGTACCACTTTAACATAGGTCTGCTCTCATTGTCTGGTTAAAAACGGACAGAAATAACATTTATTTTTGCAGTTATTAGGTAACAACAATGCTTTTAGTTAGTAATACATTAGTAAGATGTTGCCACAGGTTTCTGTACTGCATTAATGGGACTTAAAGCTAGTATTAGTGTAATGGTCTGATATTGTGTTTTGTTGATTTTGTTACCATTTTTGTGTTGTTGTAATGTAACTGCTTGCTATGGTTGCTAAGACGACAAGTTGATGTGAAAGTTCAGAAGAAGTTGAAAGTTTGTATAAAATATTTCACAGCATAACCCATCTGCGTCCCTAGATTCATAAGTAAACGTGATCATATCCAGTTCTGATTTTACTGATAACAAGTGCAAAGTTGTTTTATCCACAATTTAAAATTATACTTAAATTAAGGCTGTGCAGTAGATTTACATTTTATCCAATCCTCAGTCCTCTTCATGTTTGGAGCAGAGAGCAGATATTACAGGAAGAAATTTGACATTTGTATTGTTAAATGGCAAACACTAAAAGTCTGTATCTGTTCAGGACATTTATTTTGAAAGCCATTTTTAATTAAATAAAACTTGTGCTAAATAATTTCATCATATCGCCCAGCTCTACATTACAAGTTTCTGTTTAGTTTATTTGGGTTGCCGGCTAAACTATCTTAACACTTACCAGTATTCATAGACATGGCTCAGTATGTCAATATGTACTCTTCTTAAAATACAAAAGATATTCCGATCCCTGAAATCAATATTTTCCAAAGCTGAAGCATAAATCATGGAATAAAGGGTAAAAATCTATGTAATTTCTCATATTTTCCCAGTTAATAAAAATAAAATCGCACCTTTTTTCGCCAGCTACAGATCACCTTAAGAACAACACATTTTCTTTGTAAAAGTAGGAGATTTGGGGTATTTTAGTTTTTAATACAATAAAATTTAAGCTGTAAAAGGTTGAATAAGTGACTTCTATAGCTAATTTTTGACCAATTACAGCACATTACATGTTGCTGGTTTCCTGGGATTACCCTGCATTATTGTTATTGTATCAGTGTAAAGTAGTTTCAATAATATTGTTTACCACAGTATTTCTCTTTAAATACCTTATAACATGTTTAAGTCCTAAAAATACCAATACCAACCATTTTAAACCATAAATAAATGCAAACCGATAGGAAAGTGGTACCGGGCTACTTTAGGAGCGTTTCCATTCACTCACATTTCCCCTGAACAATACACGTCCTTTATGGAATCTAAATACAACTTTTTCATTTTCACGCCACATAGTTTTGTTTTACAGCTTTTAAACGTCACTCCCCCACTTTTGGAGTAATAAAGTTTTTTCAAAGGAATCAAAGTTTGTTGCAGAGTCAAAGAGGACTTCAACATTCCTTGAATCGAGAGAGCGCACGGGGGTAAACGTGGCAGGAGGAGGGGCGGGTGGGGTGTCTGGGGGCAGTTTGTTGGGTGGGTTTGGTGGTGGTTGTGGTAACGGTGGTAGTGGGGGGGGGCGGTGCAGTTGCTTCCATTTAAAACGCGACAGTGACCACAACAATTCAAGTTCCAAGCTTCATTTGTGCCGCTGGAGAGCTTTCCTCTTTCTCCTCTTGAAGAAACAACAGCACCTGCAAAACGGAGACATATTTTATTTTAAAGGAGACCTATTATGAAAAATCTACTTTTTAGAGCTTTTAACCATGTTATAGTTGTTTCCCCTTCTTATTTACACTCTTGAAGTTGCTTTTGGAGTGATTAAAGATGCACCAATCGCTTATTTTCAAGACGTCATATTGACGCTCAAACCTATTTTCACCACCACCGACATACGCCGCTGTGACGTACTTACTTCGTTCTCCAATGTTATTGTCTTAATCGATAATACACGTGGGATTCGGCAGCATCTCATAGTCATTTTGGTGCAAATGAAAAAGTGTGATCTACAGCTATCCACTGGAGGTGCCACCCACCACATGGCTCTTTGTTCTGATGAGGTTTACGGCAACGTCAGCTCCCATTGGGCACCGCAGTTTTTTAAAAGCAGAAGTAAGCGGACTTGTTTCTCTTATTAAGTTGTTTTAGGTGAATATTGCGATCTAAAATGTGCAAAATATAACAATGATCCACGGGTGTCAGGATTAGGACTATATAGCAGACACATGCAGAATAGGAGAAAAAAAAAAAAAAAAATTATTATTATTATTTGAAGAGTCACCAGTTTATGTAGTGGAAATACTCATTTTACAAGAGGTGGCCAAAAACGAAGCTCAACCATCCTGCGTGCCACTTGTCCTAAATCACTACAGTTGAAAAACACTATATAACAATAAATCTATAATAGTTCTAGTACATTTATCACCAATGCGATAGTAAGTCATTGCTGTGACTCAAGACTTAAATAAAATGTAGGACTGAGAACTTGGGACTGTACTCAGACTTAATAATAACGCTCTTTTCAGGGTTAGCGAAGTGTCTCAAAGCGTTACACTGTTCTCATTATTCAGTTACATTACAAACTAAGGACTGGACCAGATCTTGTGCCACAAGATCTCACAAGATAAAACTGCCACAGACAGATTTTCTCCAGTCTTTAAATTTGGATTGGACAAAAAAGGGGTAAGTGCTGCTGAGTTACATTTCTTGAGAAGCTGTAGTTCTAAACAGCAGTATGACAAGGACTACAAAAATATGAAATAAATCAAAAATGGTGAGGCCAATTGCTTTTTTAAAATAAATGCTGTCAAAGCCTTGTCTTGTTCTCATGGACCCAATTTCATGTCTCGTCTTGAAGAAATTATGTCTCGTCCCACCCTCGTTTCATGCATACATTTACATCAACCTCTTCAACCAACGCCAACAATCACGCTCACATCACATTCATACTAGGCTATGTGGGTGAAGTGTCTTGCCTAAGGACACAATGACAGAATTTCTGAGCGGGAATCTATTCTTTGACCTTCATGTTGGGAAGCTCTGCCCTAACCACTGAGCCACTGCTCCTGACTTTGATCTCTTTAATCCCATCGTCACTGTAAAATCATGTTACTGAATTCAGAGGACTGAGTTTTACATTGTAGTTTCGTACTTGGTTTCATCTGCCACCTCGACCTCGGTTGCCGCGGTAATGGGGGCGTTGGAGTGTCCCGCTGTGGGGTCGTCTGTGTTCAGCTCACCGTTTGTGGAGCTCATCACCTGTACCGGAAAACAGACAAAATGTTTTATAGCCAATTCTACACAAAACAGAGTGGTATAGAAGTCAAGTAGTAAAATACATACAGTACTGTGCAAAGGCAGGGTTTAAAATATCTACTTGGCTAAGACACTACAGGGAGACTCATTTTCTTCAATATTTTTTGGTCATTTTGCTCTCTCAATCTGGAAACTACAGCATGGTCCAATCTGGTCCTAAATATGTTTTATTATTCCATTTAATGAACTTGCCTCCATAGATTTATATAGGACACTGTAACTTCAAAGGGTACCATTCCCAAAATGCATTTTACTCATATAAGGACATAAAGATCACAACTATCTAATTCCAAGTTATTCAAGTTTAATCTCCAAAAATGAGTTGAAATTTGAGTTTTTAAGACAAACTTTCAGTAAGATATAGTTTACTTTAGTTATATCTATCAGTCTATAAATAATATAAAATCCCCTCTGTATTTTTGTGTGTTTGCATCTAATATGTAATATGTATGAAAATTAAACCTACTCTATGAATTTTTCAAATTTAAATGTCTCAAATATGTGCAATTTTGGTCATTTTTACACAAGAATGCCTTATTTCTATACATTAACATTACAAAATGAAAAACTTGAATGAATTTTAAATTTAAGTAAGTAATCTGCAGTAATCCGTCCTATTCATCTGCAGTGTCTTGCCTTAAATTGTGTATAATTTAATTATATATTTCTTTTAATCTGCCAGAATCCCTTTATACAGAACTGTATAGAGTTATCATATACTCCCGGTCTCCCACCTTTATCCCAGAACACAAAAACAGCTGTAACCCAAAGTTTAAAGAGCAACCCCGACATCCAACACAAGGTGGCGTATTTGAGCCTTAACAGTTTTACCTCTCAGTGAAAGCCTGTTTTTAAGGTAAATCTAATAGAAAATGTGCTGTATAAGTTATAATGTTGATTACTAAGGTTTATTTATTGAGAAAGATATTTAGAACAATACCACACTGAAGGTTTGTAAATTTATCTGGAAAAATATATCAATAGGCTATGTCCAATCTAATCTGTATGGACAACTTAAAGGTGGCCTGTGTAACTTTGTGAGGTTCACCAGCCGCTCATCTCCATGGCGACGATATTGCTTTGCCTGGAACGTTCCACAGCAGGGTGTCAAACTTTTCCATCTTGTGTTTATTCAGTTAGGAAGTGTTTTTATTGCCTTAAAAAAATAGAGATAGAAAGATTCCCTGGAATGTCATACTGCGGGACATTCCAGGCAAAGCAATAACATCTCCATGGAGACGAACTGGCGGTGGACACTGTTGGAGAAAAGTGACACAGTTCACCTTTAATTTCAAGAGTAGACTTGTACAGACATGCATTTGATGGTGAGAGGGCTGCATATCATTTTGTTGTATTTTTGGCAACTAATAAAAAAATAAAAGACTGATACCTTTACTACCACTCTAATATCCTTACTATAGCCTTTCTCTGAGCAGCCAGGCATTTGAAGCTTTAAAGGTGCATTACGCAACTTTTCTGGTGAGGGTCTGCCACCTGCTTGTTTCCATGGAGATGTCATTTTTTTCTTTACCTGGACTGTGCCATAAAATAATCAAACTTGTTTATTTATTTAAAGGCGTCCATCTCCACAGATCTGTTGTTTGTCTTCATTCAATAATCCAGGCAAAGCAATAACATCTCCATGGAGACGACAAGCAGGTGTTGGACCCTCCACTGGAAAAGCTACATAGTGCACCTTTAATTAGAGCAAATAAAAGCTTTCGACATTGATTTGGGATGAGAGGAGGCAAAGACTGAGGCAGGCAGTGTGTGTCGTCAGTGTGAGAGGGGAACCAAAACCAACACAAGCAAAAGAATAAAAAAAAAAATAAATAAATAAACAAAACATACTATTAAGCAACATGCACTAGTTTCCAGCATTTAGCATTTAGCATTAGCAGCAGGTACCTGTACAGAGCCCCCCAAGCGCTCAGCTGTGAGGTGGGACCCCAAAGTCTCCTTATTGGTCACGGGGGTGGGCTGAGACTCGCTTCCTTTGGGCTCGGGCGACTTCACGCAAAAGTGCAAAACAAAACAAAAATAAGGGATAGAGCCGGGTGGAGTGTGAGGAATGAGGAAGAGGAGGAGGTGAGGAAGAGGAGGAGGTGAGGGAGGTGAGGGAGGGGGTGGGTTGGTGTAAAAAAAGAACAAAAACAAACAAAAAATTATAGAAGACATTTCCCAAGCAGAAGCAGGCTTGTTAAGACAGACTATGTTAAGAGGAGTAAGAGGGGAGCAAAAATTATCGTCGTGGTAGCATAGATCAACACTCAAATCATGCAGGAGGGACAGAAAACGGCTTAGGTCCACTTTAAATTGCTTAGAGAACATTTAAAGGAACAGTGCAAGGAGAGGCCTACCTTTACCTATGAGCATTTCAACAGAAACATCAGTCCATAGAGTAAAAATTGTATCACAAGGGAGCAGCAAATGTGTTTAAGGTCACTGATATGGTTCAAGTCCAAGTCCACATAAAAGGGCGATATTATGCGCTATTTTCTGATCTATGTTATAATGTTGCTTCCTCATCACACCTAGAGTTGTGTTTTGTTTCATTCACACATGTTTAACACACAAACCCTGCATATTTACACTGACTTTTTCTCTCAAACACTCTGTTCCACCTAGTGATGTCATGAGGTAATACAGGAAGTCCTCCACTGTGTTTATAAACGTTATACAGCCTTACTAGAACCTATTTGGATTATTTCAGACCTGGAATTGAAAATCTCCACTGAGCAAGACGCAAAAGGCTGCTGTTAACTTGTAAACTACTGCTTCATGACATCACAAGGTGGAACAGAGCGTTTTGAGTTTAGAAGATGCAAGACCGTAATAATAAAGGGTCACTCAAACATATGTGAATAAAAAAAAACACAACTCCAGGTAAATTTCTGATGAAGTAACAGTGGCTTAAAGCTCACAAGAGTCAATTTTGTGTTATATAGGACTTTTAAAAATCGTAATAATATTGAAATCACAGTTCTTGATGGTCATGAAGCAAAATCTTCAAATATTGTGCAGCTCTAGTACCTGTCCATATTTATAACCCACTGGTATCCTCACGTGGCTCTAATAAGCAGTACATAGTCACATACAGAGCGGGGTAGGACTGTTATCGTTTGGGTTGAACCAGGATATGTTTCTTTCATTGTACAGTAACCAAAGACAGGGTGTGGATAGTGGCATGTTGTTACCAGGCCAATCAAAGTGTTAAATGGAGGAGTCATAAAAGAGGCCAGAGTCCAGAGTAACAGTTCACTCATAAAACTAATGCACTTGGACATGTGTGGTTTTACGGGAAAAGAGCGGACACGGGGGACACGGGGTTTACAGTGTGATACTGCATGTGAATATAACCTAGTGTTTGTCCATCATTTAAAGGTGCACTGTGTAACATTAGTTTTGTTCAAAAAGATATAAAAATAAATTGTGTTATATTAAATTAGGAGAAGAACATAATAAAGTATAATATCCGCTATAGCTGGGATACTGAACAGACAGTGTGCCATCAAACTTTTCTCCATGGAGACGCTACTAGGCCAAGTTATAGATGAAATCTGTGGAGGGGCGAGCCCACTCACAGAAAGAATGAAACTTTAACTGTGTTTCCTTAACAAAGAAAACACCTGTAATTGAATAAACGCAAGATAGACAGGTTTAATACCAGACTGTGGAACATTTTAGGCAAAGCAACAACAGCTCCATGGAAACAATTAGATGGCAGACCCGCCACCAAGAAAGTTACACAGTCCACCTTTTTCACACTCAGTACAAAGATTGAATTAATATGGGTGTAATGGCACTTTGATATATACAACTGAATTCTCTGTAATAAAATAAAAATTGGCATAAGTCTTTGTAGTGTACACAGTGCTATAGCTGGTACCTTCCCTGTCCCTGTATTTTTATTTTGCGAGTATTTAGCGAATATAGTTATAATATATATCCATAGCATTGTCACTCCCAAGGATTACCTGATTACGGGATGAACTATTTGAACCTCCTGAAAAGGTGCTAAATACTTCTGAACAATCACATGACTATTAATTTAAACAAGACTTAATAATAACTTGGCATATTGGGGAAAGCAATTACCAAAGGCAGACTTGCAGCATATTTTTATATATATTGTAATCTTGCCAAGTATTCTATTGTGAGTCCTATGAATGAAACTTATATTGTATCATGACAGAACTTAGGTAGATACGTAGATCTCATCTGTGGTTGTATGAACAAAGCAATTAGCATTTTACACTCATTTAACAAAGGCTGGGGCTTAGACTGAAAAGGTGTGAGGAATAAATTAAAGATAAAGCTGCAGTTTGATCACCATGACAACAGAGACTGAGGTCGCCATGTTGCCCATATCAATATTATATTAGCACATGCAATTATTTATTTGACTGGATAATGTGTTTTTTTTAAGGGTGTACGGCAATCTAGCTACCTGTAATATTTAACCCTTCCCCCTCTGGAGAAGCAGACATGAGAGGTGACAGAAATGTGTTAAATATTTATTTTCCTTGTGACAAAGCGCTAATTGGTTCCCATACGTGATTGTGGTTTTGCATTGATGTTTGCAATAAAAGAACCTAAGCAGTGATCATGTTAGTTTATCCAGATCTGGGGTCGCTGGGCAGCTTCCTGTTATACGGTGCCATTCTGAGGACGATTGACAAGGCAGAATATACCATACTTTGATTTGAATTGTTAATTTCTATGGCAACGTTTCATCATTCTAGACCCAAGAATACACAAATGTTAAAGCTGATCATTTATTTTTGTGACTAAACCCAAGAACTCACTGTATTACAACCAAAATCTATATTTTAACAATATTAATTTTAGCTGCCCCCATCTGTATTAAAAATGATTGGCCTATAGAATGTTGTGATCTGAAAACCCAGCAATACAATTCTAAAATGTTTTGAGTATGTCATTTATTTACTTCTCTTTCTCCAAATAGTATGTTGTGATTTTCTCTCCTGTACATATCTCCAAATATGACTTAAAATATTTTTTTCCAAAACACTGGACAACTCCTTTCAATGTGTGCGTCTTTAAATCATTAGGAAATTGAATATTTTTTCTGATAAATATTGTATCTTTTGAATGTGAAAAAGTCCCTGTAAGTTTCATATAACAGGATGCTGGAACCGTTGAATATACTTTTCCAAACATTATTTAAATGTATTGTTGACTGAACCACCTCTTCTGACCTGGACTTGTTTTCTGGTAAGGTGCTCACAGTGGACACATGTAGAGAGGAGGTTGGTCCGGGATGGTCAATGCTTGTCTTAATTAATGTAGAGTGTAAATGTTTGTGCACTGACCGGGTTTTTGGTCTGCTGTTGTGCTTTGTCTCTGCTGCTGGGCTGTAGGGGCGTGTCGCTGGGGATGGGGCCTATAGGAGTGGGCTAAAGGAAACACAGACACAGGTGTTAAAGTTATTTCATCACATCCTTCCTCATCCACCTCCTTTGTCTGGGACGTTTGTTTAACATGAACGCTTCACTGGACAATCGAACAATGGGCTCCAACTGTAACTTATGTCAGGGATAAACTGTAAAGTAATTACAGAGCAGATTTTGAACACAATTTGGACCGCCATTTTATGAAACAGACAAATGTTCATAAATGTATTAACCAACTTATTATCTCAAGAACTATTCATGAACTTCCTGAAACGGGTGCTAAATTTTTCAAACAATCACATGATTATTTATTATAACATGACTCAATAATAACGCCAACAACTGTAGCTTATGCTATGAATAAACAGTAAATTGTGTGTGTGTGTGTGTGTGTATATATATATATATACACATACATACACATTTTATGAAAAAAGTTAATGCATTTATGAACATTTGTCTAACTCATTATCTGAAGAACAATTCGTAAACTTCCTGAAATGGATGCTGACCAAAATGCAAATCAAAAATTATTTCTGTAATCATTTATTAGATGTGGGAGTGTGCGGCCAACACTGTAAATAAGACAGTGCCGTCTCTTAAACTATCAGGTACTGACACTTTATTCCAGTTTGATAACAAAATTCATAATACCTTTTTGGTGTATCGTTTATCAGTACACTGCCATCCCAACTAGTCTAAAATTGTACAACAGTCTTAGTGTGTACGAACCACTTTAGTAGTAGTTTTCATGGAAAGTTGAAGCTAAAGTCTCAGCTGTTTGCCAAAATAAAATAAGGGCATTGGCTATAAGGATTTATATTATTTAAAGGTGCTGTGACTAATTTTTGCCATCCCAAACCATGAAAAACAGAACTAGTTCATTTTAAATTGTTTACAGTGGTCCACATTTTTTCCCTCACTATTTTAACTCAACCGAGTATCCTAATTATTCACCAAGATTTTACAACTTTCAGAGGTCAGAGTGGTGTTTCATTGTCATGCCACTAACAATAGCTAGCATGCTAACTGCAGAACAGCCTTAGTTCTAGGTTTGCTGTCTCTAAAAACACTTCATAATTAGATGCAGACAGCACAAAGTCTCATTTAGACTCCAACAGCTGCTTTTATAATATTTAACTTTATTACATGAAAAAATCTGGTACAGCCCCTCCAAGCCATGTAAACAAGCATGAACACAGCGGAGGATACTTACAAGTGATTTGCCGACCCAGTCATACTCGTAGTCAAAGACGAAGCCGTTTCTATCGAAGAGGTCAGTGAAGAGCTTCCTTAAGTAGTCGTAGTCCGGCTTCTCAAAGAAATCCAGTCTTCTCACATATCGCAGGTAGGTGGCCATTTCTTCTGTATCAAAGAATATGTCAAATATGATACGGACACAGCATTACAGTTACAGGGACGGACATCTGGAGAGACAGACCTGGGAAATTTTCACAAAGAACTTCTATTGGTGTGGCCCGTTTGGTATCCCCGATTTTCTGGTACCGCTCCTTCAAAGTGTCTGCCTGTAAAACACAAAAGGCAAAATATAAGTTATGGCGGAAACAATACTAGCATACTTTAACAGCTGCACCTAAAGTGTTTTCGCACTTGCACAATCACATTAAACTGATTCTAAACCTGGACTAAATCCAGAACTCTGCCTAAACTAGACGAGGACTAAGCCAAGACTATGCCAGGACTAAACCAAGACTAAATCAAGACTAAACCAGGACTAAACTAAGACTAAACCAAGACTAAACCAAGACTAAACCAAGACTAAACCAAGACTAAACCAAGACTAAACCAAAACTAGACCAGGACTAAACCAATTCTAGATCAGGACTAAACCAAGACTAAACCAGGACTAAACCAAGACTAAACCAAGATTAGATCAGGACTTAACCAAGACTAGATCGGGACTAAACCAAGACTAGATCGGGACTAAACCAAGACTAGATCGGGACTAAACCAAGACTAGATCAGGACTAAACCAAGACTAGATCAGGACTACACCAAGACTAGAACAGGACTAAGCCAAGACTAGACCAGGACTAAGCCAAAGACTAGACCAGGACTAAACCAAGACTAGAACAGGACTAAACCAAGACTAGAATGAGAGTAAACCAAGACTAGATCGGAACTAAACCGAGACTAGATCAGGACTAAACCAAGACTAGAACAGGACCAAGCCTGAATTAGGAATTAAATTGAGCTCAAATCAGGACCAAACGAGGACTGAACGCACTCTTAGACAAACTTTACTGATCCAACAGGGCACATTAGCCCACACATTACTATAATATAAAAAAGGCAAAAAAAAAAAATTGTAATAAAAGTCCAAATAATTAAAGCAAAAAGATAGCAAAAGATAATAAGGCAGACATTACGCTGTACATTAAGCTGTATACAGATGGTGGGGGAAGAAGCCATGTATGTTTAGAAAAGTACTAACAGCCCAACAGCTGGTAATAACACTATACTGGCTTATGCTATCAAAGGGTAGCGGTATATCATATAAAAACTATATGACTGATGGTGGCAGAGTGCATTTTAACAGCCCACACATTCAAAACTAATCAGCATTATGTAACCACAGCAAGTGTACAGAGCAGCACAGAAGCTACAACTACCATTATATGTAAATAAATAATATAAAACTTAAGTAATTCATGGGTTTTAGCTTCTTGTTATGTGTGACATTTTGAGGACTTTTTACCATTTAAGAGATGAGTTTTAAGTTATTAATCACTTTTTCAACAGTCGTATTTTTCCATCATTCTGAAATCCATGGATAGGCTACAACCACCAACAAGAAAGGACTTAGAAACAAATTCATAGTTGCTAAAACTTAAATAATTAGTTAATCAGCCAAATTTGTGATAAAAGCACAAAAAAATGTATACTGGCTACATAATAAGGAATAAATAGTAGTACACCAAAGAGCACTATACACATTTGTGCATAAATGGGTCCAACTGGCTCCTCTCCTGGAATAGTATATATATAAAGTGTTGATGACAAGTGTTGACAAGTGCTGTTGTAGCTGAATGAATGAAAGTATTGAGTAGAGATGCACTAGTCCAGCTTTTTCAGTTCCAACTACTGGACATTCTATAGACCAATAATATTTAATACAGATGGGGGGCAGCTAAAAAGAATATTGGTAAATGCAGATTTTTGTTGTAATACAGGCAGCTTTAGTCATTAATAGAAATGATCAGGTTAAATGTTTGTGAATTTACCATTTGGATACAAGAGCAATGTAATCAATAGGAAAATCTGTCTTGCCCCCATCTGAGAGTATAACATCATCACATCTAGAATCTGAAAAGCACCGATACTGACATTACATAAGGTTTTACATAAGAGAAAGTATAGATCTAGTATATTTCTAGGACAAAACAATATCAAACTGAAAATAGTTATCAATCAATATGAGGTAAGAGAAGATTTTCCCCACCCCTACATTGAAATTTTCGTGACAACATAGTAAACCTAAATGGTATTAAATGTACACTGTCAGGCTCTGTGTAGGTGCTTTGGCCTAAGCCGACTCTCGTCCTCCACATGAATCTATCCAACAAGAGCAGCCGCCCACACAGCAAATGGAGTCTTCTGTGCGCACCTGAACACTGCCATCAAAAGCACTGGGCTACAGATTTACACAATATGAATACTCGCTAACAGGGCCTCATCCAGTTATGAAAATACTCAAAACAATATTATTAGGTCAATTGGATTTTGTTCTTTGTTTTCATCAAAACATTTCATTGATCATTTCTTAAGTTGTATGATTTTGGAAAGATTTGTTGTCTCTGGATGTGATAACCAGATGAGTCACCTGTGACTGTGTTGCCAGACAAGATGGAATCCATCTTTTATTGAGAGGCATTCTCCCTTTACTTTGAGGAATGTGTGAGTGAATGTGTGAATACTGCATACCTTTAGGCCCTGCCATGGAAGGCTACCTCGAAGAAAGTACATAAACATGTGACCCAGTGCCTCCAAATCGTCCCTTCTGCTTTGCTCTGAAATACAAAATGAAAAATGCAATGAAAAACAAACAAGTATAAAAAAATATAGAACCAGATGCTGTTTACATGTTTGTAACCACTATAGCTTCCTTTAGTATTAGCCTAACATTAGCATACTATTTATTGTTTATAGTTAATGCCAACTTTGCAAATATTCCTTCAAGGCTTGTTACCAAAAATAGACTTCCCACAACAGCCGTGATGTTACACAGAATAGTGCTGCTAATTAATCTCATCCCACGGGACAATGGACTGTTTTGATTGTTTTGGAAATGTGTAATGTTGCATATTTGTTTGTATATCCAAACAAACTACTACTGACTTTGTTTAAAATGCTAAATATTTTAGATCCAGAACGCTGCTGCTCGGGTCCTGACCAGACTCAGGAAGTGCTCGTACTTCCTGGTTCTGGTAAGAACATAAGTCCTGTGCTCAGGTCTCTGCACTGACTCCTGTAGCTCAAAGAATAGACTTTAAAGCAGCTCTGCTTGTGTACAAGTCTCTTCATGGCCTAGGTACAAAGTACATCTGACATGTTAGTGCCACATGAACCTATGACTTCAGGGACCGGCCTCCTGCTGGTGCCCAGGGTCAGGACTAAACATGGGGAATCAGCATTTCAGTTTTATGCACCTAAAACCTGGAACAGTCGTCCTGAAGATGTGAGACAGGCCTCTACTTTGACAATGTTTAAATCCAGGCTCAAAACAGTTCTATTTATCCGTGCATATGACTGAAAGGTTTTTATTCTGCACTCTTTAGTCTTTTGTACAAATTACAATAAGCTATTTCAATAACATATGGCACGGAATAGTGCAATAACTACTGACATAACATTGACCAGTGCCAGCCCAGTCTCACAACAAACTCCATAACGTAATACTGCCATTCATAGTTTCGTGGAGCCAATTTATGTTCAATTAAGATTCACTTTGTCCACATGCAAACCAAACCCTGATTGTTACATGATTTCTTCACAGTTAAGATTATTTAAATGAGTCCCTTTGTCCCTCTGAATAAGAGTATCCAGAGGGACATTGATCAGAAAGAAAAGAGATGACTTTGTAATTTCAATAAAAATAAATAAATAATAAAAGACTGAATAATATGATTTTGAGTATGCATATAACTGCAGCCACTGTACTTTTCAAAACATTGTCTGACCTTTGCCCAGATGTGTGTTGATGCTCATGTAGCGTGCTGTCCCTGTTAGACTCTTGTGCTCCCGATAGGGGATGTGTTTTTTGGTCTCGGGGTCGATGTACTCTTTGGCTAAACCAAAGTCGATGATGTGGATCGTGTGCTGCCTCTTGCTCCCAGGTCGTCCCACCAGAAAGTTCTCCGGCTTCACATCTCTGTAGATCAGGCTCTTAGTGTGGACGTACTCCATCCGCGTTATCTGTCAGACAAATGAAAACAAGAAGTGCCACAGATTAGTGAGGCTGCAGCAATTAAAGGTGCACCATGCAACTTTCTGGAATAGCGTTCACCACCTGCTTGTCCCCATGGTGATGTTTCCGCTTTGCCAGTAATGTTACACAATATGGCATTTTAAACTTCATTAACTCCATGGAGACATGATGAGACCACACTACAGGTCAGATTTGTGCAATGAATATTTGAGACACATCTGTCATTGAATAAATAAAAGATAAGTTTAACGCTATACTGAGGAACATTCCAAGCAAAGCCATATCATCTCCATGGAGGCAAGCAGGTGGTGGGCTGCAACCAGAAAAGTTATAGTTCATCTTAGAGTTAGTGTTTAGTTTTTCTCTTTGTACATTATAGCGTTTTTGAAGAGCACAATGATAGTTATTAACAGTTGATCATAATTGCTTTTTCTGTAGTACAATGACACATCTTGGTTTCAAAATAAAAGTTCACTACTACAATACTGCCTCTGACTTTTGTAACCTTTGCTTTAGATTTTTAAAGGATAGGTTAGTGATCATTGGGGCTCAGTATAACTCAACATTTTTATTTTGTGTATGTAAATAATAATAATATAATATTAATAATATTTCAATAACTTTTCAAAAGAAAGTTGTAGGGAAGTGTTCAACCAAAATGCAACAAAAAAAAAAACATTGACTGACTAAAAGGAAGGACATTGATTATTGTAATGCGTCTTGGATTTAAAATTGTTTATGAAATGAATTAATGAAAAGCGGAGATGGAGCATTTATTACTAGTATCCAGCCCTAATAGAGATGAGCAGAGAGCTTTTGTATGCAGCTGTATGAAGCAGTAGGCTCTTACCAGCTGTATGGCTATCATGAGGACGGTCTTGAGGGAGAAGGTGCGGTCGCAGAGGTCAAACAGGTCCTCTAGACTGGGCCCGAGCAGCTCCAGCACCATGGCGTTATATTTACCACACGGACCGAAGTAGTACACCTGGGGGATCCCCTCTGCAAACACACACACACACACTTTACATTAGAACTGGTGTACTACAGTAAATACAGCTCAGGTACAACCAATCGAGTGATAATTAACACATTTGCTTTTAATATTGCACCTAGGCCTGTCACGATAATTACTATATTGACTTATTGTTCAATACATGAAAGCTGGGACAATATATTTTTGGCTTCAGTATTCATCATGGGTACTTTCCCTTAGCAAAAGAGAGGAGTTTTTGGGTATTTTTGTTGTAATACGATAAGATTTGCTACTTACTGCTGCTATTTCAGTTTTATTTGTTTCAGCTCTGTTTTAATGAAACAGTCTGTTTAAAAATGGCTCACTGGGATTATCTTGCATCATTTAAATCTTAATACTTAAAAGTAATTTCCATATGATCGTTTATCGCAATATTTCTCTGTAGCGACATACTATGCTTCAAGATTTATTATCATGACAGGCCTACTTGCATCAAATTGCACCACTGAAATACCAAACATTGAAATAAGGACGCCCATTGCCAAACTCACAAATTGGTGACATTTGAACTAAGGTTATTAATCACTTGTTCAACCAAGTGCTACCCAGACCAGATGCTATTTAGATTATTCCGTACTTCCTTTCATACAGTTTGTTCAAGTTGAGAGCACATGCAGTCTGGTCTTGTGACAATAAGGCATGATAAGAGGTTCCTCATTTTTGAGTTTGTAAATAATTTTAAGTTGAAAGTGAACAGACTCCCAATAGCCACTCTCCAAACCTTTATCCGCTCTGTGGTTTATTTGGCAGGTCTCTAAACTGACTTCACCTTTCCTCCACAGAGGCGACACACCCGCCGCTGCAGCAGAGTGAGTGACCTATGAAGAATGAGGAAGGCTCAAAGAGGCTTTATCCACTCCATTTTCTGAATGTAGGCAAAGGAGGTGTGGCCAAACACGGCGTCATCCATCCAAATGAGAAGGAACACTATTGTTGTCGTAATTACAGTTCAGATTACACTCCAAAGGGTAAAAGGTATTAAAGGAGCAACTCAAATCTCTTTTGTCATATTAGACCGACTCATTCCAGTCAGTGTTTAAAGTGAGCACAACAGGTTTAAAATGGGCATAGGCACTTGCTTCTCTGGACGTTAGTGTGTGATGTTTTGGATTTGTGAATTGGTTTAAGTAGTGAGTACTTGCTGATACTGATACCTGAAATGTATTTGCACCATCTTTTGCAAATACTAGTACTGGTATTGGAACAGGCCTAATTTGGGCCAACAAAAGCAACTTTAAAGTTATTTCTTGGTTGAACAAAATCCTGGAAACGATACTTGATCCAGTGAAATCTCTACATGTCTGACTACACCAATGATGTACTATAAGGCCTTATTATATCTTATTAGGCTGCACCCTTTACGAGAAGTACCACAAATATCTAAAATCCTGAGATATATAAGCAGCATTTACAGTGCCTTACTCAAGTGACCGTTCCCGTTCTACCTCTGATTTCGAGGAAGACAGCGAGAGCATGAGTCACAGATGGTTGGAGTTCTTTTGTAAATATCAGCGTGTATAAAAAGCTGTGCGTGTGTTGTGTTTGCTGGTCTACGGTGCTGTGGCCTTGGTGACAGATGAGACTGGGACAGGAGATCACATCAAGTCTGACTCATCAAAGCTGGGCTCAAATCTAGAGGGCATTCAGAGCACAGTCATCACCGGATACAGCCCCCAGCGGCAGTCTGCTGCTCAGGAGGAGACAAGCAGAGGGAGGAGGATGGAGAGGGAGGAGGAAGACAGGGAGGAGAAAGAGAAGGAGGAGACGGAGGAGGAGTGAGGAAGGAGAGGAAGGAGGAGGAGGAGGAGGAGGAAGAAGAGAGGGAAGAGGAGGTGAGCCAGTAAAAGCAGAGTTCTGGCTTTGGAGGAATAAATTAGACATTTTTTTCTGTTTAAATTGCAGTATTATTAGGTTACGTTTATGAAATTAAAATGAAAATTGAAACTGATCAACATGAGAAAAAAGTGAAGTGCCCTCACAACTAGTTGATGAAAATGTACCAATTTGATTTGTAATATAACATGTCAAATTCTCTCTCATAAATCCCCTTTATACTTCACACATAATGCCAGCTAGAAAGTCATCTCAGCTTTAAATAGCATTTCACAACCGTATTCCAATTGGCTTTTGCCTTTTACTGAGCGATCCTTAGCACTGCGCCGACCCCTGCGTCCTGACAGAGACAATACATCCCATTGTGTCCATAGGCAGCTCTTCTCAGAGGCTCAAACTGAGGACAATACAGAACAATGCCAAAGGAGAGGGCCACAGTGGAGAGAGCTCAGAGCTGGAGGAGGCAGGAATAGACAGAGCCGCGACTATTAAAGATTTAGATTATAGAGCAGGGCTTCCATTAGGCGCAGAGCTCTGGAGATATTCACACGAGGCTGAAATGTGATCAGCATTCAGGCTTGAAAAGACTTGAGCACCACACGCCCAAGTGTACAAGAGCTACAGCTATGTCAGGGGCTTTAAGATACAACACAAGAGCAAGGGTTCAAATGTTACATGCAGTTTGAAATGTAATGTCACAACTCAAGAACTGTATAGAAACTAGTAGGGCTGCAGGGTTTTAGTCAGAATCGGTTGACCAAAATTTGTATCAGCTGACGAATCATTTTATTTAGATAATGAGACTTTATATGGGACAACAGCACAAAGAAGAATTCACTGAGTGAGTTAACTGAAGATTTGGTGTTTTTGGGTATTTATAAGTAAAAAAGGCAGATTAAACTCATGATTTAATTCAATATGTTGTTTCCCCATTAGTTGGTTTGCATAAACAGTTGGCTTTGAATGAACTCCCATACAGGTGTCATCTTGTGGGTTCAGTTTGTGTCAGATACATTGAGATGCAGAAGAGTTTTGAGAGCTTTTGCCACTCCCCCTTTTTAGTTGATTAATTGACTGGAAGGACGTGTCTTTAGTCAACCAAGAATTTCTTTAGGCGACAACAGACCTAACACTAGATAACAGTGGCTGGAAGCAAATTAAAAAAAAAAATCCAAAAGAGTTATATCTGATATTTGAATTCATTGTTTGCAAAGATTTAAATGCAATAGAAAACATAACAAATGACTACAAAATGTAAACATAACTACAGTTTCTCTGAAGTCACTCTCTGAGAATAGAAGAGAAAGAAAAAAACAAGTTTCACAGCAACTCTTAGATATTCCACGATGTTGGAGCGATGACGTCAACACATATTACACCACCTAATAAAACGTTTGTCTCTCCAGGTACTACAAGGACTAAACAGATCTATAAAGACAAAGTCCTTCCTTCCCTAGTGAACTTTCTGTATCTCAGCTTTGTTTTGGGCCTGTCACAATAACAAATTCTGAAGCACAGAGAAATACTGCGATAAATGATAATACCAAAACTACTTTATGCCACTGATACAAAGCAGAATAATCCCAATAGACCAATTTTTAAATAGACAGTATCATTAAAAGGCCTGAGCTGCAATAAAGAAACGGCAGAATGAACCAATAATTAGCCACAAGAGTCATTTATTCAACCTTCTACAGCTCAAAACTTGCTGCAAAGAAATTGTACTCATGATAAATACTGAGTCTCAAAATAAACTGTTCCAGCTTTCATATATTCAATGATAAGTCGATATAGTAATTATTGTGACAGGCCTATTTTGTTATAGTTTTTTGTTTTGTGTGTGAAAAGTAATAATGACCATGACCAGTCCATTTGGAATATCCATGTCCATCGCCTTAAATAGATAAATGCAAAATAAAACCTTTTGTGGTCATACATTACAGGTCCTGAGAGACTCATTTCTCCGGATATATCACAGAGGAGGAGACTGTGTCCGGGGGCAGAGGGAGCTGAGGATACAGCGGCAGCAGTGTCCGGCAGCAGATTTACAGAGTGGAGATAAGCTCCTCCGCAAAGCTCAGTGCACTCGGACATATTCAGACCCGTGTCACATGACCTCAGATCCTCTGCAGAAATAGATCTAATCTTCATTGGCCCAGAGCTGGACATCAGGTAAACCACTGCCAGAATGCATCCTACTGGACAATAGTATTGACACAAACATTTTAAACTTAATTTTAGATATTTTCTTTTATAGTATTATGAGGTGGCAATTCTGAATATATTGAGAAAAGGTTGATTTTGTCATATATGTATTTTTTCGGTATGAATACAAATGCATATACAGTTCTTCAAGTTGAATAATGCCTGGGTAGCGATTTTTTTTTTTTACAACTCTATGGCAATAACTGGTTGTCAATGCACAGTTTCGGAAGCTAAGCAATGCTGGCCCTGGTTAATACTTGCCACAATGGGCCTAACAGTGGTGCAACTTGTTGTTGTGTCCTTGGGCAAGACACTTCACCCATATCGCCTGGTATGAATGTGGTGTGTGCTTAAGTGTTGGAAGACAGGCTGCCCTCTCTGACCACCATCATCAACCAACTCCAGGGCATCTGTGTCTGGAAAAGTACTCATCAAGCATCAACTATCAAGCTACAAATGAGATGAGTTATATATATTATAGTCTCTTTTAAGGTTTATTTAAATCAAATAACTCAAACTATATCATTTGTATGGTAATTACAGGAAATGTGATACGTTACTTGTCTATCAAAAAAAAAAGTGTTATGAAACCTTTAACCTGAATGAATGGCGAACAAACTAACAACTTTTTCAGCTTTCTGGTGACTGAAGTAATGAAAAGTCTAGACTAGCATGATTCATGATTCGTTACTACTAATTAAGCCCAATATAATACTTTTCAAATGTATAATTGTCTGCTGTGTCCCCGGAGTCTCCAAACACATTTAGCCTATCTCCAGCCTGGTCCTAGTGGCGGTGAGGTGAGGGAGATGATGGTGCCTTGGTTCTGCTGACTCATTTTGTGATGTAAAAATTATGCAACTGGGATTAAACCACCTGCTGACCTACATAACACCGAGAGCTTGTTTAATGTCTCAAACACTACAGCCCATTATCCTTTGCCTGATTATGGGTCCTGTGGTACGTAGGGGCAGGCCTGTCACGCTCAGCAATATACTGTACTTCAAAATTTGTTCAGAAAATATAGATGATAAACAATAATACTGAAACTAATTTATGCCACTCACACAAAAACACTAAAGCAGAATTCCCCCAAAAATATTCTCAAAACACAAACTGAGTCTGTTTTTTTTTATTCAACCCTCTGCAGCTCAAATCTAAGAGTACTAGTGGGGAACTTTTGTTTTTTTTAGAACAGAAAAATGACAAAAACAAACACTGACCCCCAAAAATGATTGTTCCATCTAACATATATTGAACAATAGCTCCATATAGTATTTATTGTGACAGGTCTATGGAGGAGATGGACAGAGAAACACAAACTGTCCTGAATGATAGTGAGGTTGACTATGGGTTATGAGGACTACTGATGTGTATGAAATGTAGGGCTTGGAATCACGGAATCCCTCATGAGTTGATAATATCACAGTATCTCAGTCTATGTACCAGAATACCTCACCTGCATGTTAACCATTGAAACTGGAACACTTAACACAAGATCACATGACTGTATAAGGCTGAGCGCTGGCCGCACTAGAACTGAGATGGGAATGAGGGCTTTTAGCAGTTTTGCTTCACAAAAATGGAATGCACTCCAGCAAAAAGCAAAACTGGATACACTGGTGACTCAGTCACAGTTTGATGATTTGTTAACGGACTTTTATATACACACCTGCTCCTGTTTTTGATGTTTTTATGGACTTGCTTGTTTTGATTGTTTTTAGTTTGTGTTGTGTTTTGGACAGGGCGCCCATGAAAAAGAGAGCCTAGGTGCTCTCATTGGGTCCCCCTGTATAAATAAAGATAAATAAATAAATAATAAATAAAATGTGATAATAAAAACAAACCTAAGCTTGTCACGATGGCATATATCACACTATCATACACAATTTGTTAAGGAAAATATAGAAAATAAATGATAATACAGAAACTAATTTATGCCACTAACACAATAAATCTAATACAGGATTATACAAAAAAAAAAATCTAAAATGTATAAATATTGCAGAAAAACATGAGGTGCAGGTGATGTTTGCACTTTAGCATACAGGCTGTATATTTTGCTGTTTAAAAAATATCCATGAAAGCAAAATTTGAACATTTTTATCATGTTTTATGCAGTTCTCTTCGCACTACACTGATCTTTTATTGGTTTGTGGTAAAAAGGGCTGTGAGTGAGTTTGTAGTATATTTTAATTACAGAATTGGGTAAAATAAAAAAAACATTTTTGGGCTCTACATATTGGCCAAAAAATATCGGCAGATTTTATCAGCCATCAGCTTCTCTGGATTCTAAACAATAAGTATCAGTATCGGCCATGCTAAAACCCATATCGGTCGATCTCTAGCTGCGTTGAAACCCTAGTTTGTATCTATAATCAGACGCAGAAGTTACTTGTTTGACCTTAAACTGTTCCTTTTTTATAATACTACAAAAAAAAAAAAAAAAAGTCCCCACTGGCACAAAGTAAATATACACGAGATATCGAGCCCCAAAAAGTATCCTTCCAGCTTTCATATATTGAGTGATGGTTCGATATAGTAATTATCGTGACAGGCCTAGTTGGCCCCACCGCTTAATGTGCTATGTTAGCCATTTTAGGGGGTCACCCAATAGAAAGTCCTCTGCATAAGTGGACAGAAATAGATTTCAACAACAACCATCTTAACCAGGTGTGACTCTGAACATATTCAAGGGTTTCAACTTCCTTTTATATGTAACATTTTGAGGACTTTTTCCCCATTCAAAAGATGTGCTACATTGTTTTGAAGACTATATCGCTCTGGTAAAGGTCCTAATGTCTCAGCATTCTGAAACCCATGAATAGAAGTAAAGAGGGCGATTTTTTATTAATTTTTTCCTACTATGACTACGACTACTACAACTGCTACCACCACTACCCTGAATCGAAAGCTTATTATTACTATGATTACAACATTTGCTACGACTACTATGACTACTACGACTACTACCACCACTACTCCGTATCGAAAGCTTATTATTACTACAACTACAACTACTATGAGTACTACAATAACAACTGCTACTACGACTACAACTATTACAATTGCTACAACAACTATGGCTACTACCACCACTACCCTGTATTGAAAGCTTACTATGACTATGACTACTACAACAACAACAACAGCTACTACGATTACTACTACTACAACTACTACTACCGCCACAACTACCACTACAGCAAAAAGCAAGATTTTCTGAACATTGAAAAACAAAAACAAGATAGTGATTTCAGCTAAAGGAAAGTTGAGCAGCTTCACAGGCCCTCAACAAAAGCAGAGGTGTTCCCACTGTAATCCCACTAAATCTCGACCTGAGGCACTGGAGCTATCAGCAGACAATGAGCAACGGGTCACACCAGGATTCTTGGCTCCGTTCACTGACGGCCATAGTGTAGTCCTGTGGTTAAAGGGAGGAGTCGACAGCATAGTCACCATAATGGCCTTGTGCATGTGGAGAGGCAGCTAAAAATAGTGGAGGACTGCCCTATTGGCCCACCTCCTTATCACAGCCCAGGGACATTTCTGTGCAAAGGGAGCCAAGAGGACGCACGTGTGGCTAAATCTGACCACAACACACAACATGGAGTTTGCATCCGAGACTAGAGCCCCCGTTCACACGTACATGTCAATGTCAAACATTCAATCAAAAGAGTAGGGAAATCAGTTCTTGCTCAGTTCACACATGACCCTGTTCTGGAAAAATGCAGGTAAATTCCCGGGTCAGGTTGCAAGTGTGAATGGGCTTATGGGCTTAACTGCAAATAACTGCACACGGGCCAATATAGAAAAGAATGGTAGATATTTGAAATGCAGGTCTTTTTGAACAGACTCAAGGGCAAAAATAGAAACAGAAGAGACATTAAGCTAAAAATGTGGGATCCCAGATAAATACATTTTGAAAAGTTAATTTGTAAATTTTACTTCAACTTAAAATATATTTGGGCCTTGCTATGGATTTTAAAAGTTAAAATCAGTGCAAACATTAGTTATCACCCAAAGCAGCAGGTCAAATATTGGATATTGGTATCGACTCAAAAAATCCACATCAGATCATCCCTACAACAGACCATGTAAGAGTGAATATTCGGCATGAGTAGTGTCTTACCCGAGTTTCCCAGCTGTTTGTAAAATCTATATTCCAAATGGAGCTGTGGTGCCCTCGACTTTATTGGTTCCTGAAAGAGAAAGACAAGATGATAACAACATTAGAAAAATATGGTAAATTACCACATTTTTATATACTTTTCCAACTTCGAGGCACTCAAAGCGCTCTGCATCAAGGAAACACTGAGCCATTCACACACATATTCATACAACAGTGTACACAGACACCAGAGGCAAGGCGGGTTAAGTGCCAAACTGTGGGTCAGTGGATCTGACCACTCTACCAATGACGTTTAGGTTAAGAGCGGGATTCAAAATGCCAACCTTCAGATCAGTGGATAAACACTCTACCAACTGAGCTACTGTTTATATAGTTTCAATAAAATCCTTTGTTGCAGTGTCTTATCTTTAGTTAATGACTGAAGAAAATAGATACTGCTACTACTAATACTACTATTCATGCTACTACTACTGCCAATACAACTAATAGGTGCATATCTGTGCTCCTCCAGCAGACCAAATACTTGAACTTTAACATGCAAGCAAGAGGTTCCCAATTTTTTTAGGCCAGTGCCCTCAAAATAACCATGCAACCAGGCCGGGCCCCCCACCGCCAAATGACATAGATATCTGTAATGATTTAAATATGCAAAACATTTCAAATCCGGCTAATTTGTATTTCTTTGAACTGTATATAATTGGATTTTAAACATAACCCACACTTTGTCTAGCTGTAGATATTAGCTTAAACAACTTGTCTCTCAAACAAATCTAGAAAGGGTAGATTTAGTAGTAGTTGACATTTTAGTCAACTTTGTAGAAACTTTAAGCAAAATGTGTTTGGTAGTTAGCCAACAAGGCTCAGGCCAGTTTTGTTCCTTTCTTTACAAGAGAGACAATGGTACAGAGGTAATGGTGGCTAATGGTGGCTAATGGTGGCTTAGTCAGGCTAATATGTACACACGTGCGATGCTAGTTTTAGATATTTAATAAGGGCTGCGGATAAGGTTAACTCCACATATACAGCTATTCATTATATCTGTGGCCCAGCTTTGCAAACCTCACATGTGTAATCTGATTAAGCCACTCCACTAGAAAACAAACCTGAGGAGGGCTAAACAAACAGCCACTTAAGGCTAATCTTACTATCTGCACCAGGTCACAAATGTTGTCAAATGGCTAGTCACCTTTTCATGTTAGTTTGAGAGTTCATGTGGAAATTATACAAAACGCAGCAGTAGTGAAAACCCACTTTTTTTTCATAATTGCATAAAACTAATTATAATTTCATTGCTGTCATAACCCGGAGTAAATGTATAAATGTCTTCCGTCGTATTTGAGCTTTCTTGTTGTTTCAAGTTGGCAAAGATTTTATACCAGCTGCCCTTCCAAAACAACAATCCCATAACAAACCAATGCCAGAAATATAGCCTTAAAAATAAAGTGGAAATATTAATACCAATGATAAAATAACTGGCTTCACCAGAAAGTTCCAGATTATTTTAATGTTTTGCCATGTTATGTGCAGTGTGTTTTTCAATATCAAATTAGTCACAAAAAAAAAAAAAAAAAATCACAGTAACTACATGAAATAAAATGGGACTGTTAAAATTATACTCATGATACAATACAAATGGCTTCAGCAGACCTTCCATTTTATTGTTTTGTTATGTCATTTGCAGCATGTTTTTCAATAACAAATTACACCTAAAAAAATTGCGACAATGAGTACAAAGCTTCGGAGATGTGAGTGTGCAATGTGGGAAGATTCCTGTGATGCAAGAGCGAAACAGTTGAACAGGAGCCAGCAGAGACTGTGGGAGGAAGACTTGTGACCGATCCAGGAGGAGGAGCCCACTCAAAGCTGGAGATGTAAAGAGGCTAAGTACTATGAGTTATCGGTGAAATCGGAATAACATTTTCCCGATATTTGGTGTGTGCCCATGTATTTTTCCCAGTTTATCTCCAGGGCATCAGATTTGAGTGTAAAATATAGCTGTATATTTACACAATCGTGCAACAAATTATTTTAAATGAAAGATAAATAGAAAAGCAAAAAAGTTAAGGGTGCACTATATAACTTTTTCATGGAGATGTTATTGCTTGGAATGCTCCTCTGTATGGCATTAAACTTACCTCTACTGAGACAGCAGCTGACACCAACAGGTCAAATTACAGGTCAGATCTGAGGAAAGGCAACCCTCCTCACTGTAAAATCGCATGTTTTTCTACAGATTTCTTAAGCAGTAAAACTCTATTATTGAATCGATAAGTTAAGTGCCATACAGTGGAACATTCCGAGCAATGCAATAACATCTCCATGAAGATAAGCAGGTGTTGCACCCCCCCCATCAGAAAACTTACATTGCAGTCACCTCCAGTCTCTCTCTAAAACCTTCAAATCAGGCTAGAAATTTAGGGGTAATAATGGAATCAAATCAATGACATCTGCAGCTTTTTACCATCTAAAAAACATTGCAAAAATTAAAGGTATACTGTCAAAACCAGACTTAGGGAGACTTATCTATGCATTTGTCTCCAGTAGGTTAGACTACTGTAATGGTCTGCTCACTGGCCTCTCCAAATGCGCCTTAAGACAGCTACAGTACATCCAGAACGCTGCTGCTCGGGTCCTGACTAGAACCAGGAAGTACTTCAACATGCGTCCTGTGCTCAGGTCTCTGCACTGGCTCCTGTGGCTCAGAGAATAGACTTTAAAGCAACTCTGCTTGTGAACAAGTCTCTCCATGGACCAGCACCAAAGTACATCTCCCACATGTTAGTGCCATATGAACCATCTCGCACTCTGAGGACCTCAGGGACCGGCCTCCTGCTGGTGCCCAGAGTCAGGACTAAACATGGGGAATCAGTGTTTCAGTTTTATGCAGCTAAAACCTAAGACAGTCTTCCTGAAGATGTGAGACAGGCCTCTACTTTGACAATGTTTAAATCCAGGCTCAAAACAGTTCTTTTTAGCTGTGCATCTGACTGGAAGGTTTTTATTCTGCAATCTTCTCTTTTAATGTCAATGTTGTGATGATTATTTGTGATTATTTATGTTTTGATTGGTGTAATTTTAATGTCTTTCCCATTCTGTAAAGCACTTTGAATTACTGTGTGTACGAATTGTGCTATACAAACAATGTTGCCTTGCCTTGCCCTGTGCACCTTTAGCTTGTGATCTTTACTACAACGCAACATACATATAATAATATTGGAAAATATCGTTTACTGGCCACAGTAGCAAGACAAAAATCAAATATCGTATTGGCTCAAAAAAAAAAAAAAAAATCCATAATCGACCTTTCCTGAGCACTGGTCAGGGCAGGCCAATGGAGGAGGAACAGGAAAAAGTACATGTAAAATAAATAATAAAAAGGTGAAACCAGATGGTACTCGGGCAGTGGACCCTTTAAAAGAGCTTAGAATGGGAAACAGAGGCTTATGGCAGCTTTGCGTACTTAAGAGTCATCTCCACTCGGGCAGATGGGCTGTGGAAATGACTAGGCCGGAGCTGCATGTCTGATGTAACCACTCTGCACCAAACACTGGGGTTTTCTCAGCTTCTTCGCACTTAGCCGCTAACGTCGCACGAGCAAAACCGCTACAGGGAAATGTGTACTGTACTGTACTGTATGCTTGTTTATGTGAGAGTTTGTGGCAGTGGACCAAATGTGACGTGTGGTCTGAAACAAGCATTAGTTTAAAGTTAGAGTTGTATCCTTGGTAGGAGCAAGCCTATGTAAAATGATACCATATATTTACTATTGCGCATTTCTACAGGCCTATAATCACACATTTTCCATGTTTTTTGTATACAAGCAAAAGAAGAGCTTGTGATTTGAGGCTACCAGTCAAAACTTGAGCTGCAATTATAGTAGAGTATAGTAAAACAAAACTCTAGATGACCTTCCAAGTGGCTTTAAGCGGGGTATAAATCTATCTTATTTAAGAATGCATAAAAAAATTTGAGCTGACTAGTCAAGGTTTGAACTGGTTAGCCTCTGGTTGTAAAACAAACTTACAGCCCATTGCACCACTGAAAACACTTTCAAGATAAATTTGCATAGAACAGTTGTAAGTCAAAAATTGAATGAATAAATACAGTAATCAGTTTTCTGGTGATATATTTATGTTTTGCAGGGAATGTTCCATAGTCAGGCATAAACCGTATCCATTTCCATAGTAATAAGCAGGTGACGTCTCCAGGCCAAGTATTGTTTCTTCCAATAAAAAATCCTATAAATAAATGCAACATAGATATGTTTAAATCATACAGTGAAACATTCCAGGCACAGGAATAACATCCATGAGACAAGCGCGTGGCCGAATGTGATACTATTAGTATCAGTTTATCAGTTTTTCTGGACATGTTTAAAATCTGAACTTCGAACAGAATCCTATTTTCAAAACCTAAATCACAAATCTAATCACAATCACACAGCAATTATCACAAAGTATTTCCCCTAATCGTTCAGCCCTATACTAAACCTTTAATCCTTTGGCCAATGTTTGATATAAAGTGCTATGTGAGTGGTCAGCTGCCCCGGACATAGACCACGGCCGCAGAAAGGCCCTCTCCTGTCCGCCCTGCTGGCCTCTCCTCTCCCCCTTCAACTGTTACTACGGCGGCACTGACTCCAGGCGTGTATACATCTACACTCATGTCTCCACCAGGCACAGGGGAATAGCCAACATTAACACTGCTGCACTCTGAAAAAGACGGAGAGTTTCCAACGTGAGCTTGAGGCAGAGGGCCGGAGCAGACAATCGATAAAGTAATAACATCCTGTCTGCTCCCTGCCACTGGTGAAACGTCCACTACTGTACAACACATCTTAAACGCAGCACAAAACTAGACTTAAAACAACACAATGGATTCATCACAGCTAATCATCATTGATATCATAGTCAACCAATTTAGTATTCAACTTAGTCTGTGTATACTAGTCCAGATAATCCTAACACAGTGTTGTCAAACTGGAATACAAGAACCTTTAGGTGTTCATAAGTACAGCAGGTATTTGGAATGATTTCAGATGTTTTTAAAAATATGAAATTGAAGTATTTGAATCTAGAATGTTCTAAGTAATATATTTATGTCAAAATTATCCTACAGAAACATTATAAAGCATGTCAAATATAATTAAAACAAAAAAACAGATTAGTTATGACACCGTTACATGATATAAGGGGTACTCAAGTCTCAACTCCACTGGCTCCCCGTAAAATACCGCATCCAATACAAGGTCCTCCCCATCACCTACGAGTCCCTCCATAACCCATCTCACTTGGGAACTTGGGGGACCGAGTCTTCGCCGCCACCGTGCCTGCTCTCTGGGACTCATTCTCATAAACCAACAGGAACTTGGATGCATTCGAGTGTTTCAAATCGCTACTAAAAACTCACCTGTTCAATCTGGCATTCCCCCATGATTTCCACCGTTGTTTTATACTGTTTTGTTATTGTTTTTGAGTGTCCAAAAAAGTCCTATATAAGTCAGATGTATTATTATTTCTATTTTTATTATTATTAAGGCTGTGAGACAACGCTTTGGGGTTATGCAAGACAAAAGTTGGGAACCACTGCTCTAAAACATGGTCGACTGAGAAGAGGGTTTATGTTTCAGACCGATTTAAATCATATTCACAAAGAAAACAAGTGAATTTTGGTCTGCAGGTATTCGTGGGTTTCAGATTGATGAAAAATTAGGACCATTACCATAGTAATTAACAATCTAAAACCAAATATTCTATTTTTTAGATGGTGAAAAGCCCTGAAAATGTTGCCTATAATAAGAAGTTGATGAATTCATTGATTTATTAAAAATCTATATATTCGACAAATCTTGTGACCAAAATTAAAAAAACAGCATGCTGATTTTTTTTTTTTTTTTCTTGGTAAAGAGGCCTGTACAGCTAAATAATATTAGTTGTAACCACGGTAACAGAAAACTACAAGACACTGAGGGGGGACACCACATCAACCTAAGCCAAACCAAAAGTTAGCAACAAATTAAAGGATTCATTCCTTAGTTGCTGGTTAGAGAAGTGACGTCACATAATTAGTGGATAACATACTAAAAACAGAATGCCATAAAAAGATTGTCAATGTTCAGAAACCTGAAACACCATTATGACGGCAGTGAAACAGGAGCCAACAATGTGAAACAGTTTAAACTTTAACTTTATTGAGGGCCTGTTCATTTAATTTATATTGTTTTACTTTAAATGCAGCCCAAGATGATGTTACTTTCTGAGTATGATTATAAAGAACTACTAGTGTACACTGATTAATACTTAAACTAGTGTCAGACTAAGAACCAAAACAAAATAAAAATCACAAATGCCTCTTCTTTGTTTTGGAATTGAGTTTGAAATTGTACTATCTGGGCAACACTCATCAATCTGAAACAAAGTGTTTTAAAGGAGCACTGTAACTTTTCAGGTGTAGGATCAGCCACCTGGTTGTCGTCATGGAGATGCTATTGCTTCGCCTGGAATGTTCCATAGTATGGCATTAATCTACCTCTTTGAAGACAAGCAGATTCCAAGTTACATGACACATCTGTAGCAAGGTGACCCCACTCACAGTAGGAAAACATGTTCTTCAAGGCAACAGAACACCTGTAGTGGGATAAATCCAAATGAATACATCATTTGGTTTAATGCCATATTGTGGAACCTTTCAGGCAAACCAATAACAATTCCATGTAGAAAAGTTACATAGCGGACCTTTAATATTATTATCACTTTCATAACTAACTTATATCATACTTGGCTGGGAGGAGATTTATTGTCATTAACTGTTCGGCAGAAGCCAAAATCCTGTCAGTGCAGTGGCCTGGGAGACCCATTTCAGAGCTGTGTGCCATTTGAAGGATGTCTGAGTGAAAGATGCCACAAATATATGATTATGTCACCGAGGATTAAGCGCCGGGTCTGTTTTACCATGCTACAGCCATAAGGTCGTAGTGTGGAGAGTGCATGCCATCAAAAGTCCTCTACCAGGGATTAACCAACTCTGCATATGAGGTCATGCACACTCCAATCTGGTGCAACACACAAACAGCAATAGAAAGAACTGTATATGCTGTGGTGTTGCCACTGAAATTGATTTGATCTGAGAGAGAAGGCTGTTACTTGATGCCAGGGCTGTGCAATTAATCAAATTCTAATTGTGTAATCGTAATTTCCAAAGGTCAGTGGTATGCTTGGTTGTTTTACTGGAGAGATCTACAGCCAGTCTACAATAATTATAATAATCAGTACTTAAAAGGGGCCATATTACGCCATGTTCTGACCTGTTATAAGGCTGTACAGTCATCACAAAACATACCCGGAGCTGTGTTTTGTTTCATTCACACGTTTAACACACAAACCCTTTATATCTAGGCTGAGCTCTTCTCTTAAACAGAAAACACTCTGTTCCACCTTGTGATGTCATGTAGTAATACAAGAAGTGTGCCTGCGTTTTTAAACTTGATACACCTTTACTAGAATCATCCACATAATTTTACCCTGGAATTGCCATACTCTTCTGAACAAATGGTAAAGGCAGCCATTAACTTGAAAACTACCACCTCATGACATCACAAGGTGGAACAGGGATGTAGACAGACTAATAATGCAGGATTACTCAAACATGTGTGAATGCATCAAAACAACTCCACATATGTTTTAGATGAGGAAACATTATGACAGAGCTTAAAGCTCAAAAGAGTCAAGTTTGCGTAATATAGGATCTTTAAAGTCATTTCAGTATCAAAATTTCTTCAAATGAGTATCAAGTTTCAATACCAACTTCAAATAGTATCAAGGCAGCAATTTTATGACAATCCTGCTATGCCAAATAAAACCGTGCATTATAAAACTTGTTGTGAAAAAAGTTTAGGCGTGTTGTTATCAGGTATGACTAAGCAAAGTGGTGCAAACTGTTCCTTTTTAAGCCTGGGCCGATCGCATTACATAATCGTCTGGTGGTAATAATTTAGGAAGTACAAGATGACCAAGCTGCAGCAAAGTCTTATTTCTGACACTATATTTAGGGATGGCCCACTTTGTTCAAGAGCAGTGCTTATGAAATAATCACCCATCCCTGTGACAGATGATGACTTAATATTAATGAACTATAGGCTCAATTTAGAAGCAAGATTTCGTTTTAACCAGTGAAGAGTCAAATACTGAATCTGCGGCTCTGGAATTTCCCATCCTGCCCTAAATTAGAAATAAAAACTAAATCAGACCACTTGTATTATAAAATTGGTAAAATGTTAACCTGCCACTAGCATTTGCCTTTGACTGGACAGAATAGTTAAAGGGACTGCAACCAATACCATTTATCCCCCATGTAAAATTTGTTTTATCCCAGTACAGCTATATTTTAAAAGATTGTATATGTAAACTCATCGTAGTGAATAATTAGGATGGTAACAATAGTGAGGGATGAGAGTTTAGTGCAAACAGTTTAAAATGAACTAGTTTGTTTTTCAAGTTTTTAAGGGCTGATTCACACCTGAAAGTCTGCACTAAGGTTTGGACTTACAACTGACAAAGTGTTTTATTATTTTGTTCGTTCTTTCACACTACCTCCCTCAAATCCAAACTATCGGACTTTCCCTGGTGTCGTCTCTACTGTCATCAGGGCAGCAGGAGGGGGTGTACAGAGGGCATTTCTCAGTTTTGGTGGCTCTGGGAAGGAGAATAACTTGACACTGATCGCGGGCACATTTGATGATTTTAGGCTAAATAAGGCTTATCTTTAACTCAAACAAGCAGCAGACTATTTTGGCAGAGGGGTTGTGTTAGCCTAACTTTCTAATTTGACACTTGATGAACCCAAAAGATATGTGCAGCTCTCCGTTGTGTAAAAGTGGCACAATACAAGACTTTACTGTAGTTTATAACCACTGTAGGCTCGTCCCTCTCTTTTCTTCTCATGCTCGGGCTCTGTCTTCCTCACATTCACTCATCTGAGCTTGATCGAACGCATGTCACTTCCTGGATTTGGTCCAAAAGGAGCAGCTGTTTGGTCCAGGCCATGGTCCACGGGAGCATTCACACCTGGAGTTTGGACCAAATCAAAACGGGAAAGTCCAAAAGTCCACATCAAAGGTTGCAAGTGTGAAGACAGTACAATTCAGGTAAAACAGCTTAAGAACAGATTAAAATGGTTAGTTTGGCAGAAAATAGGAACCCAGTATCCCAAGTACAAGTATACAAGGACTCATTAAGTTCAGTGAAGCCAGTTAATCCACTAATATCCCTGACAGCAGTTTGTCGCCTGCACAGAAGCTAACTTTACTGTGATGTGTGTGGGACGTACGGACACAGACTCAGCTTATGCATCAGGCTTGAAATAGACAGTGACCTTTGCCTGACTCGGAGTAAAACATTTCAATATACATGTGGCAGTGTGAGTCATACCCCAGGATCTAACAGTGTCCTGTCTGTACCAACAGGCTAACCATGCTTTCTGCTGAGCGAAGCAAATCAGGCTGTATGACTAGAAGTGGAGCTGAAAGATTAATCGCACATAATCGGACATAATCATTTTTTATCCATGCCTTACCAATTTAAATACTTGGCCTGAAGCTGCTAGCTTGTTAAGGCAGTTAGCTGGAGAAAGGCTAGCTTGTCAAGATAAATACTAGCTTGTTACTGCGCCAGTGGGAGAACTCCAAGCCTAAAAAAATATTAAACAAACTTGCAAGACTTCAAGCAAGGGCATAAAGTAATATTTCTATGTACATATGACGTTAATTTAACAGTCTATAGTCAATTGACCTTTTGTGCGATATTTTAACCTGAACCAAGGTCTTTACACCCATGTTTCAGAATATTACTAACTATTATTGATTATTGGATATTATTATAACATTATTACCATGATATTGTCTGAATATTGTCATTAAACATAACCCCCCAAATTTAGTCTTTATCGAACAATACAGTTTCTTAAAGACTTAAAGAGCAAAATTTGACTCCATTATTGAGTGTTTATCTGTACAGAGTAATACTGATTACTATGACAGATTATTACATTCAAACATTTTGGTAAAGATTAAAATGATTTGACTTGACTGTGACATACTGGGAATTACAGGACAATCCATGGGTTTAAGAAGGATGAAAAATTGCTGTTAAATGCTATGGCAACATTGCAAAGTCCTCAAAATGTCACCAATAAACAGGAAGTTGAAACTTCTGAATACACCAGTAGTTCCAAACCAAAAGACATTTTCAGTGCCTCTCCTTTATAATGGGAAGTTAAGTTTGTGTTGGGGACAGTGGAGGAGGAGCAGTCAGGGGTGGTAAGAGAACAGCTGGCCAGTGTCCAAGCCCTATCCTGTTACAGCTCAGATTTAACAAACGCAATGGAGCCTTCAGCGGCCTCTCAAACGGATATAATTGACGACTTGCTGCTTAAAACTGTATCGTCAGCTCAAATGGGAATATTTTGAGAACATTTTTTGTAAACCAGAGGAGCGGTAATTAAAGAATGTGACGCATGCCCTCTCAACGGTGATGATTCAGAGTATGAATTCATTTGAATGGAAGATATGACAAAGCAAACTTGGATCGCATGAATTGCTACTGGATTTTGTAATGGGTGCCATAGCAAATTAATCACAACTTTGTCACAACTACGTAAAACAATATTCCTACGCCTTCTCTGTGTTATTATTACTCTGTAATTCTACTTTGGGAAGTTGTGTTGTGTCGAAGGGATCAAAACCCACATACTGATTGATCAATACTAAAACTAGTAAAGAAATTTTATATTAAATTTGAACAGTTTGATGCTTTAAAAATAACACATAAGTAGGATAATATTGGTCTGTTCTTAGGCCTGTCTCAATACCATGTTTGAAGTTCGATATAACACTTAAGTAAATACAGACAATAAATTATTACTTATGCTACTGACATAATAACCCAAAAACAGATTTAACCCACAAAAACTATTCTAAATGTACAATATTGTTAAAAAATCATGAGCTGCAATAAATAAACAGCAGAATGAAACACTGTAGTACTTAGTTTGCATCTGTAATGAGTCATAGAAGTGATTAATTCAACCTTTTATGGCTTAAATCTTATCATGGCCAAAAAAAACCCCAAAAAACGTCCCCAGTAGTGCAAAGAAAATGTTGAAGCGATAAATATAGACTGCCAAAAAATATTGTTTGAACTTTCATATACTGAACGAGAAGTTGAAATAAATAGTGATTATGATGACAGACCTAAACGTTCCTAAACATTTGTAGAAAGGTCTCGGTCAATATTAGAACTAGTACTTAAGTACATAAAACAATTTAGTGTTGTCACGATACAAAAAATGTTACAATTTCGATACCGATTTTGATACCCAAAAGATTTCAAAAGCTCTTTTGAACAATGTTGTCATTTTTAATACTAAATAATAGCTTGTTTATTGTTCCGTGTGGTCTTACACACTCTGATAAAACTCAAGATAAAACTGTTCAAGAAACATCCAACTTTATCCAGTTTGTGATTTTTTTCAGTATCGAAACCTACCCTTTAGTATCGATTAGTATCGGATTTTCAATACTACTGACAATAAAAAATTTTAAACCAAAAACACTAAACACTTAGATAAACCAAATATAATGTTGAGAAAATTTTAACTCCCAGCCTTTCATATTCATTTTTTTTTTTAACAACAAAAAAAACTACTTGCCACTTGCCAGATAGTATATAACGCTAGCATAAGCTCTTCCATGACTTGTGCAGAGTCATGGGAAGTTCCCGCAAAACCCAAGAGGCAGGTTCTCTTTGTTGTTGAACAGAGGAACGAGGCGTGGCTGCTACAATGTGCGGTATTGTACTTCACCATTTGTTTTACTTTGAGACAGTAGAAATAATGGACTCACTGGTAGAGGAGCTATGGGAGATTAGCCACATTGACCAAAAAGGTGAGGCAAAATAAAGTTAGTTGACCAAGTTCTCAAAGGGATTTGAAACAAAACGGCTATTTTTCAAGCGTAATCATTATAGGCATGAAAAACTATTAATTTAAAACTGTTTGCAGTGGTCCAAAGTTATTCCTAACTTTTCTAATGCGTTCCTAGCATCCTAATTATTCACCGCAATGAGTTTAGAAGTGCTTTTCACAACTTTCAGAGATCAGAGCAGAGTTTTGTAGTCAGAGTAATGAACAACTAGCATGCCAACATCACTTCCTGGCTCAAGGATTAGAAAAATACCTTAAAAATTAGATGCAGACAACACACAGTGGCCTTGTTTTGATCCTAAGAACCGCTTAAAAATGAAACTGTACCGGGGCAAGACAAATTTTATGTTATTACATAGAGAAAAAAAATGTACAGCCAATGTTAACACAAACTGATAAGAACAGGAATCAATGAATGGAACCAAAAGGTGATCAAAAGTGTAACAGCAATAGGTCAAATGTACCTCGTTATTTAAGCAGGGAAAGCTTAAAATGTTTACTTTAAATATACAGTTGTGATAATAGAATACAAAATGTTAGATATTCCTGACCTGTCACGGATCTATGAATAATCTAGAGGACGGTGAAGTGTGAAAGCGGCTGAGAGTGAAACAGGATCTGCTCCTCATGCTTCAGTGAGAACAGACAGAGACAGGCCTGGACACTGCTCCCTCAGGACTGTTGCTCTGGGGCACATGTGTGGCTCAAACCACTGTCCAATACAACACTGGGTTAAAACATGACAACTAGGGCTGCAAGATTAGTCGCAATCACATCAAAATCACAATCTGAGTGGACGACCATGGTTTCCTCCACAAACAAAATAGTCAAAAGAGTCTTATTCTGCATGAAAACTGCTAACTCTGTAGTTTAGATCTGTAAAAACATGTTCTGAAATGTGATTCTTGCATTCAGGCCTGTCACAATGACAAATTTTGAAGTGCGATATACTGCTGAAGTAAATATAGACAATAAACGATAATATTGGAAACAAAAAATAAAGCAAAATCATCCCCCAAAAATGTATTCCTTCCTTAAATGTATTCTTAATGTACAATATTGTTAAAAATAAGCATGAGCTGCAATAAATGACAGAATGTAACACTTAAAGTAGTTATTGTGTACATATAGTCAGAGAAGTTCAGAACTCTCAAAAGCTCTAATGTCATCGTACTACAGAAAAAAAGAACTACTGGTACAAAGAAAAAGTATCCATGCTATAAACATCGACCCCCAGAAATGATTGTTCCATCGGTCATGTATTGAACAAAAAGTCAATTAGACAGGCCTACCTGTATTAGTTTGTCAGTTCATATTTCAGTCTTTTTAGTCAATTTTTCAGGACACATTGACAATGAACTTTGAACAGAATCCTATTAAAACATAAACCGCAAATCATATTGCAAGCACAATGTTTGTCGGAAAAATCGCATTAGCCATTTAGCCATTATTTCCAAATCGTACTGCCCTGCCACTGCTATCATTTATGTGACCAAATCAGTATTCATCAAGGCAATGTATCATACAGAACAAACAGCCTGGTTTAATCTGTTTCATAAGATATTAATAGCGAATAAATACAAGAAAAAGTGATAGGGAATCCAAATGGTCATTCTTGGAAATGGCACTGGTTAAAACTCAAAATGGTTAGGATCGCGCAAAAACTACTACATAAACAGTGTCTTGATAAGGCAGATTAAATGGTCCAGTCACTTCCAAATTCCAGCCAAGTCACTACATGCATTCTTCATTCTGCTGTGGGCCATATCCTTAAAAATCTATACATGTATAAAATTATTTGTAAACCAAAAACAACACTGACTAAACGATTATACAGTACTACTAAAGTGGTCCATATGTTACACTTCAGTATTCAGAATGCAGAAGTCACACGAGTTTAAAAGATTCATTCAAGTACAACAAAATGACATGGATATAACCCATTTAATTCTATTGTTCCATCTATAACGCATGCGCTCATGATCTTGTGAAAACATTAGCGTACAGAGAGAACCAATACTGTGTGGTGCTGGAGCAGAGGGGGAGGCTCTTCACCTCTTCTGTGTCGACTGAATCACGATCGCCGGTCACGCATCCTCCAATGATCACGACATGCTCCACACAGCCTCTTAAAGAGACACCTCTGCAACAAGGCTGCCTTTTAGCTTCGTAAAGGAAAATACATTTGTTACTAAAAACAAATCTAATTGACAAATGTGTGGAATACAAATAGTGATACATTTCTTAAATATATCGTTCTGAGCCCAACTCTAACTCTACCTGCAAAACCAAATGAGACTATGCCTGTCATGATAACACATTTTGACATGCGGTGTATTGCTTAAGTGAATATAGACAATGAACGATAATATTGAAACCAAACCATCAGGTAAAATTATCTCCAAAAAATATTATAAATGTAGAAAAAATGGAAATGTAAAAAATAATAAATAACAGAATGCAACACTTAAGTAGTTAATTTGAGAGAAGCCAGGTGATATGACCCCTTATTGTTACAATGTCAAGGAGCAGCGGTTCTACACCGAGCTCCTCCCGTGTGACTGTTCCTCACACTATCGCAAAGGGATCCAGCCACCCTGCGGAGGAACTCATTTTGATCGCTTGTATCCACTTGCGATCTTCTCATTACCAAAACCTCATGACCATAGGTGAGGGTAGAAACGTAGATTGACCGGTAAATTGAGAGCTTTGCCTTTCGACTCAGCTCCTTCTTCACCACAACGGACCGATAAAGTGACCGCATCACTGCAGACGCTGCACCAATCTGCCTGTCAATCTCACGCTCCATCCTTCCCTCACTCGTGAACAAGACCCCGAGATACTTGAACTCCTCCACTTGAGCAGTGACTCTCCAACCACCTGGAGAGGGCAAGCCACCTTTTTTCTGTCGAGAACCATGGCCTCAGGTTTGGCGGAGCTGATTCTCGATTTGCTACAGCTCAAATCTCATTGTGGTACAGAAAATTAGCCAAATATTTCCCAGTAGTACAAAGAAAAAATCCCACAATAAATGATTGTTCCATCTGTCACGTATTGAACGATAAGCTGATAGTAATTGATAGTAATTATTGCCCCAGACCTAATCCAAAAAGTCAATCTTCAAAATATTAATATTGTAAAAGTTAAGAAACAGAGGACACGTGATATTTTGAGTATGACCAAACCCAATAACCTCAGATAACACAAAATAAACAAGCTCCACTGATAACCATCAAAAACCCTAGAGACAGGACTGTAGACTGTTGTGTTTGTGCTTATCTCAAAAATCCATGTGCATTGACAAAGCCATTAGAGCTGTGTATGTGACAACAAAGGACAGTAGGCCTCTATTGACAGAAGCTAATAAAATGGATACTCTCTCCATGTATCACTGTTGCATTTAAATCTCTTTCTCTGTTGTAAAAGTAATAAGAATTGAGTGTAGTGGAATTAACATTGCACATGTCACCTGAACAATATCTATTTTTCCCGTACTGATCAATAGACCTGTCACAATAACAAATTTTGAAGAATAATACATTGCTGAAGAAAAATAACAATAATACTGAAACAAATTTACACTGACACAATAACCCTAAAGTAGAATTATTCCCAAATATATGATATGGTTAAAAAACAAATAATTCATAAATAGCAGAATGAAACACTTTGGTAGTTAGTTTGCATCTATAACGAGTCATAGAAGTTATTTATTCAAACCTCCACAGCTCAAATCTAATTGTAGAACAGGAAAAATAACTAGTACCAGTGCTAAGAAAAAGTACCATGATAAACACTGACATCCCCCAAAATTACAGTTCCATCTGTCATATATAGAACGATAAGTTGAGACTTTAGAGGTAGAGATTTGACTATTTTTGTGTTCATTGACGCAGATTAAAAGATTAAGTCTTGATCTAAAAATGGTAATGTTCCCATTTTTATTTTGGGTTTTAAAAAGAATAAAGAAAATTTCATTGGAAAGAGATTGATCAATGAGAAATTAAAACATGAATCATTTTTTGTCATATCGCGCACACAGCCCTAGACGTGTGGGTGTCCCTTTAAGACGCAGTGCCGTCCAATGGGAGTCCGCACTGCAGTTACAGTAGTACCCTGACACCCTCCAGCCTCCAGCACACAGGCGTTTGTCATCGACTGCCCCCCCACAACCCCCTCACACGCATACACACACATACACACACACACTGAACCCCTGTGTGTCAACGGGACCACCAAACAAAGACCACCTTTCAGAGCACTTTTGACCCCTTCTACTGTCCTGGGCCTCCGCATCTATAACACTGAAGACTGTCAGACAGAAGTGATACCCACACACTAAATCTAGTATTGAAACTACATACTACTTATTCTGCATAAAACTGCTTACCCTGTAGTTTAGATCTGTACAAACATGTCTTTTGGCTATGTTTAACTTAAAATGTGAACTTTGAACAAAATCCTGTTATTAAAAGACATTGCTAATCTAGCCGTAATGCTTGCCATAAAAAGTTGCATCTCCATCTCTACTTAATCTCTATCAGAAGTTGTATTAGAGAACATGAAAATAAACTACAGATATTAGCTATGTGTTCCCCTGTTAAAGATTGCATAGTTGAATCAAAATCTGTATCAAGTATCAAGACTTTTTCTTAGTATTCAAACAGTGTTGGCAGTTTTAGTACTGTGACAATAATTGGGCTAATCTTTATAATCAGTCAATTGTTATTTGGACTGTATACACTCTAAAACACACGACAAAAGACATTTTATAAGGGCAAAAAAAACCTTTAAAAAGGTCCTATATTACGCAAACCTGACTCTTATGAGATTTAAGCCATGTTCAAATGTTGTTACCTCATCAAAAACACACCTGGAGTTGTGTTTTGTTTCATTCACACATGATTGAGTAATCCTTTATTATTAGTTTGTCTATATCGCAAAAGCTCAAAATGCTTTGTTGTGTCTGAGGTTCTCTGTTAAACGTGTGAATGAAACAAAACACAACTTCGGATATGTTTTTGATGAGGAAACAACATTATAGCAGAAGTCAGAAAATGGCGCAGTACATATATAAACCCTTGACTAGTTGAAAAAGTTAAAATAGTGGACTAGACTACTAAAATAATCATAGCTCCAGCCACAGACGGTAATATACGAAAAGGATGACACCAGGTGTAGCTCAACTTCATCCAAAAGTCCAAATCAGAGTATACTGTTGATGCGTCGCCCTTCTGAACACATTTGCTAATAATTACATGACACCCAAGGACAAAGAGTGCACTTGTGTTCAGTGGAGAGATAGCAGCCTGACACTTATACTGTGGTGAACAGGCATGGGCTAATATTTAACTCCTCGAAACTGCACTTTTATATGAGGAGGGGTCAAGCAGTTTATAGAGATTTTAACCAGGAAAGGTCTACTGAAAATATGAATATCATATAGGGGGAGTTTTGGGATTAGTGTCGTCTCAATGCTAAAATTTAAAACTCGCCTTTGATACTAAGGAATAGACCCGATACTCAGCACAGATTCGAATACCTCGATGATTTAAAAAAAACCCAAAAAAAACAAAAAACAAACACACTATTTAGTCAACAGAATGTGATCTTCATCTGTGTAATCCCTCAGTTATCCATGTACAGTATGTTCCCTAGTGATTTATGTTCATATGTGATCTTATAATTCATTCTAAAGTTATTCAGGAAAGTTTCATTTCTGTCATGTTGATGAGACTTCAGTATCGATATCTGCTCAAAAGAGTATCTACGTTTGATACTAGTTTTATTACCAATTAGTATCTGATTTTTGGTACTACTAACAACCCTATCATCCTATTTTTGGGGTAGATTACAACATTTAAAATTGATATGAAGCAATAAATTGCCAAATAGTTTGTTTTGTTTGTAGGTGTATCGGAGTTAAAATTAGGGCTGGGCAATATGACAAACAAACACAATTTTCCTTACATTAATCAAGCTCCATTTTTTTTTTTTTTTTTCTTTAAATTTTGTCTTATTTAAAAATAACTCACAAATGTTTGAATTAATCACTACTACTTTCAATATTAAATGCTTAAAAGTCAGTATTACTCATGATCAGGAAGTGAACACCAAACACAGCCAAATGTCTTCCTTCAAAGTCTGACTTCTGCTCCAAACCACATGATTACACAGACAGGACTGGCTGTGGACCTCTCCATTAAAAACACTCGAGCTGATCATTGACAATTAAAAAGTGACCAAATCTCAAACTCAATTCCAATGTGATTCAGTCGCGCAGGTCTATAGTTAAAATGTCACTAGCAGATTTTTATAACCAAACAGTATGAGAAAGGAAGTTGTATTCTTTGCTTTAAATGTTCAAATGAACATTGTTTTCAAACAACTGATCAAAGCAAAAGAGTTATATGCAGCTGGTATCCTGGTTTGGATACGATTCAGTACACCCTATTCCTAAGCCTAACTGTAATGAACAAAGAGGTCATAAACAAAGACTAACCCAAACAAGTGAATAATAAGCGTCTTGGGTCAACTCAATTTCCCGCCAAAAGTGAATACAATGAGCTCATGAGAGGTCACAGGTCAACCGTGTTTTAGCAGGTGGTGCTGTTTAACAGGCCCTTAATTTGTTTCAATGTGATGAAGAGAGGAAGAGGAATGGGCAGTAGCACGACATAAGGGGAAGAGGCGGCCCCACCCCAGGGTGCTCCGGGACGGGACGGACAGACACATGTGTAGAGACAACTGCAGAGGTCAGAGGCGGTCAGGGGGAAGTTTGACTAAGTGTCCATGACCATTTTTACTGCCAGCTAAAGACAAATACCAATGTAATATAGCAGTGAAAAAGTCTTGGCACTTGAAACTATGGGAGATCTCTACTACATTTATATTAGGTCCATAATGTAAGGCTTGTCACGGTAACAAATTTTGAAGTATGACATATATCGCTACCACAGACTGTATAAAGAAGTGGACTCAGGGAGTGTGACGGCACCATAGACTTTGGCTCCAGTCAAATGAAGCTCATCGAGGCTAGGGCAGTTACAGGGGCCAATTTGGAGCCAGGCAACCAAAGAGCCAACCAAAGAGCCAACCTGGAGCGAAGCTGTTGAAGGTAACGCCCCTTCTTTAGCAACGCTGTTAATCAAACCCATTGCTAACGCTAATGGGAGCGACCTTGGAGAAGAATGTTCATATCTTGATTTACGGACACCACAGCGATCATGTAGCGCGGGTCAATACGAACAGTTTAAGACCAAGATGACGAGCCTGACAGCAGCAGTTACAGAGAGATGCAACAGTTTTCTAATGTAAAGTGAATTGCAGTCGATGGAGCCAAAGTGCCCCCATAATAATAATTTCCTATTTGGAACGCGGCGGCTAGCAGGTTAGCTATGTCCATTTAGATATACAGTTTATGATTGCTAGAGAGGAATATTGCGATAAACGATAATATTGAAACTTGCCACAGACACAAAAGGAGGATAATCCCAGTAAACCAATTTTTAAATAGACAGCATTAAAAAGGCCTGAGCTGCACCAAATAAATGGCAGAATGAACCAAAAGCAGCCATAGCAGTTTCAGTTTATTCTAATCTCACGTTATTACATAAAAATGGCAAAAATTTTCCCCACTATTGCAAAGAAAAAGTACCCATGATAAATACTGAGCCTAAAAATATATTACTTCAGTTTTCATATATTTAACGATAAGTCGATATTGTAATTATAAGTACAGGGTCAATGGAGAAGTTTGGTTTTATAGAAAGAAAATCCATTTTTTAAAGCTTTATATAGATTATGTTGAATTAGTTTTTAATCACATAACAGTGAACAAACCATATTTCACAACTCACTCCATGACAAAAAGACCGGTCCAAATACTGCAAATTAAACTACAGTTAATCAATGCTTTTTGGATGAGCAGAGGCAATAAGTGACATTTATACTTAGGCCTGTCACGATAGCAAATTAAGTATTGTTGAAGTAAATACAGATAATAAAGGATAATATTGCAACTCATCTAGGTCGCTGATACAATAACACAAGAGCAGATTTAAACCACAAAAAACTACTCTAAATCTACAATATTGTTAAAAAAAAACTGAGCTGCAATAAATAAAAAGCAGAATGAAACACTTAGTACTTAGTTTGCATCTGTAATGAGTCATAGAAGGTATTAACTCAACTTTTTACAGCTCAAATCTTACAAAAAATTTCCCAGTAGTGCAAAGAGAAAGTACCACGATAAAAACTGACCACAAAAAATATTGTTCCAGCTTTCATATATTGTACGATAAGTTGATATTGTAATTACCGTGACCATAATCTCAGTAGAAACTTTTGCGAAACACTGCATTTACTGAGTATTTTTGGTTCCCTCATGATCTCTGTATATATTGTCGTCTCTGTACACATCATCACGTATTGCTTCATATTTGATTACATACAGTTATTATAAATGCCAAATGAGAGGAAGTCAAATGTGTCGGTCTCATTAACAGGATTTGGAGGCTTGTTAACACCTTTAATGCTCTTCCTGGAGGTCTCATTTTCTCATTGCGGAGACCAGACGAGACATGAGAGAGACCAGGGGACCAGGCTACTCATGCCATCTCCACATTTAGCATTTAGACAGTGACAAGGATAAAAATACCAGAGGGGAGTGTTCACAGCGCGGGCAGAGGCACAGAGCTGGAGGGATGTGTCAAGCTATCCGGTTAAGAAAACTTGTTAGAAACACTATTTGGAATCAATCAGTACGACAAAACACTAAGCCAAAATTTAAAGAGCTTTAGAATCTGTCTGTTTATGTTACATTAACTTTACCTTATTCAGAATTCAGACTGAATAAAAGAAAATTCATGATTTCTTGTCGTGAATAACAGTAAAACCATGCTGTTTCATCTCTCAGTAACTGTAACACTAAAATTTGATCTTGTAGTGGGTAGGGACAGTACAGATTTCACACTAGTGTAATTGCAGCAGTATGCTAACCTCTGCTCTGTGCGGTTAGCAAACACTGGAGGTCCTCTCTGAGATGTGATGTAAGGATAATCATACACAGAGCAGAGCTGGAGGCGATGTCTGTGTTTGCTCAAACTGTTACACTGATAATTAAGGGAAAAAAATATTCTTTTTTTGCTTTTTTTAAATTATAAACAATTTACTCGAGATTACGTGTGCCAAGGCAATATTTGGACTTTTTAGCACTTTTAGAGCTGATGGCCTTGTTAAATCTTTATGTGAACATCAACTCAATGTATACGCATTACATGAGTTTGTAGTCATTTCAAGACATATTTTGGGCAAAATAATCAAAATTCGACCCACATATCAGCCCAAAAATATTTGCAGATCTCATTGCCATCGGCTGGTCAGGATTCTAAACTAGGGATAGAGTCATTGGTATCAGAACAGGAAAAACTAGATCGGTCCATGTCTACTGATATCCAGTATCAACAGACCAGTGCAGAGGGAGAAGATAGCATTTATTTCCTTTAAACACAAACAGCATAAGGTAAAAAAAAAAAATATCCAAATGTGTTTTGTAACTACAGAACAGCTTTGTAAAAATACAAGTTTAATATTGTGAGACGTTTTGGGACAACATTGGCCAGTAAATTGTTTCTGAAATGAAAATGGGCTATCAGCTGAACTGTTATCTTGGAAGCCAATATCCAATACACCAACACTTTCAATATCGGCACCGATATCCAATACAAGTATAGTATCGGTATCAGCCATGAGAAATCAAATTGATCTCCACTAAGATTTTGCAAATCCTTAAAACATATAAGATTGTTTTTCAATAATCTGCTCACCTTTAGCCAAACCTAATCTAGTCTAATGTCTAAATGCTGGATTATTCATTGATGTATTACTAATATGCATGACAAGGTTTACCAGTCATGAACAAAACCTCTCTCCTAAAAAACAATTATTGTGTAAAGATTTCATAAAGCTTTAGTCAGACAGTAGTAAACTTAGGCCTGTAACGATAATTACTATAATTATCGACTTATTGTTCTATACATGAAAGCTAGAACAACATATTTTGGGCTCAATGTTTATCCTGAGTACATTTTCTTTGCAATAATTGGGAGATTTTTGTTATTTTTGTTGTATGATGAGATCTGAGCTGCAGAGGATTGAATAAGTAACTTTTATGGCCAATTATTGGTTCATTCTGCCTTTTATTTGCTGTAGCTCAGGCATTTTAAAAAGTCCTGTATTGCATAAAATGGTTATGTAATGTTGTTACCTCCTCAAAAACCTACCCAGAGTTGTGTTTTGTTTCATTCACACATGTTTGAGTAATGCTGCATTACTAGTCTGTCTACATCTCCAAAGATCACAATGCTCTGTTCCACCTTGTGATGTCATAGAGTGGTGTTTTTCAGGTTATCAGCTACATTTTACCTTTAATTCAGTAGAGACTGGCAATTCCACATTAAACATGCAGGGTTTGTGTGTTAAACATGTGTGAATGAAAGATGAATGAAACAACTCCAGGTATATTTGTGATAAGGAAACATTAATAATATAGATCAGAAAATAGTGTAATATGGGCTCTTCAGTGCTACAGTCCATTTTAAAATTGGTGTACTGGGATTATCCTGCTTTGTGTTAGTGGCATAAAGTAGTTTCAATATTCTCATTTATCATGGTATTACTCTGTAGCCATATAGCTTGCTTCAAAATGCATTCGTGACAGGTCTAAGTACAGTTCTGCTCTTCTATATTTGTGTAAAGTGATGGAACAGGGAGGAGGATCAACTTTTCTGCAGAGTTGTTAGAGAGTTATAGAGACATTACAGAGGATCCAGAGGCCGTGACATCTGGGCTCCTTCTCTAGGCCACCGCTGCAGCCTCTTTTCATGCTGACACAGAACATAAAGAGTAAATTATTGATTGCTGCTGGACCTGGTGTTAGCACAAAAGAGAAGAGCACTTCACAGTGATTTAATATCGTTACAGTAAGGGCGGTAAGCACATAAACTGTCAGGGAAGTTTTAAAAATGAGGCTATTTTATTAAAAAAGCATAAACGCTAGCGCAGTTTTATGGGGCAATAAAAATGGTGAAGTGTCTCAACTTTGCAGTGAGATAATGAAGTTATGTATTTGGTTCAGAAGACACAAAGTACTTAACTTCAAATCAAAGAGATAGGTTTTGAAAATGTGTCCCTTGGAGCTACAGAAAGCTCACTCACAATGTTTCGATAAACTAGTGTATAATTCAAAGGCCCTGGATCAGATTTTTTTCCATGTGTTTGAGCAAAATGTGTCTTGCCCCAGTACAGATATATATATATATAGCTCTTGAGGTCAAAATAAGTCCGCTGTGTACTGTCTGGATCTAATTATAAAGCATTTTACTGTCCGAGAATATGAAAGTTCAAAAGTATAAGTGGTCTCTGAAAATTGTGCTTATAAACTCATCACAGTGAATAATCAGGATGCTCTGCACACATAAGGTTGTTGAGGAATAACTTAGAACTAGTTCATGCAATAGTCATGTTTTTCACATATTTTTTAAAGGCAGTAAAAGTCAGGTTCAGCGTCTTTAACCTCTGCCTTGTATTCTTTCATGTACATACTCGATATAGGGTTTCTTGTGTTATCAGCTGCTCTTCCTTCCTCCTTTGATATGGATAAGTCTGGTTCACTTATTAACACCTTATCACAAGACTAAAGAGGACAGCCTATGGATTACTCTGTTTGACTTTCAACTGCAGTGGGGAAAGACCTTGTAAAATGTGTACATTATAATGTGCATTTAAGCTGTGTGTTGTAGTGAATTGTAGTCTAATCAAACTGTTAACAAAAAAAAACAAATTCACATTTTTTAGTTTTTTTTAAGTCACATTCACAGGACAGAAATGAACCTTTCCCGAATAGCTTTAGAATGATCTTGAGCTGTATCAGAACAAGTATAAGAAACAGAGTAGTTTACACACATGAACCACTATGGAACCTACCTGGACAATAGAGGGATTACACAGACATAAAGCCACATGGAAATATAAAAAAGTACTATGAATTAATGTTGAAAATAACATTCTATGATCTAAAGAAAGAGTGATTTTTTATTATCATTGTGGTATTGAAATCAGTATCGAGTCTATTCCTACTCACCACTACTCTACACTCTTGTGGCTTGTTTCTTGTGTGGTAAAATCTAGATGACGCTCCAAAAAAACTACTAAAAGCAAACAGTCTAACCCTAACCATAACCCATGAGTGAAGAACAATGTTTCAGCCCTGTTCACTTCCTTCTCTCACTCTGACCTTTACCCATGACAGAGGAACAACTGTTAGAGATATCACAGACAGTTGCTGCTATATGGTTCGCATCCAAAAAAAAAAAAACCTTTTAAAATCTATTAGGCAATAGGGATACAACATTAGTTTTTTCACAAATCGATCCTTCATAGGCCATGGTATTGACACAGTTCAATACATTTTCGACATATGAAGAACAAAAGCAAAGGCATCACGTTTCCCATCTAATTTTTATGTTAATCATGTTCAAATATAGCAGAGTTAGGCCTTGTGTCACTAAATCATCAAGAGAGGGTTGTATCAAACAATTTGATATAATATTTTACAACATGACGTAAAAGAACAAGAAGTAAAACTCAGGCCATATAAACTTTCTCAAATGTTCTCAATAACTACACTATAATCCTACAACTACAATCATCCTGTTGTCATTAAATCCATTGGTACTGCATAATGTTTAACACCAAACTGCGGAACATTCTAGGCAAAAAAAAAACATCTCCACAGACATAAACATATTACAAACCATATTCCATCAGAAAAGTTCCATAGTGCACCTTTAGCATCACCTACTACCAAGTTTTTTTTTATTTGTGTGTGCAGGCAGGATACTCACCAGCTTGATGGCCACATATTCGTTAGTGTACAGATTTTTCCCCAGACGGAGCTCCCCGAAATTCCCACAGCCGATTTTCTTCCCGACACGGAAGTTGGGTCCGACCATGAGCACTCCGGAGTTGGTCCCTGAACTGCGGCCCCCATGTCCAGTCCTGCTGCCTGCCGTCTTAGACATCTTTTTGCTTTCTTCGGTATCTCCTTTGCCCCCTTTTTTATCAAAATCCATAAGCTTGTGATACCCTGGCCTCTCCACGGTTATTTTCCAGCCATGCAAACCATAGAAACTCCAATTACACCAGAAGAGTAGTAAATGGGGCTAGAGAAAGTCAAAGTATTTTCAGTTAAAAAGACACTTGTATGAGTTAAGTGTCTTCCCACTATTTTCCTTGACGATTACATACAAATTTACAAATCCTAGGTGCTAGATTTCCATGTTGGGAGGAGGGAGGTGGGTAGCCAGTGCAGGGACGTTAGCACAGATGTATTATTAGCCGTTGAAGTGCACTCCGCAAGCCAGCTACTGCGACCACAAGGCCACTCGGAAACATCTCCCGGAGTGCTGTCTCCCTCTGGTCAGCCTTCAGTGGGGGACAGGACGGGCGCCATGTTTAGGACCTCCAGCGATGAGGCAACCCTGGGACAACTGCAGCAGGGCGAGGGGTAGAAGGATGGTGTGGAGGTTTGGACTGGATCTGTTAAGTGTATAAAACAAATAAGTGTATTAGGTTGTGTGGAAAAAAACAGCTGGCAAGTGAAAAAAAATAATGCTTTATCAGACTGAGGAGTGAGCGATATTGACCAAATTCAAAACCTTGAGTATTTTGATAGCAATATTCAGACGATATTATGTCAAAACAGAAATGTATTAAACATGTCTATAAATGAATTTAGTAGGTTTTAAAATCAGACAAATGTTAAATGGCTACAAAAAATATCCTAATTAACATTCACATTATTATGAAGATTTTTATATATTTTTAAGGTACATTTAGTCTTCAAAAAGCAAATGTAATGAACTCAACTTTTAAACTGACAGAATGGATTCATTCTGTCAATTTGAAATAAGAACTGTTGAATAATTTTTTAATCCCATTACAATATTCATGGATTTCAGCTTCCTGTTATAACCAACATTTTAAGGACTTTTCACCCTTCAAAAAGGTAGGATTGATGTCAATTGCTATGGCAACAATCCAAATGTTTCATCATCTTGAAACTCATGGATACTTGACACTGGCATTATTAAACAAATTGCAGATTAAGCTAAGGGATAACACTTGTACTAAATTTTAAAAAAGTGAAACTTTCCTCCATGTTCAAAAACACCAACAGAGAGAATTGTTAACACTGTTTCTCACAGGTTTATAGGGACTACTATGGTGGAACAGGCAATCGTTATTTGAATAAATGTATTTAGTTGAGAATAAATGTCAATCATTGCTGATAAAAATTGACTGATTAAATATAATTATTTCTACATTAATTAATTTTTGCTATAACAATATTTTGTTCAACTTGCTTTTAGAAAGTGGGGGCAAAACTAAACTATGGGGGAGCCACCATAGTCTCCTCTAGAATGGAAAAAAAAAACTTTTACAATTCTGCATTGTCAGTAATCTGTCCCTTCTTTCCGCCACGTGAGCCGGTCTAACTCGTCTCTTTGGTCTCGAAGGTGGTCCGAGGGAGCAGATAGGAGTACAGTGCAGTCTCAGTGATGGACAGTCTCTATGGAAAGACACTTACACGGATCAATGACCAGTGTAATGCCTCATCCCATCATGTCGCCCGGACCATTGGAGTACTATTATAGGAGGACTTTGGACTATAAAGTGAAAACCCAGTTGAGTAGTAACCTGTCGTCTCATCACGGTTTCAAAACTCATTGACATCATTTCCATGAGTTCACTAGTAACTTCCCATTTGTTTTGTTGACATAGTCCATATGAGCAAAAGCAATTAACCGATATCATTTGTATACAAGTCTTATGAATTTGGTTATGCAAAGATGTAAACTTTTGCTATCAGCGTGCAAGCACTATTTGAATCATTATATATATTCTATAGTGGCAAGGACTGTGCTTATTTGGCAAACATAATCATAATCCCCATGTCTATCCTGTCTTATTATGCAAAAAAAAGTTACCCTGGAGTTTAGAACTCTATAAACATGTTTGGAAACGCATGGGATTCTTGTATTAGTTCAGGCGTTCATATTTCAGTCTTCTATCAAATGTTAATGCTCTAGGGCGCATTTAAAATGTGAATTTTGAACAGAACCTTACTGTCAAAACATGAATCAAGAGTTAAACCACAATGGTTATAAGACGAATCACAATACATTTTCCAAAATTGTTCATCCCTACGCAAGCTTCTTCCGATAATGTGGGGATTCCACTGCAGCCAATTTAATCTTTTTTGTCCTCTTTTCAGGTCAGTCCTTGTTTAGAGCTAGTATAGCTAGTGAGTGTAGTCCAATTTTAGACCCGGTTTAGCCCTAATTTAGACCTGGTTTAGATCTAGTGTTACTTGAAAGGCTAAATATTTCATAGGTGATTCTTGGTGTGAAAAGTTTAAGGACCACTGATATCAATGTCAATTTTAATCTTATGTTCCTAGTATCATCGTATTATTCCAGATACAGTGCATTTGTCAAAAGGTCAGCAAACAGAAATGAGTTTTACATACACATTGTTCAGTATAATATGCGTGTTATAATTGGCAGATGTTCTCTAAAACAGACCCGGCTGTCTCAGGTAACTGCACACTGACAAATATCAGCACTGTCATGATACAGGAAGTAATTTCTGTTCAGATCAGCTGTTAGTGATCCATAATGCACAAGCTACATACCCTTTGAGTGCTTTAAACTGAATTTCACTACAATTATTTCAAGATAAAGTCAATAGTTCATTCATCAATCAAATATGGTGGGTCATAAAATCTATGGCCAGACAAAGAATGTTTGAAATATCAACTACTATGACTTATGTGCAAATTACATCACTATGAATTCTCATTTGCTTTATCTAATAAACAGGTTACAGTCATACACATACATACACCTCCTGGACTTGTTATTTCCTTTTCATAAGTGGAAGTACAGAATAATTGCAATACAAGTTTATGATTTAACACAGCTAATCCTATCCAGTGATACAGTTTGTCAGTCCACACATCAAGTAGAATGTTTCATGCGTTATCGGGAGATCTATGTTTTATGTAAACAGCTAAATATTCTGCATTAGCAAATGGTGGTGATACGTGTGAGCAAAAAGCGTAGGATTGACACGAGCTGGTCTCACAGACAAGGCCAGGTCTCTTTAGCCTTCTTTGCCTTATGAACGTCTTTCTTCCTGTTGTAACGTGTAACTATAAGCCTTACAGTTCATTCTACCATTGGCATTCATTGTGTTAAACATGATTTGGCAAAGATTACCGAGAAGCAGTGTCAGTAAACGGGGCTAGCTCAGTTAGCATTCACTTATCAAAAACACCGATCCTGCGAGGCCTCACGAAATCGGCAAAATCATTATAGAAACAAGCGGATACCATCAGACAACATCTCAATTACAGATTTTAGACAGCGAAGCCTTTATCAAACCGACGCAGATTGACCGAGGCAAAACGGGACGGAGCATAAAATATTCATTGATCGACAGCGTCCAAGCTACATGAACCCACAGGCTTAATACCTTGTAAATAACACATATATCCGGAGTTGTAACGAATGTCATCAAAAGGATTCATAGTATCGTGTATAAAAAGTTATTATTTCACCTGAACGCGCCGTTTAGACCTCAGATTGCAGCTATATCGTTAGCCATTATCCTCAATAAGGTGGCCACTGCCGGGCAACTCCTTAATCCTAAACAACCCACTGCACAGCCTGGGCTTCTTTAGCGCTTAGCTTCAGTTAGCCACCGACACTACCCGATCTGTGTCACAAGTGATCTGCGCATGCGTGACTCGTTCTGCAATCTTGGATACGGCAGTTGTGCCTGGACAAACATCCTAATATCGCCGTTTCACGTATTGCCATTTGTTAAAATTAATGTATTAACAGCCACTTTTAAAAGTTAACACTCGAAAGCAAACGCTTAATCAACAGGCAACTATTAGACTATTGACATTCAGAAAACGATAGCGAAGCCAGCGTGGTTTTGGCACCAGTCTGTAAAAGTCTCTCTTTTATGTGGGCAGACTTACATCAACCAAATTTGTTAGAAATTGGGACATATATGTTTGTCCAAGAGCGTAATTTTATTCCTGACGCAGATCGGGCAGTATCATTTTAGCGGCAAAAGCTAGCACACGAAACGTTTGAAACAAACGAAGCCAATGAGTGACCACGAATACGGTGAAGACTTTTGTCACAAATAAAAGGCGTATTACCTTTAACTGCAATTCACATGAAGATAGTCGTGTCATAAATCCTTGGTCGCGTGAATATTTTTCATCTCTGTAATCCTCCAGTTGCAATGATTTTGCTGTGGTCTCTTTAAGCCGCTCCGCTGCCGCTGGTGGCCAGGTGCAGCGTCACTGAGCGTCACTACGCAGTTTACGCAACACAACGCACGTAACCAGTGTTTGGTGAATACCACTAAACGTACTGAAACTGCTTTATTATGCTTTTACAATCGCAAACCAAATAATACCAAAATACCATTAGATTAATTAATGTAATAATAATATATAAAAAAAAAAAACTTGTATACTTGATAAGAAAATACTATATCTCGTTAGGACAAATCAGGCAACATTGATCTTTAAAAATAAATTAATAATAGGCCTAATAGTCATTATAATCAGTTATAAAACTCTTTATCTCTGTACTTTATTTGATGGTATCCAGCCTATATAAAGAAATGTACCTATACACTTATATAATACAGCATTTATAGGCAAATCAAACCGTGTCATAGAGGCCTTGGCAAAATGCATTTCACTGAAGTTCACTTGAAGTGTGAAATGAATCATAAGAACCACCACTGTTTTACTGAATTATATGCTAAAAATAGCAGTTTAATGAAAAGTGAATCATCACAAAATGACTAGTTATGAACTAATGCCCTATAAACCTTCATATTTATTTAAAAAATCTGCCTACACCAGCTGACAAAACAAAGCTGGCATTAATAAGAATCAATACAAATAAGATTTTTACAATAAAAAGTAATCAATTCTAAAGTGTCTTATAGTGTTACTAAGCAAAACAAAAAGTGAAACATTTATTTCACACATTCATTTTGATTTACAATTAGAAGTTAGTTGTGCCTCTGCGCTCACAATAGGAGTCCATCATTGAAACCACAGCTCATATGTGACAGATGTTGTGGTTACAGTCCCAGGTGAGGGTAGGCCTTGTTAACTGAGGGAGTGTGAATGGAAAAGCTACAGTTTTTAGAGATGGATGATAGTGAAGCCCCCAAGGCGGACCGCTGGGGATGCACAAAGGGCCACAACATGGGGGGCAGGGCCAGCTCCGCTCTCAGCATTCCTCCAACAAGCTGCTGCTGCTGCTGGGGAGGTGAGTGTCTGAAACTGGCAAACTGAGGAGGGAAATGTAGTCCAAGATAGTGATTTTCAGAGTCCAAAGAAGGCAGAAGTTTATGTTTTTTGTCTATATTTGAGGAGCGAGGAGAAGAAGGGGGTCTGTGGGTAGTGGAGGGTGAAATAGTAGTAGTTTCTTGTTCTTCTACAGGTGCCATTTTGTGGGTTTGTTCAGAAGTTTCGTACAAACTGAGATCATTGGAGAGAGGAGAGGACTTCTGGCCCTTACGGAACTTGGCTCTTCTGTTTTTGAACCATACCTAAAAATAAAAGGCTAACATTAGAGAGAGGGCTGCTGACACATGAAAATATTATGCATGAAGGTACAATTCAATTATAGATTAACTTAAACTTTTTATTTAGTAAGATTTATAATAGCACAAAATAGTATACCAAAAGTGAAAAAAATGTTAAGATACAAATAATCTATAGTGTTAAATCTCTAAAGCCCTTTACAAACACTGCACACACGTCTTTGAGTGTTATGTGTAAGTACAGCAAATATAGCAAAAATGTCTGATTTGTTGGCTTATCAGGCATATGTGTTTGAGTCATGTTTTTTGGACATTTAAAATGCATTATACATTACTGAGATTAACTGGATCCTGCCCTGTTTCACAGGGACTAAACAGAAACAAGATGTGTGATTCTAAATGAATCTGATCGTTATCTGATTTCTGGAGTTATCAGATTACAGTTACATCTGATGTGAGTAATCTGATTTCTTTCTGTTCACACCTGTGCAGTTTTTGACAAGGAACATTGTGCAAAAAGAGCAAAATAATAACAAAAGAGAGTTATGTTAAAAATTGAAAGAAATTATTGCAGTATCTTCCAAATAAAACTGTTACACTAAAAGCTATTGATTCACTGACATTTGTCACCAGATGTTTTTGATGATCAGATTTTTGTGCATGTAAACAACACACTAATAATCTGGTTTAATCATTATTATCATTATTACCTGAATGCGAGCCTCAGGCAGGTTGGTGCAGAGGGCTAGCTTCTCTCTCATGCTCACGTCTGGATACTGTGTCTGTGTGAAGGCCCTCTCCAGAGCCTGAAGCTGGGACACAGAGAAGGCTGTGCGACTGCGCCTCTGCTTCTGTGGGCTGCCGTAGCGCGCCTCCAGGAGCAGCTCTGAGCATAAGGAGACATAATGATTATAGTACTCACTATGATGTGCATAATGTATGATGGGGTGTCAGTGCTCACAGCAGAGCTCGTCCAACCTAAAGGTCAGGGACCGGATTCCTGCTGTTGTGTTTTTAGGCAACACACTCCTTGCCTAGTATGAATGTGGTGTTTGTTGTGCGTGTGAGTGATTGTTGCTGGTCAGAAGGGCTCATAGTGCAGACTGGCAGCCTTGCTTCTGCCAGTCTGCCCCTGGGCAGCTGTGGCAGCTGTAGTAGTACAGTTAATGAAAGGGTGCAAAAAGCCTGTAAAGCACTTTTATCCAACTACACCTAGATAGCCTACATAGAGTGCATTCTAATAACTCTCTCATCTCAATTAATCCTTGAGGGGGTTTAGAATTAAAGATGGACTATGTAACCTTTTGGTGGAGAGCCATGCTAGTTACCAGGCAACAGAGCCCACCCAAAAAGTGACATAATGCACCTTTAAAACTGTGGCTATTCTAAGGAAATCTCAATTACATTTGGGCTGCTTTTTGCACTCACAAAACAGGACAAAACAACTGCCTAAGTGTGTCTTCTTTTGTGAGTTTAAAGTTTTGCTGAAGAAGCTCTACCTGATGTAACCTACCAGCAAACTAGTAACATCTCATTTACTGTGTGAGTCGTGACCTACCAGCCAGCCTCTCTGCCACAGAGAGCGTGTGCACAGCGGGCCTGTGCGCAGCGGGCCTGTGCGCTGCGGAGTACACGTGGTGCTGCTGCGCCACCTGCTGGTGAAGGTCATATAACATCGCGTGGACCGCGTGCAGAGGGAGGGCTGCAGCGTCAGGGCCACTGCACAAACCCAGAGAGTTCAAACCCAGAGAGTTCATGGTGACCTGAGGGGAACAGTTTAGATGTGAGTCTGTTTGTTGCCATCACAAGTAACTTTAGTAAAACCTTCATTGCAAATGATGAACACTTTTAACAGACTAACACAGCCTCTGTCTGTCTTAAAATTTGTGTTTGCTGTATTTATTCAAGTGCCAAAGGTAATAGACTAACCTCCTTGGGATAACTTGCACCTGCATCAAGAAGAGGCACTGCACTGGACACGTGCAAATCATCAGGCCATATTTACCTTATCTTAATAATCACTTTAGATTTCTGTCATTGTTTGGACATTTTAATTTTCTATAAACTTAATTGTTGTGTGATTTCAGTGTCGCCCCATCAGTTGAATAGTGTCTTTAAGAAACACAAACTCTGCTAACTGGGCTGGATAAACACTGTTTTGGACTGATCCAATGTCTTAAACATTTCAAACCCTCTTTACATTCCTCAATAACAGCCTGGTAAGTCCTCTCCACTCTGCCCCTTAAACCTGGAGAACAGAGGCTGCAACAACGTCATAAAAAGCTAATTACACACAAAATACTTCCCATTTCCAAAAAACATAAATAAAGTTAAGTTTAAGTACCTGATTACCTATTGCGTTTTTAGCAGATGTAGTATTATTAGCAGTAGTATTAGCAGTATTAGTTGTAGTAGTTGCAGTACAGTATTACATATGTTTAATATATGTTTAAGTACCTGTTTACTTAAGTAGCAGTAGTAGAAGCCTGCTAGTTGTAGTTGCAGTATTAGTATCCAATAATAACGGACTAAAGTTTCTTTAAGCATGCAAAAAGCTTTTAACTATACATAACCACATACACCATGACATGTTTAAGCACCTGATTACCTGTAGCATTTGCAGTAGCATTAGTAGACGCAGTTGTAGTAGTAAAAGTAGCAGTAGGCTACAGCTGTAGTTGCAGTATTAGTATAGATTAGTCTTTAAAAAAGTTTTCCCTCTTTGTAACTATACATAACACAAATACATGTACAAATACCTGTTTACCTGCAGTGCTGGTAGTAGCAGAAGTAGCTGGAGAAGTAGCAGTACTAGTTGTAGTTGCAGTAGTAGTAAACCTCCAGTAATTTTGTGCTTGTCCTTAAGCCTTATCCCAGCAACCCGAGCTCTTTGTGGTGGATCTAATTCTCTGCTGCATATTCTCACCCAACTCTTTAAGTAGCATTTGCCCAGACTCCCTGTCCCATTAGCCAATAGAAAGAAAGGTATTAGCCGGGATTATGGGATGAGGGGAGAGAGGGGGGATGCGAGCAGCTCAAGTTTTTTTCAAACTATTGAACTTGAGAGATTTATGCCACAGATCCCCCTACAAGGCGCCGTTTCATTCGTCCCTGTTAAAACAATTAGGACAATGTGGTGCCTAATCTCCCAGGCAGGACGGATTCAAATAGCAGCCAGCGATTGTCCTCCTGTCTCCCATACAACCCGAGGGACTTCACAGAGGGCTTGTATTTGATAACACTGGATATATTTTACCTATTATATGAAGTTAATCTGTGCATTCATGGGTTTTAAACATGGATATTTCAGAGAAGAGACAAGTGACTTTATTTTTACTGCATTTAATGAACAATTCTACATAGTTACATTGATAATAGGCAGCACAAGGCAAGAGCTTTGGAATATGTGCCATACAAAAGTCTGTGATAGTCAAAAGTAGAGGTGGAAAGTCCTTCTAGAGTAGATAGATTAGAATAGATTTAAAACATAAACACTTATAAATAAACTGCCAAACTTATGTCTATGATCAGCTCATCTCATAACCACAACCTCTGAGAAGTATTTGGGTAGTAGTTGTAGATACTAGTGGAAGCAACAGTAGTAGTAGTAGCAATAGAAGTGCCAACAGTCCTAGCAGTAGTTATAGTGGCAATATAGTTGCATTTGTAGTAACAGTAACAAGTATTAGTAGTAGCAGTCGTAGTAGTAGTAGTAGTTGTTAATAGCAGAATTGTAGTAGAAGTAGTAATAGTAGTTGCATCAGAAGTAATAGTAGTAGTAGTAGTCACATATCAGTACTAATAGTAGTTACAACAGCAGCAGTAGTAGTAATAGCAGAATTGTAGTAGCAGTAGAAGAGTTGCATCAGTAGTAGCAGTTTTAGCAGTAGTAGTAGTACTAGTAGTTGCATCAGTAGTAGCAGTTTTAGCAGTAGTAGTACTAGTAGTTGCATCAGTAGTAGCAGTAATAGTAGGATTAGTAGGAGTAGCCACAGTAGAAGTGCCAATATCAGTACTAGTAGTAGTTACAGCAGCAGTCGCAGTTGTAGCAGTAGTACTAATAGTAGAATGACAGTAGCAGTAGAAGTAGTAGTTGCATCAGCAGTAGCAGTTTTAGCAGCAGTAGTAGTAGCAGAAATAGCAGTAGTGCCTCACATGTCCCTGACATAACCTTGAACTTGTGATACTTCCTCACTGCTCATTTTCCCCAAACTTTGTGCTTATGTGAAAATGTTTGTTCTGTCTTTACCCTCCTCCTTTTGCAGTCCCGGCCTGTCAAACTTTATTAGCCTCCCATAGAAATAAGTCATTTAAAAGAGCTCGGTCGGCAGCCTCTCAACCTACCCGCTGCTCCAGGATTTGCTCCCTTAGGCCTTTGTCTCCGCAGTCTGCTGGATTAGAGGAGATTTAGTGCAAGGAGAGAAAAAAGTACTTATTTCATGGCACTTTCATGATGAGACCTGGCCAAAGCTGTGTTGGCTGGGGGGATTATAGGAACACAAAGACTGCAGTTGTATATGACCCTCCCCATCTCAGAGGCGCTCCGATGCCCCCCGCTCCGGATCGTTTAGCCCACCACGGGACAGGGCAGGGCAGGAACCTTGCACCTCACACTCATCAGTACAACCAGGGCTAAAGATGTAATGGACTTTTCTATAGCTATAGTGATGGAGGTGGAGAGGAGCAATACTTTTAGTCAAGCAATTCATGCAGTATTTTGAACACTACCCCAGGCCAAAGACATTACTTAAATGTATACTACTACTACTGCTACTACTACTACTACTGCTGCTGCTTAACATTGCTTTGAATGTGATGACAAACAAGTCGTGTAAATTAGGCGCAGGATTAAATAAACATGCTTCATCCTTCTACTTTTTTTTCTTAAAGGTGCTATATTACGCAACATTGACTCTTGTGAGCTTTGGGCCATAGTAGAAAGTTGTTAACTCCTCAAAAACAGACCTGGAGTTGTGTTTTGTTTCATTCTCACTCCTTTATTATTAGTCTGTCTACATCTCCAAAGCTCAAAATGCTCTGTTCCACCTTGTGATGTCATGAAGATGTAGTTTATAAGTTTATAAGTAATAATCTTTTACGTTTTGTTCAGTAGAGATTAGCAATTCCAGGGCTGAAATCATCCATATGATTCCAGTGAAGGTGTATAGTTTATAAACACAGTGGAGCACTTCCTGTATTACCACATGACATCACAAGGTGGAACAGAGAGTTTTCTGTTTGAGAGAAGAAGCCTTAGCCTAAATATGCAGCATTTGTGTGTGAAACATGTGTGAATGAAAAGAAACACAACTCCAGGTCTGTTTTTAATGATGAAACAACATTATAACATAGATCAGAAAACAGCGCAATATAGGCTCTTTAAATTAAGATGTTTTAAATTAAATGTCTTTTCAGGTATTCTTCTTTACTTGGTATTAAAATAAACAACATATTCAGATCCAGAATAAAGTTTTTTGGGCTGTACAAACATAAACTGATTTGAATTGTAACAGTGATAGTAGGGCTTGGCTATGAGTCTCCTGTGAATATATGGTATTCGTTATATTATATTGTGATTCAGTACATTTCTGTTTGATGTTTTATGCTCAGACACACTTTTACCCACCCTCTCCTCCTATTGGTCAGCTTCTGTCAGACTCTGAATAAGCGACAGGTGAATTTAACCGATCACAGTGAAGTGTGCCCATTTGCATACTTCACTTCAGTTACTTCTTATAGCTAATGTGAGGATTTTCTTGGCATTTTGTCCACTATTAATCTGTAGAATTTGTGAGAAGTGGGTGGCATTGGTAGTCATTGCACTTGTAGCACCATTAACCCTCATTTATATTAGCATATTTTTTTCATTTGTTGCAGGTCTGGAGTGGATTTTGCTGGACCTTAAGCTTCCTGCTGAGAATTTTAAAGCTCTTAACTAGAATGATCTGGTCTGAGGATCCACTTACACATGCATGGATTAAGTCAGAACAAGACAAAGGCCAGCAGCTTTTCACACAGGCCACAGAGCCGAGGTGAGCAGACACATAACCTGCTCTCACCATCACATAAAGAAGGTGAATAGTCACAAGTGTAAGGCTCGTTTGAAATATCTAGGTGTGTCCCTCCCTCCTAATATGTGTTGTTGTCATCATCATTTCATCAAGGCAGGAGCTATGCATGGGTTTCAGGAAAATTGTGAAAAATTAGGGCTGTTATCATAGCAGTTACACATTTAAAACAAAATATTATAATCTTTGAGTTTTTGAAATATTCAGATATTCTGTCTCTTTAATAGGTTTTAAAATGGTGAAATATTATATGTTTTAAATGGGAAAAGGTCATCAAAGTTGCATTGAACAGGAAGCTGAAACCCCTGAATTCTGTGTGAAGTTTGCATGTTCTTCCTGTGTCTGCGTGCTCCTGTTTCCTCTGTATTCTCTGAATTCACCTGTAACAGTAAAAACATGCACTTCCTGTTAACTGGTGTTAAACACATGCACATACAGCACTTCAAAACCAGAACTAAACCAGGACTTGACCAGAACTAAACCAGGACTAGAACAGAACCAAACCAAGTCTACATCAGGGCTAAACTGGGGTGTGATACGTCCTGGTTTAAAAATTAAATCAAGTTTTGTCTCTTCTCTGTCAACATAAATTAACTAGAAATTAATTAAGGTGAAAGGCAAAAAATGGTAGCACTGGTCCTGTTCAAGGTTCAGTCCTGGTCTAGTCCATCTTTTCTGGTCCTATATTTGTCTGGACAGTTCCAATAATTGAGCATCGATGAGTTTCAGCTTCATGTTGTATTATGCAACATTTTTAGGACTTTTCCACATTCAAAAGATACACAATTTTGCATTAAATTGTCACTCACCATGGCAACAGTTCAAAAATTTCCTAAATCTGAAACCCATGGATAGCTGTGTATTTTGTTTGCAGCTTGGGTCAAAGCCAATGTCAGCCTCTCAGCGTGGTCCTGGGACAGAGAGGGGCTTAAGACGAGCTGCTGACCCACTGAGCCTGCTCCGTGTCTCTACTAGGGTCAAAGTTCAGCCAGCCTCATCGATTAGCCCCTCCGCCCTCTCTAAGCCAACACCTCCAGCTCAGAGCCCCCTAATCTGCGCTCTGTGTCTCATCGATCCAGGAGGGGTCCGGTGGTGTCGAGGGGAGGGGTCCCGAGAGCGGCTGAGCTAAAGATAAGTGACAACTACAAAGCTGGTGTCCTGACAGCCTCGTGTCAATACACATTTCCACTATTGATAAGTTATTAAGAAACGCTTAACACAAGGGGCTCTCCCCCTCAGAGCAGCTGGTAACAAAAACCTGCTGCTAATCGTCACTAAATGAAGGCAGAGCTTCTTCCACAAGTGAATGCTCCTTGGTAATGACCCTAAAAATACAGAGCCTCTCCTTCAGTATTAGAAAAATATGTATCAGGAAACAATACACCAACATAGGGCTGTATTATCATCAGTATTAGTAAAAGTACTGCTTAACTGAAGCTTAATTTTAAAGATACACTATGTAACTTTTCTGGTGCGTGGACCTGCTACCATGGAGATGTTATTTCTTTGTCTGAATGTTTCACAGCAGAGCATGAAACTTACCTAATTTGCATTTTCTCAGTGACAGTCGTTTTTATTGCTAAATAATACCTTGAAAAACCTGCATTCTTACAGTGCACAGGTCACCTCTCCACAGATCTGACATGTAACATGACCTAGTGGCATTATCTGGTTGTCTCCGTGAAGTTTCATTCATATAATTAACTAAAATGTGTCCTGACCCACTACGGCTTTAATGTTTGAAAATGAGACTGATGTCTGCGGTCTGCATCTAATTATAAGGTGTTTTATTCTTCAGGAAACAGGAAGTGCGCTGTTTGCATTAGCGTTTGTGGCTTATAAACTCATTGAGGTGAATAATTAGAATAAACTGTGCATAAAGTGAAATCATAACTGTTGGATAAGTTACCTAAATGAACCAAATGAACCAAACCAAAAGACATTTCTCCAGATCATGTCCAGTCTCAGTGGTGTGAGTGGATATTGCCCCCTCTCTCTTTCTCCCCTTTATCTCTCTCCGTCTCCCTCTCTGATCCATCTTTAATCTGAGGCTCTGGACCAATTAACACAGATCCAGGCTGGTGTTATTGACCAGTGTCGGATATGGTCCCAGGAGGAGCTCACACCACAGTGACGCGGATCAGAAGATGGGAGGGAATATTCACTATTTAATTAACTTTTATATCCAAGGGTTTAGCCAAATGCACTTAGCATAAACAGTTATAAATGACAAGATTTACTGGGTTTTAGCAGTATAACCATGTGTCACATTTTAATACTTGCCAGGTCAACTTGGAGACTCTACTATATGTTGTACGAGAGAGCTTCAAAGTCATTTTCCACATACTCTCATTATGTTTCTCAGTAGGGCATTCAACTTTTCTATCCTCCATTTGTTAAATCACAGGTGCTTTATTGCTACAATGCTGTGAAAAACATGCTTCCTTAGTGTAGGTTAGGAGTAGGTTCACCTCTCCACAGACCTGGCCTGGTGCTGATTGTCTCCATAGAGATTAAGTTTAAGTGCAATAAACATGACCAAAATGAAGATAAAGATTCCTGAATAATCTAATAATAACCCTAACAACTATGATTTTTAAATTGGCACACCCTGAACAAAGTGGCCGACAATTACTCCAGAGACCGGCCCATGACTGCAGATCCACTTGAATGTGATGTATGCTCTTCCAAAAAAAAATGTCCCAGAATGCATCTTTTGTGTGAATTAGTGGAGTGTTTCTTTACATAGAGATAAAGATCGCTCTCCACTCTCAGCATGTGGTCAATACCAGAGGGTCCCGGGCCGCGTGCCTCCTCCCCCCCTCCATTCTCGGTGACCCTCTCTTCTCAAAGGTGATGGAGGGGGACAGGGACAGCGACAAACTGATCGAATTTGATAATGAAGACGACCCTGTAAGCTGCCGGGGCTGCGCGTGTTCTCCAATAACCCCCCTTTAGCCTGTCAGAGCAACATTGTGTTAACTATTGATCTGGCTAACTGTGCATTTTAATACCTTAATCGCACTCAAAGGGAAAGATGGGCCCCTTTTACACATCTGTTTAAGAAATAATAACAACACCTGCTATAGAAGAAATAAGGACCACGGCAGTACGCACTGTCACAAACTGTTTAACCAAGACAGATTGTTGAAAGTAATGGTTGGTTTCCTGGTAAATACAGAAAAATACTCTCTCTGTATTTTGTTTGCAGAAGAGTATACTCCCTCCGTTGTGTCTCAAGCCAGAACCAAACAAATGATCGTGCTCTCAGATTTGTTTTATTTCAATGACACATGTGAAACAAAGGAGCTCATTGGTCACCTGTCATTACAAACAAAATCAAATTTCTCTCACCTCAGTTTAACAGAGATTAGTGCTTTGTTCATTGATTCTGCAGAAGTCTGTGATGTTTTTTTCCGTTCTTTTTCCTTGTAAACAGCCATATTTGTTTTGATATGGACAGATCATGCCTGTCCCTGATTGGCTAATCCACCTGTCAATCACAACCATCTAGCCTGGGAGATTCACCAGCAACCACACTTACATCTTCATATAGTATCGAAGAATTGTGTATTGAAGAAGTGTATTTGTGTAGGATATAAATGATACTATTGCTTTTACCTGGAATGTTCCACAGTATGGCATTAAAGAATGTATCTATGTTACTTGCATTTAACCAATTGTAAAAACATGTTTTCTTACTGTGAGCGGTGTCGTCTCTCCACAGATCCTTTAAAATAGATGCGTTTAATGCCGTACTGTGGAACATTCCATTTAAAGGCATAACATCTGAACCGAGACAAGAAGGTAAACTGCAAAAATACAGCAGAATGAAACATGAAATATCAGGATACATCTGGAATGAGTCAAATCTGATCATAGTGCAGAAAAATAACAAAAAGTTCCACACTAGTACAATGAAAAAGTGCCCGTGATAAATACTGACCCCATAAAGCTGTTGTTCCATCCATCATTTATAGAACAATAAGTCGATTTAGTAATTACTGTGACAAGCCTAAGTAATGAAACACAAATCTTTGGCCAATACAGTTTATTACAAAAGGTTGAGCAAATAGAAAATGGGAACAGCATAATGTCGTACTAGTTTTTGATATATATGTTTTTACAAATGTGATGGAAAAGTTACATTTTAGCAGCTGAATTGAAATAAATAGGGGATTATAAAAGAGGACTTCATAAATGACTTACTTCTCATTTGTTGGAAGGTGTTTTATGGGCAATAAGTGTAAATCATTTCAGTTTTTTGGGGACAGTTTTTATTGCTATAGTTCTAGCTTTAAGTAAGTTACGTTAATTGCTTTGGATAAAATTACTAAATGGAAAAAGGTGATATAATATATTTAAATAGCGTCAACTGTTCATTTTTTGAGTGAATAACAGATCAGCCATTTTGAAGGAATTAATGATGATTTTATGGACCGCTGTATTAAAATATTTATAAATTCAGACACAAAAGATAAAGTAAAAATAAAATTTAAAAAAAAAAACTATATAATTTCTTTTGGGCCAAACTAAAACATGGGCTATTTTTTTCCATCACAGCTGTAAAAAAAACAAAAAACAAAAACTTAATTTATCAAACTATCTACTGATGAATGTTGAACATGAAACAGCACAGGTCAATTCATCCCGAACAGACCAATTTATATCAAAACATTATTATTGAGTTATAAAGTGTGTCATTTAGTGTGTTAAGTGAGTTTCATGCATAACACATGGTGGATTTGTGAAAGGAAATACAATGATATAAGTCAGCTTTCCCATAACAGGTACAAGTTGATACAGTATATTTGTATATTTCAACTAAAACGTCAATCAAGTATTCAAGATTCAGGATTTGAAAGGCAAAAAAACAAAAATATATTCGATAATATACAACCACAAGTGCGTTTCACATAACTGTACATGGATAAGTAACAGTGCATTGAACACACGTGAGGTAACTCAGAGTTGGGCCCTAAACAAGAGCATCTCTTTAGTGCAAACAGCTCAAGTCATGACAAATACAACTGTTCAGCAGACAATGCCCATTATAAAGGTGGAGTAAGACATTTCTATACGTAAAGGTACATTATGAAACTTTTCTGGTGGAGGGTCGGTCACCTGCTTGTCTCCATGGAAATGTTATTGCTTTGCCTGGAGTATTCCACAGTGCGGCATTAAACTTGCCGTATCTCTATGAAGACAAGCAGGTGGTGGCAGAGGGCAAGGTTACACATCAGATCTGTGGAGATGCAAACCAGCCCACAGAAAAAATTCAGGTTTAATGCAATAGAGTGGAAAATCCTGGATAAAGAAATACCTCCATGGAGAAAAGCAAGTGGCCCCTCGCCAAAAATGTTACACTGTGCACATTTAAGGTTGGATTAAAAAATAAAGAATCCAAAATATCTGTCCAAAAGCAGGGATCAGGCTGTCAATTAAAGGTTCACTGTGCAACTTTTCTGATGAAGGGTCTGCTATCTGCTTGTCTCCATGGAACTGTTATTGCTTTGCTCACAATGTTCCATACTACGGCAATGAACTTCAATGTCACTTCAATGTTCTTGAATGCTTAAAAATATATTGACAAACATGCATTCTTACTGTTAGCAGGGTCACCTCTCCACAGATCTGACCTGTAACTTGGTATTGTGATGCCACATGCTTGTCTCCATGGAGATAGAGAAATTTAATGCCATACTGGTGAGCATTTCAGGCAAACCTATAGCATCTCCATAGGGACAAAAAGTTGGCAAACTCTCCACCAGAAAAGTTACATAGTTCACCTTTAAAGTCAGATAAAAAAAAAAAAGAGAGAGAAACGTATTAAACTGTGAAAAAAAGGTTCACTGTGTAACTTTCCTGATGGAGGGCCTGCCCCTGCTTGTCTCCATGAAGGTGTTATTGCTTTGCTTACAATGTTTCACAGTATGGCATTAAACTGATATATCTACATTCAGGGCATTCTAGCTGAGTCAGCTCTCCACAGGTCTGACCTGTAACTTTGCCTGATGGTCTTGTTTCTATGGAGTTTAATGCTATACTGTGGAACATTCCAACTCAACACCACCACCAGAAAAGTTACATCAGGTTGTAGTTTACCATTCTCTTCTTCTAAGTTCATCTGAGCAGAACTGGACAAAAATAAAACATATGTAAAACAAATAACAACTCAATTAGATTCATATATTCCACTCCCAAAAAAGACATTTCAACTTTTTCACAAATCTAATACTTAATACATAATTTGACACTGGCAGTTTTGTTCTCAAGCTCGTCAATTTCCAAAAGCTGTGGTTAATAAAGATAAATAAAAAATACTGCATCTGAACACTATGTACCAGAAATAAATTAATCCACCTTTAAAATCTACTGAAGCCAACTCTACAGAAACAAGAGAGGACTCCCCAGGTATAAAACACATTAAATTAACATAATTCAGAACAGAAATAAAAAAATTAAACACTGCTAATGGTTTCCTATTGCTTTAACAACGCTGTCCTCTCAATTAAAGGCCATAGCTCCAGGAGGCTCTTGTCTGAACTGTCTCTATATAAACAAACGACAGCCATGTTGGATTATTGTCATCTTTTCACTTTCGCGTCCTCTTTGATTTTCCATATCATCAGCTCCATACATGCAGACGCATCTTCACTGGAGTCGTGGCCACCAACTGGAAAACAACAAATTATTTAAATCAATGTGTATAATTAACAACAGTGATCAAATATTAAATCATATTTCTGACGAGTCACCTAACGACATATTGCTTAATTGGGCAAAATGGTTATATTACACACTGAAACTTGTCCCAATAAATTTATCCATCTTGCATTAATACATTTTTGTTACTTAAAAAAATTCTTGCATTCCTATTATGAGCAGGGGTCGCTTCTCCACAGATCTGACCAGTAACTTGGCCTGGCAAGTCAGCATATCTCCATGGAAAGACAGACAGATTAAACCTTTAAAACCTTTCCATGGTGACAAGCAGGTGGCAGACCCTCCATCAGAAAAGTGTCATAGCGCGTCATTATCTGATTTTAGTTCACAAGCAGTGCCCTCTGCTGGTCAGACATCTACAGTGCTGCTGGCTATTCATCTCATAACATAAAAAGTGAAAAAAGAACAATTTTCTCAACTGTTTATATGTTCTAGATTTTTAAGAACATTTTTTCAAATAGTTTTTAATTGTTTTTTTCACGCTACCATAATAGTTTTTTTGTTTTTTCATACTTAAAATTCCATTGTGGGGGAAATGTATTCTGTGGGGGAAATGTATTCTGTGCGTTTCACCCATCCTTCAACCAGTGCTGTTGGGGCAACCTGTCAGAAGCAGTGAGCAACTGCTACAGCCCTCAGGGACCCATCTCCAGATGTTAATCTCGGCTTGGTCAGTAGGACTATCTAAGCTGGAGGATTTGACCTATGATGCACGGTTTGGGTTGATGGGGGAAACAGGAGTGCCCAGAGGAAACCCACCTGCCACACTGTTGTATTCACTCTGTTGTAATTGTGTGTTATTTTTTATGTGTTTTAGCTTCTTGTTGTGAGTGTTTTTGTGAGTACTTTGTGACTTCCATGTCTGTGAAAGGTACTATATAAATACACTTTGCTTGCTTGCATCCGGACACAAGGAGAACATGTAAACTCTGCATAGGAACTGTTTACTGTGTTTAAGTAATTTCCCTGGTGGACAATAAAGTTTATTGTTGTGTATCACTAGCAACTGCCTCAAACCACACCCCCCAATACAGGGACACTACTTCAATATTAAAACTGAAGAGAGATATACTTGCTCATCTGTAATCCACAAACACGCAATGCTCATATCTCTTTGTTTTTGTTGATGCTGTTTATTTTTATGTAGTGCGAAGTATCTCAGGCAATAAGGTTGGGCAGTGTGTGTTATTCTCACCACTGTCCTGTATGATGCGTTTGAGGTGGTCGGCCATCAGGTTCCTCAGAGCTCTTTTGTAGGGCAGACCAAGACGATGAGGGAAAACTATGGCCGTGTCCACCACCGAACTGTGTATCAGCTGCAAACACAAAGAGGGTTATTCAGACTCACTGTGCAGCCAGGGACTCAAACAATAATGCCTTTTATTACAAGAAGAGTCATGACCATTACACAATCTAGGTTACACATGAGTTTTGCATAAGAGATATTCATATTAAAACTTTGATACCACAATGGAAAAAAAACTCTTTGGCTCACAGTGGGGTACCTCACTTTATTCTTGTAAAGTGCAAACCCAAACGGGGTCTAGTGCTACAGTGGGATAACTGCGAGTTTGTGGTAAGCTCGTTTCAATTTGCCTCCTGTGAATACCAATAATGTGCCAATGGGTTTTCAGTTTTTCTTTTTATTTTGAATTTATTTATTTGGATCCCCAAGGTTACCAATTATACCAACTTCCTCCTTTCACAGTTTGAAAATGTGGCATCTCAGCATTAAAGAACTTAAGAAACATTGATAGACTGCTATAATCATAATTGTATGCAATATAATGCAAGTACTGATACCTGTTCTAATAAGTATTTACTTTGATACTATATGGGCATCAGTCAGTATGTTAGTGGGTCATACCTTCAGAGCAAGGAGGTCACTCTCCAGACTGTGCCCGAGGAGGATGGACTCTGCACTGAACAGACTGAGCAGCACGGCCTGGACGTCTCTCAGAGTGATGCTCACACTCTCCAGGTCCTCCTCCGTCACCCCAGAAAACCTAGCAAACAATACACTTAATAATGACTTATACAGTGAAAATGTGGCATTTTCTAATGAGAATAACCAAGAGGACAAAGCCTCAGACGACTGCCATTAGGCCTGTCACAAAAACTACTTCATCAGCTGATCATTGAATAAATGAAAGGTGGAAAAACATTGGTTGTTTTTTCATGTTTGTGTAGTAGGTTAGCACTTTGCTTGCTTTGGGCACTCTACCCCAGGGTAAGCAGATTGAATAAGAAATGTAATGTAAAGCATCCATGAAGGTAAATCAAATGCCTAATTGCCATGCATCTACAATTATTCATAGACATAAAATATATAGAAGTTTGTTTTAAAACCAGAGGAGTCACCTTGTGTTATAGTCCACGACTTTGCTGGCAGGTTTGACAAATGTATCGTAGATGACTTTCATTTCTGAGTCAATGACCGTCACCCGAGTGAGCTCCAGGCCTTGCTTTGTGTAACACTGAAAAGAGTTTAGAATTTAGACAAGAAAGAATTTATATTTGTGATTGTTTTATTATAAAATTACTAGTTGTTATTGGGCAGTTTTAAGTTTTCTAACCATTTCACAGTCCAGGGCAAACACTCCAGCATTGCCATCTGCAGGCAGAGGTTTACTGAAGGTGCTGATAAATCCATCTAATGACTCTTTACGCCCATCTTGAACATGTTGCTGTGAAAAAATAAAACATATAATTACACCTTCAGGAATAATCACATTTCAAGGAGTTCCACAACATAAACACATTTAGCATAGCATCTTCCAGTAGGAAAATGTAATTGAGAAAAATGTGTTACCTTGGAAACTTGGCAGCCCAGTGACCCAACAGCCCCAGAGCAGCAGCTGTAGCTCGTCTCCCAGCCTCCAGACACTGACACAAAACCACAATTAAATAAACTGGGAGTGTAAAATACATTAGATGCAAGGTGTTTTACATTTAATGGAGCACTATCTAACTTTTGTGCTGAAGTGTCTCATGGGTTACTTTGCAGGAAATATTCCATAGGCTGGCATTAAACAGTCTCTGTTACACCATTGTTAGATTATCAAGATAATCTCTTTTTTCCCAATTATAGCCGTTTCAAATACCTTAAAGCATGTATTTGTATTGTAAGTGGGGTTACCTTTTGTATATATGATCTGAAATTTGGCCTAATGCAGTCCCCTGTCTGTCTCCATGGACATAACTTGAATACCATATTGTGAAACATTTCAGGAAACCCAATGACACCTCCACAGAGACAAGTAGTTGGCGAACCCTCCACTAGAAACACTATATAGTGCACCTTTAAAATAAAGTAAAAATATAATTACAGTGTAAGAATGAAAATGTTTATGAACCTTTGTGTCTGCGTAACCGCCCCCAGTGAAAAGTACACTCCTCTTTTCGGACACAGCTTCCATTGGAAGTGACTTTATAATCTGTGCCGCACCGACAGCAGACCTTGGTGAATGCTGAAAACAAACAAAAAACATTTAATAAAAACTATTAAAATACACTAGGTACATTTATGTGGCCAGTAAAATCAGATCAGAACTATAATATCCGGATAATCCAAAAATGTGCACAAGAGAAATCTGGTCATCAAAAACACCTGGTGATATGTGTCAGTTAATCAATGGATTTTTAGAGTCACTGTTGTATTTGGAAGACAAAGCAGAATGAATTGTAAAATAATTCAGTCACATTAGTTTGCCCTTTTTACCATTTTCTAGTCATAACCTGCACAGCTATGAACAATCTGAAACCAGATTACTCACATCAGATGTAACTGACTTTGTTTACACCATAATCTGATTATAATCTGATTTCTGGACCTTTAAGATTATTCAAGTGACATGTAAACTGCAAAATCTGGTGTGAGTAATCAAAGGGACCATTATCAGAAGGAAAGCAGATCATTTTGCTGTTAACGCATTTTTGACATTATAAGATTATTAAAATGATGTAAATTATCATATTTTGAGGCGCCTGTAACCGCAACCACTGTTTACATTACAATAATTGGATAATATTTATTTATTTATTTAGAGCAGATTAATGAACTACTTAATGTGCATTTTGCATATTTTTACTTATTTAAGATCAAAAAGGAGTGGAAAGAAGAAAATGTATTAAATCTCGCCCCTGATCAGGTTTTGGCTGTGCATGTTTACATAGGCAGTGTAACCTAATGATGATTTGGGAGGTGATATTTACGGTCTGTGGAGGCCTTCTTCTCTGGGAGGTTGTATAGAATAACTCTGCCTGAGGCCTCTGGATCTTTTCTGGGATAACCGTGCAGCTGCAGCTGCTCCTCTGTCATCAAATATGTCTTCAGCTTATGGTACAGAGTTGCTCCTGTAAAGAATAGTTTGTAATAAAATAAGGACATACCAGGTGCCTGTAGAAGTGAATAATGAATGCATCTACTTTAGCTGCTTAATAGCAAAATGCCATAGGATTTTCTGGAACCTTATATTGTAATATTTTTCTCTTTGTCACCAATCTGCACCAAGCCGAGTGTTTTCTCCCAGTCAAACACCAATATAGAATAGATTATATTACACAGAAGAATGCAATAATAATTTGCCATAGAACCAATACTTTAACTGAAAAATTGCATAAGAAATCTGTTATGATTAAACTGTGCAACAAAACAGAAAAATTATGAACAAAACTTACAAGTATTTAATCATTTATAAATCTCATCTTGTTCACATGAGCTAAATATTGTGTCTTGTCTCAAGGGATTAATGATTCATATTGCATATTTTAAATAGATTTACATAAATATTTTCTTAAAACAAAGTCTAACCACCTTAAGTGTTCCCTAGTGTAAAAGATCTTACCCGACAGCTTCTCTTGGCTCTGTTTGCCCGTCCTGTTGACAGTGAAGCTGGTGGTCGCTGCCAAACGACCCCCCAGAACCTCCTCATGGGACTGGGCTCTTCTGTTTGATACCAAGGCTGCTGGTCCTAGGGACAACAAGATTATCAGTAAAATATATCGAGTGTCCTTATCAGTAGTAGTAGTAAAAGGATGAGTAGTAGTAGTTTTTTAGTAGTGTAGTTTTTGGTTTAGTCAGTGATTGAAACAACTACTTCTATGGAACAATGGGATTTTTGTAATACATTTTAAACAAGTACAGGTAAAAATAAATGTTACAAATCACAAACTGCAGATCAAAATCACAAATTTGTATTTAATAGTAGTTAATATGTGTTTTGTGTTAAAGTGTGTATACTCCAGATAATGATTAACAGTTATTAAAAGAGGCAGTAGTTGACTACTCATTATTATTTGATTAAAACACAGTTCCAATAGCAGTAGTAGTAAACACAGTAGTAGTTGCTGTAAAAGTAACAATAAAGGTAGCAGTTGTAGAAGAAATTGTATTAATAATATGAGTTATTAGCAGTTATTAGTAATAGCAGTAGTATTTCGTGGTGATAGTAATAGTATTAGTAAAAGTAGTAGTTGCTGTAAAGGTGGTGTAGTACGAGTAGAAATAGCAGAAGAAGCAATAGCAGTACTAAGAGTAGTATTCAGGTGACATACTGGTGCCATACTTTGACTTGTGTTTAGTGTCCGTATTCTCAAAATAATGTATTAGTTTGTATTAGTACAAATAATAGTAGAAGTAGTAGTAGTAATAGTAATAGTAGTAGTTGCTGTAAAAGTTATAGCAGTAATAGTATTAGATTTAGAAGCATTAACAGTACTAGTAGTCGTTGTAAAGGTTGTAGTAAAAGCTGTAGTACTAAAAGTATTAGTATTAGTAAATAAAAGTAGTATATTAGTAGTAGTATTAGTGTATTAGTAATAGTTGTGAGTTCACATACTGCTGACAGGAGATGGCAATGGGTTGCTTTTGCTTCTGAGTTTTTTCAGAGTGTTCACAGCGACGTTCAGGTAAATGTTTTTACTGCTGCTGCGCTCGTACACCATCTTCTCCTCATCAAGAGCCTAGGACACAGATAAACTTTATGTGCGTTTAAGAGGTGCACCATGTAACTTTTTGGTGGAGAGTCAATCACTTGCTTGTTGCTTTGGAGATGTTAATGCTTGGCCTGGCATAGAACTCTCTACCAGGAAATCTGCACCTTGAAATAAGGCCTAATATGTTGAAAATATATATCTATCTTATTCCTTATGAATTATGTGAACTTTTATGCATCACCTATTACTGGTGGTTAAATGTATTTTTTTGTGATTTAATTCTGTTAAGTACTTTGAATTGTCTGTGTGCAAGAAAGGTGCTTTACAAATAAATCTGACTTGACTAGAGTATGTTTCACAGTGTGGCATTGAACCTATCTCCATGAAGACAAGCAGCTGGCGTCAAGTTACAGTTCAGATCTGTGGAGAGGCAACCCCACTCACTGTAAGAATGATTGTAAATCTAGGTATCTAGGTAAAAATACTTGTAATTGAAATGCCATACACTGGAACATTTCAGGTGAAGCAATAACATCTCCATGGAGACAATAATGAGGCAATCCATTCATCAGAAAAGTTACATAGTGCACCTCTAAGACCTCCCAGACAAAAATACTTCACTACATTTGTTTATTATAATTACAGTAAAGATACAATCATTATTTACTCTGGATTAAGGTCCCTTAAAGCTGCGATGCCTGATTTTCACAAAACAAAAAAAATCAGCTGCTTCAGTCTCTCTTTTTTGAACCATGTAAAAGTTGTAATTAGTTTTGTACCATGTGAAAAGCAGCCTCCTCTGATGCACAGAACTTGACACATTCGTCGATAAACGTGTTGAGGTATCGCTGCCGGATGTTGGTGGGAACTTTGGCTCCAAACTCAGTGGGGATGACAGGGCGCCTCATAGATGTGCTCTGGAAAACAAGAAGCACATATTAAAAAGAGAACAGTTAATAGGCTGTGTCCAACATACAACAGCATCTCATTACTCCAGAGGGACAAGTCATAGTTTTGTCCTCAACCACTGAGCCACAGGCCGATCAGTCTTTGGTCCCAGAAGAAAACATTATATATCTTTTTGTGTTTTATCGCACTGAATGATTCCCTTCCTGCATTCGAGTATCAAAGTCATTCCTGTGACCCTCGGATGGCCGTTCACAGGCTATATCCGAGAAGATCCTGCAGAATCTTTTTGCAGAAATGCAAGAAGATTTTGAGTGACAGATCCTCTGGCAGTCATCCTGGATTCATAGAACAGTTATGTTTCATTCATTATTTATTTTGCACTGTTTCCTCATTCCCTTCCATTCAAAGAAATAAATGTTGGGAACCACCCAATAATTATTTGTCCTTTCAACTGACAATAATCACATCGTTAAGATTGCATAATTTGTCAAACCACATTTTTGTTTCATGTGGATTGGCCCAATAATTACAGAGATATTAACCACAAACCAGCTCAACAGATCTGCAATCTGACAGTTAAACAGCAGATTCTACTACAGTATGCTGACCGGTCCTCCAGCTCCATTTTAAGTGCACATGACAGGTTTTCCTGTTTTCCTAATTCTGACTTGGTTTGTTGGGACTATACCTGTGGTAAATATTTATCATAGATTTACATCAGTTAAGTAGCAATTTGTGGAAAAACACATCAACACTTTCAATTTTCAAGCAGTGAACACATTTTACTGAGAGATTAAACAGTGATTTAACAAAATAAAGTGAGGTGTTGTCATCTATTTTTATATGTCTATTCATAACATAAATGACACGTTTTGGTCCTTGTTTATTATAGTTGCTGGGTAACAGTTACGGAATTACCTCTATGTATGTCATAGCTGCTGCCCATGTCCAACCAGGAAGTAAAAATATAACCTTCATCAGACCCTAGACAAAACTAGAAACATCTGCAGTAAAATCTAAAATCTAATTACTATGTTAACTTTTAGAATATTATGTCATCATGTGAACAAAACCTCTTGTATTTGGGCGCTAACACACCTTGAGAGTGGGGGTATGTGCCACCCTCTTCTGCTGCATCGTGGTTGAGGTCTTGGACAGGATCCCAGCTGTGGTCTGACTCCGGACAGACGGTTGTGTTTGACTAGGAGACAATACTCGGCTTTGGTCTGGCTTAATTTTTGCTGCACCTTTTCAAACAGAAATACACAGATTGATATGCAAAGTCATGAGATCTAAAACTTTTCCCACCAAGTAATAATGAAGACAATATTTGGCTTTCTGATTACCAAGATCTAAAGCAGGTCTACAACAAGATTTTTTAACTTGTGTGAAGTTGGCCCCGCAAAGTGTCCGATCCACCCCAAAATGGCTCCTGATATACTGATTATTGATTGATTATTGCTCACCCGAAGTGTCTGATTGGCTCAGAAATGGTGTCAAACATTTGTGCGTTTGTTGCATTGTCCAGTATTTTGGGCTAGATTAGTTTTTACTTACTTTTGAAGAACAAGTGAATGAAGTTTCTGTTATCAGTTTCAGTTTAAAATTGCAATGAACAAAACATAAAATAAAGATCCATGTAAGTTCTAGTTTAACACAAAATAAATACAAAAAGTACAATAAGCAGAGGAATCTATCTACCACAAGAATGGACCTGTGTACCACAGTTTAAGAACCTCTGTACTAGGGTAACATTATTTATATTTTTAGGTGAGATGATGCATTATGTCCGTACCCGTTTTACTGGCTGTGATGTTTGGGTTTGGGCGATGTGCTATCCTCTTCTTTTCCCCAGAGGCCCCCGGGCTTTGACTCTGTGCAGATGCTTTAACTGCTGCAGAGAGCTGAACCGCCTGTTGCTGAGCCAACTGCATCCTCTGGTAACACACCTCCTGAGCTGTGGGACGCTTGTAGGGACGCACCAAGGCCTTTGGGGGCGCTTCCACCTGGAAATGAGAACCATGTTAAATATTTATTATTTTGTGAAAGGCTAACACATATCATGCATTAGAGTTGTTATATTTAAATTTAAAAACTCAATTTTGATAATAAGGAAAAAACTTAATCAATCAGCCCCTTTATACAATGAAAAAAAAAAACAAACGCTATACAATAAATAGGCCTGGCTCTCACAATAATTACTATATAGACTTATCGCTCAATACATGGATGGATGGAACAATTATTTACTTTTTCTTTGCACTAGTGAGGAACTTTTTATCATTCTTCGTTACCATTTATGGTCAAATTTTGAAGTTAAATTGCTGAAGGAAATTTTGTGATTGTGACAGGCCGATACAATTATTAGTTCTATTAATTAAGCTTTCTGTTATAGATGACATTTTTAGGGTTTTTCACAATTCAGTTTCATAATTTTGTTTTCAATTGCTCATTTCATCATTCTGAAACCCGTGGACATTTTAGATACTTTTTAATTTTACCATAATATCAGAATAATATTCATAAAATCAACAACTGCTCCACTGAGTAGTTAACTTTGGATACTGGTTTTAAAATAGAAATAGTATCTCGGTATTTTTTGTTTTTTAAGGATCCTTTATAACTATAATGGAATAAAGTTATTTCATTCCTGACACATGTCCTCTATGTTTATCAGATTAGTTTTTAGTCACACAAACAGTATCATAGACGACATTGGCACAGGATGTTACTACAAACCCTCGACCACACCAGTACTTGTCAAAAGTTGCTTTTTACTTCCTTGTGTTTGAGCCATGGGACTTTCCAGGAATAAATCCTTAACTTGGCAGTGTTCAGGGCATATTAGAGTCATAGGATCAGTCTGTAGAAATGAAGCACTTACATTTCCTTTGGCAACAAAATGGGAGACTCTCTTCTTCTGACCGGGAAAGAGAGTGGTTAAAGTGCTGTCAGTTCCCTTCTCCTCATCTGAATCTCTTGAAGCCTGCTATAGTGTAAAAAAACCAAACATTTTAGTGATAATAAAAATTATAAGGCATTAGTCTAAGTAGGACTGGGCTTTTTTCTTCTTATTATTTATTTGGTTTTGGATATTAATAACCAAATTTAATATAAAATGGCTATCAATAAAATAAGAATTTCTAGCACATTCATCCATTCCACAATCAGGGCCACAAAATCACTTGTGTAGTCAGCCACAGCTGCCATGGGGTAGAATGACAAAAGTAAGGCTACTATTCTCCCCTACCAGCCCCTCTGATCACCACCAACCGCTCACTCACACACACATCACATTCATACATGGACAAGGTGGATGGCGTGCCTTACCTAAAAACACAGTGGAAGCATTGAGTTGGATTCTAATGGCAAACCTTAGAGTGGGTGAATGAGCGCCTTGTACAAAAATCTTGTAATGAATGTAAATACAAAAGGTGGAGAGGGGGAACCTTTTTTCCTCCATTGAGAATATCATCCCTGTTTAGCTTCCACTTCCTTGTCCTCCTTCATCACATAATTGGACTCACTGAATACTTATGTTGTATACTACCCCTATCTGAAAGTTTACAACATTTTTTTGCATTTAAATTTTTAGCATGTTATTTATTTTTTTGCATATGTACTGGATAAACTTTGCATGTCTTCAAAACTAAATCCCTGATGTGATCTATTTTGTATTATCCAAATGAAATAAAACTAAATGAATATATTACCTGTTTAGCTTGCCTTCCCTTGTCCTCCTTCTTCACAGCATTGGACTCATTGAATATCCTCAAACACTCCTCGAGGGGGTCAGATTCAAAGTCTAGATCGTCCTGTAGACTGGACAGGTCAATGCCCAGACTCTCCACGTGGTCTTTAGCTGCCTTACTGCTCACCGCACTATCGGCTTCGTCTTCTGAGCTGGATGGAGTCAGCTCTGATGCTTTCCTCTTATTTAATCGCCTCTTCACAGCCTCTGCACATTTTCTGACCAACATCTCTTCCTCTTCATTGTTGTTATCGTCATCGTCAACTTCAATTGGGTCCGCCTCCTCTGGGCTCTCGTCGCCAAACAGATCGGCGTGACTCAAGCTTAAACTTCGCTCTTTCTGCCCAGATTTTTTCAAGCTTCTAGGGCTACTGCTGTTTTTAATCATTTTATCTTTACTGCTAGTCCCTTTACTGTTGGTACTACTACTACTGCTACGACTACTAGAGCTAGTTTTGCCATCCAAATCTTTCAAACTTTTACTACCTTCAAGTTGACCATTTCTGTGATGTCTACTCTTTTCCTTATCAGATATTTTGGCTTTCTTACTTCCACTCCCACTGCTTTCAGTATCTCTGTGACGTTTATTGCTTGAGTCCATTTTTACTTTGTCTACAGATTTCACCTTCAAATCGCTTTGTCTCTCCTCTTTCCCTCCCTCCTTACTCGTTTTTATCTTATCTCTACTCCTCTCCCCCTCCTTCTTTCCACAGCTTTTGTTTTCTTTCTTCGAAGTGTCATGATTTGAAGTTTTTAACACCTTTGTTTTATCAATACCACTGCTACTCTTACTGCTAGACACTGTACTGGATTTTTTCAAGTCTTTAACAGTTTTTTTCTCAGCTTTGTCACTTTCCAATTTCCTTTTCTCTGGACTACTCTTGTGTTTGAAATGATCCATCTTTGCTGAGTCAATCACCTGTTTATTCCTTTGCGTCAGTGCATTTTGAACACATTCTTTCCTTGTTTTTGTCTCGTTCCAGTCCACATCTATATCTGTCCTACTGCTGTCCCTTTTCAGCTGCAGGTTAGTTAGTGAAGTTGGTTTATACTCTGTCCCAGAACTTTCCCCATCCGAATCTGAAATCGTATACTTTTTAGTGTCTATAGAAGCTGGAGGTGGCTTTTTAACAGAAACTACATACTCCTCAGTAGAGCTTGGTACTCTGGGTGACTTGTTCCCATCAGTTTTACCACTTAAAACCGCTTCTTTCTTGCTCTTCCCTGCGATACTTGCCGAGTAATTCGATAATGGGTCATATTCCATGTCCGTAGATGGTTTGGTATTGTCCAGAGTGTATTTGGTTTTTGTGGAGGATGTGCTGTTGGAATACTTTGGACTTGGAGGAGATAATGAAAGATTTTGAGTCCGAGCTGTTGATTTTTTCATTAAAGTAGGAACATACTCCATAGAGTTTGTATTGTTTTCTGTGGTTGTATCCAGTGTGTACTTGCTGCAGCCTGGACTGGGGTTATACTCTCCTGAGGTCATTTGGTAACTCCCAGGGTCATAGGTCATGTGTGAGGTGTTTGGCTTGGTGCTCTCTAGTGAGGCATTGTCACTGGGGTCATAGGGTTCGTCTCCGATTCGAGACAGCTTCCTCTTTTCTCTCTCCATCTGGTTGCGCACCTCCTCGATCGCCCGGTTGACCAAAGCCAAAGCTCCGTTGATGTCACCTGAAGCTGCCTGCTCATCCTGAGGCTCTGGTAGATGAACCACCTCCGGGTTAAAGGGGTCATAGCCTTGCTCTGTGGAGAGAAACCACAAGCAGTTAGTATTCATGGTCAACATAATTTTGATACCAGGAAAACCAGGAAAACAGTGGAACTACAAAATACAAACTATGCATTTTCATAAATCAGACATGTCCAAAGTATTTTCACAAAGGGCCAAAAATATTATATTGCTGCCATTCTGCACGTTGCCTGGGGGATTATATTTTCATGGACTACAGTTGGAAACTAGCTGTATAGCAAGTACTGGCACTTATACTGAAATATGTATCAGTGTGCATTGTCCTTGTTCAAACAACCAACTAAAAGATGAAATCAAACTGAAATATTAGTATAATATTATATATTAGTTACGGAGTGACATAGACTAGTGGTCATTACGGTGAGTTATTCAGATTTATGCATTTTATGTAGGTCTGGCAGAGCCACGTTACCTTTAATAAGACCAAAAAATAATAATTTTAGGTTGTATCATAATACAATATGACGTTATTAAGGTTATAGAGAATTAATTAAATCTGCAGTCAAACATGGACCAACAAAAATTTGTCTGAAGTAGTCCTGACCAAGTCTAGCTCAAGATCTGGAGTTAGGTCCAGTGCTCCTGACAGGCTACTGCATCATTAAAACACAGTTCAAAACAGAGTACAGCAGAAGTTATTATTACAAACATATCCACCTGCAGCGTCATTACACAACATCCGAACAAGGAATTATCTGTTTGAAGGTGAAGACGTCAATAAATTCCAAACTACTGAAAAACAGGAATCTGCCGTTTACTCAAACCAAATACACCTTCCTTTCACTGAGCAAAGAAACTTCTAGAAAGAGAGTTTTAAACAAATGGCCAGGCTTAATCACACACATTTGACATATTATGAAAATGTCTTACTAAAAAATACCAAATGCACAATTACTTTGACGTGAATAGTGCCTTTGTATTACTACTATTACTACCTGTAGAACATGTGTAACTCTAGAACTAATGATGCATTCATGTTTCTGGGCTCACGCTTCGTTTATTTGCAGACTGTTTAGGAAAGAAAAACATCTTATAGTTACGATTACACCGGCGTATTTTAAAATCATACTCCTGCTGGCGGTGCAAGTGCAAGGCCTTAAATGCAATATGCGTCAGTTTAATAACGGTAAAGTTGACAGTTTTTGCACCTTTCTGAGCAGCCGGGAGCTCTTTCTTTTTGCCTTCTGCGGCTCCGTAGGAAAGGAGTCGATGTTGGCTGTGCCTGAAGTGACAGTACGGTCTGTTACACCCATTCTTTCCACCTTTCCCTTCGCTGTAGTCGGTGTAAAACGGGCAGTCAATCCCTCGGAAAAAGCCGGTGGACCGTAACATTCTTCACAAATATTCCTCTCATTCCCGTTGGTGTTTTTAGGTTGAAGAATTTTGTCTTGACTGCAAAATATTGTGGGCGACGAAACAATAACAACGTCCCTACGGCGCCATGTTGGATTGCTCCGGATGTGAAATCTCGCGAGAATCCCAAAACGTGCGTGGCGTCGCGCGCGTGGTTACGTGCAGCTCAAACCTCTCCAACAGCTGAAAGTTTACAGGAAAAAAAAGATGCATCTGGGAAATTATTTGTGATTTATTGCTGCATGTAATTCCATCAACCTTTCATGGTTTTAAGATTTTGTGAAATTGTGTGATAAAAAAATTGGTCAAATGGTAAAGAAACACGGACAAAAATGTTTTATTTACGAATTGCAGTCCAATCCAAATCAATGCAACAATGAATGGACACTCCGGTAAGGTATACATGCAGGGGAATCCACTTTCACATCTCAGACAATCACAAATGACAATACAGAGAGGTAAAGTTACAGTTCAGAAACTTGCATGGTTTTATCAACTGAATAAACCCCATCAATAAAAACTAAAGAAAATCCTTAATTAATTCTGGGTAAGATGAATGATGGAAGTTTCTATTCTTTTGACAATGGAGCAGTTACATGCACTCAAAACATGATTGTGATCTGATTTTTTTTATACAAGACTATTCAATTAACAGCAAAATGATCTTTCTCATTGTCCCTCTGAATACTCACATCATTTTGAGGTTTACAGGTCATTTAAATATTTAAAAAGTCCAGAAATTAGATTAGATTTTGGTGTGCATGTGAACAAAGTTGTTGACTTGTCTTTTCAATAGCTTTAACACAGTTATTTCCACTTCTTTAACTCAGTTTTCTTCTTTTTCACAAGGCAACATGATCCAGACACTAAACAAATTGATACAGATTGCATTACAACAGCCGACACAGAAATCACAAAGGTAAGAAATGTTACCAGAAGTAGTGCCAACTTATTTCAATGCTAAGAAAAAGGCTTGATATTTAATTACAGATATAATACAATACGATTTAAAATGGACACGCCCAGGTTGGGATGGGTGGTATAAATAAAATACCCGACTCACTCGGTGGCAAGTATATAATTGGAGGGACTTTTTGTCTTATGGCCATTTTCAAGCAGGTGTTCTGTATTTTGGCTAAAAAGAATAAAAAAAAAAAAAATAAATGACAATATGTGGCCCATTCTCTTAAAAAAAAAAAAAAAAAAAAAAAAAAAAAAAAAAAAAAAAAAAAAAAAAAAAAAAAAGTAATACATATTCCATGTGTTTGTTTTTTTAGTGGCTCTGCAGACAAGGGCTATTTTTTAGGAATATTCCAATGATGAGCCATGCAAGATCCAGAGTCTAAATAGAAATGGATACAGATTACTATACAACAGCTGACACAGAAATCACAGCAGTAAGATATATTCCATTTATACCTACCTGCTCTCTGGCCTTTCCAAGATGGAGGCCACAGGTGCAGAGGCTTTTGTTGCCTTCCCTCACACAGCTGAAGTGATTGGCTCATCTCTGTAATTGTTCACAGGTGTGTATTGTAGAGTGACCTCAAGGGTGACCTAGGGTGAGGATGATCTGCTTTCTTTGGCATTTAAAACTGACACTTAGGTAGATGTGTGATAATGAAAATATGCAGTGACATCGTCATGTGTACGCAGGCGAAAAAAAAACAAACCCTGTCATGTTAATGTAATGTGACAACCAAGACGCCAGTGGAAAATACAGGTTGGCTTTCATAAATATGACATCTGCTTCGCTACTTTTCAACCTATAAAAATGGAGGTTCTCTTAATATTCCAACAAAAAAATAAGAAAGTTGAGATTTTTGTATTGGCTTGGTTTAGTTCATGCAAATATGAACTACTTTTATTCAATGGTCCAAATGCTTTCTTATATGGCAATTAAAAGTGTAACAGGGAAGGCCACCATGAGGGTTTCTTTTTGACAGAAAAATGTGTATCAGAGATGGGTGGTACTCGGTTACATTGGCTCATGAATTTTTAAGAAACTTTTTGCAAGTAGTTTTCAGACAGTATGTTTTTATTCCATTTGAGTAATGCAGTTTACAGTGTAACAGTACTCTTACTTGAGTAAAAGTTTTGGTTACTCCTCCTGCTATGGGCAGGTCTCCAAGTGAAAAAAGCTTTATTGAGAGTAGCTCAGTGTTTGTCCACTGATCTGAAGGTTGCCGGTTTGAATCCCACTCTCGACATAAACATCACTGGTTGAGCGGTCAGATCCACTGAGCCACAGGTTGGTGGTGCGATTCCAGCTCCCACAGATGAATGCTATTGTCATGTTCTTGGGTACGACACTTAACCCACCTTGTCTGTGTGCACTGGTGTATGAATGTGAGTGTGAACGGGTGAGTGGTTCCTTGATGTAAAGCGCATTGAGGCCCTTGAAGGTGGCAAAGTGCTATATAAAAATATGACCATATCCCAATAGTAAAAGCCAAAGTCAAATCTGTCAACTGGACAAAATGTTGTAGGAGTGAAGACGTTTCACTGCTTAGTCAAGCCGCTTCTTCAGTCCTGGTCAGATTGCTGGTGGACACTGCTTTACCTCCACTGAAACTGTAGCTGTTTACAGTTTCAGTGGAGGCAGTGCCTCCCCGTCTTCGCTCCTACAGCGTTTTGTCCAGTTGACAGATTTAATTTGGGCTTTTACTATGGATCAGACCTGGACAACTGAGGGATTACACAGACGCCATAAATTAAATGAAATAATATGAACATTTCTTGCACTGCCATTTCAGCTGTGATTTTTTTTTTTTTTTTTTTTTTTTTTTTTTTTTTTTTTTTTTTTTTTTTTTTTTTTTTTTTTTTTCAAAATTGTGTAGTTTATTCTTTTTGATCAGATTTTATGCAGTCTTTAACCTAACATAACTTATCATTTACAAGTCGGATGTTATGTTCTCACTGTTACAGAGAGTGGACCTGTAGCACTGAGCTGTGGGAAACTCGCATAAGAAGGGTAATATAATACTTTCTTAAAACATCTCATTACTTCACATTTTCATCAGTAAAATTTTACCTAAACTGTCATACCCACACCACTCCTTTGTGCTTGTTCACTTGTCTTGTATTGATACTTTGCAGCTGTTTCAACATTTCCTGAAGTGAAGCTAACTGTGGGCACTGCTCTGCCTGAAGCTGTTAGACTTATTTTAACACAATCTGACCATGAAGAACTGACCAAGGAGGAACTACAACAGGTGAGCTGATTTGTGATGTTAAACAGGTCTCACACATAAAATTACAGTGACAAGCCAGATTTCAGTCAGTGGTTCTTGCCTTTTTTGTTGTAAAATGAAACACCTAAACATTTTCAGGAGCTGAGCGTTCATGGCAATATGTTCTCTAAATCAATTTTCTATTTTTTTTCTTGCCTTTTCAGACAATGTTAAAATGTTGGGGGGGTTTTTTTTTAGCAGTGTTTGCTTATGTGTGTATTGCGTCTCCAGTGTAACAGCTGAACATTCGACCATACAGATACATGCAGAACACCCCTAGCGTGATGATATGGTGAGTTTATGTTGCCTTTCTTTCAATAACTTCCAGACTCTGCTTTCTCTCGACGACGTCGCTCACATCTCTAAATGAATCTCATGACTTGGATATAGTCCCATGATGCATCGGTCTTTATGTAACGTCTGATGTAACTCATTTTCATTGAACCAACATGGTGAGTTCACTGTCAGCTGTTTTAAATGCAAAGTTAACCAGAAACAGTCTCACAATACTAAAATGTAACAGTCTATTTCAGTACTAGGAACAGGATTGATTATTTGACCAGTTTTGAATTCTGTATATTCTTTTACAAATCGACATCATTTAAAACTATAAAAAGTGTTCTTTTTACAGCATAGACAGCTGCTCAAATGAGTATTTAGTTTAATTTCTAATGTCTATCTTTTGTATAATTTCTGTATATCATAATTTTTAACATCATAAAAAGTAAATAATGCATTTTCCATTCATATTTATCTCATTAAGATAAAATAAACAATAGACAAAACTAACATCTCCATGGAAACGGGTGAAAAGTTACATTGTGCGCCTTTTTAAAATAATGCATAACGTTAATGGACAGTAAAACTTTCCACTAAATTGTATAGAATTTAATTTACACTTCCCTCATTTTTTATTTTTAATTACTGTACATATTTTCACAGCACTTTTAAAATGCTTTTAAACAATAGACTATATACCCAATTTTCATATTTTGCACGTCTCCAAAACAGTAGTTGTGATGTAACTCCTTATTTTTTTCATGTGGACTTTCAAAGAGACCACTGCAGTGTAATTCTGATGTTCTTCCACTAGAGGGAGACAGCCACTGCAGGTCTGACTGCGCAGGAGGACTTTATAGCACAGACGTTGCATCATTACGTTTCCTACGCCCTCATGACGTTTATAAATGGAAGTTATGCAAGACGTTTCCTTTTTTTTCTTTCTCGTTTCTCTTTTTTAGTTCAATCTGGAACGCCTTGTACTCAGCAGTGATCTAACCTACTGCTCTCAAAGCCAAACATCAAGTGCACAAGTACAAGTATGTATAAACAGAACATTTTACATAAGGCACTGGCAGAAGAAGCAATAACATAAGAACTCTGCAAAACAAATGTGGTTCTTTGAACCAATGCTATTTAGGGAGTCAGATAATTTTCAGGTTAAGATGCTTCAGTTTTGTTCATGGATTTAAATTTTTTTTACACAAGTACTGCAATTATTATTAGTTGCAATGTTTTCAAATGAGGATTCTGTTCGCAGTGCATGTTTTAAACACCCAGGAGCATTAACGATTAACAACAGAGAAGATGGAGAAATGTGAGGTTTTTGCACATTGATTTAAAATTATTATTAGAGTTAACATATAGTTCTCTGCCAAAGGTTTATTCAGTATCGAATCACACAGTTCAGTTTGATTGCAATTAATGGTGCCCAATCACATGTGTATATTGTGCTTTGTATAAAGTAGGTGAATGTTATGAGAACAATATATCTCCAGCCGCCTCTGTCAGTGAAAGTGTTTGATTTGGAGCAAAGTCTTTGAAGGAAGGAATTTGGCTCTTATGTGTGAAATGGCACTGATTAACAGTTTGTATTGTTTATGTTCAAGAAGTTAATATTTAAAGTCATTTCAATATTAACCACAGTTTTGGATTAATCAAACTGTAGGCTGTGCTTTTTTTCCTGGATTTCCAGTGCCCAAACTTGCAGATAGAGAACACGTACAAGTTTTCTCAGCCTCTCACTTGGCTGCAGAGGCTGCACTAGCACTAATTAATGATCAGCTGTAGGTGCTGGAGTTTGGGTAGTGAAGATTCAGATCAGAGAGAGTCCTTTTAGGTTTAAATCATCTTGAGAACCAAAACACCAAATTATAACATAAAATAAAGTTGTATTTGATTTGAACATGTCTTCCTCGTATCTAAGGACACGTATAAGACGGTTTATGAAATTTAAAATCAGAATCTTACTTACAGTTCCTTTTTTAAATGAGGAAAAAATTAAATGTAATATATTAAACTGAAAAAAAGGTGCATCATCTGTCACATCGCTCAGCTCTAATCTGAAGTGTTGTTTTCAAAGGCCTTGAACATCTGTGTGATGTTTACACTACAGGAAATGGAGCACTCTGAAAATAGACTCCTGTAAAAGCGTTTAAGATTATAGATTATAGTGTTTAATCTGCCTCTACAGCGCATTATCTCTGTTTACACTTTTTTTTTTTGTTTATGTATTTGGTGCTTTTATGAAATGATGGATGTATATTGTGCTAATATATTTACAGTTACAAGTAGAGGTAGAAGTGGAGGTTAAGGTACACTGTGCTGTCCTTGTAGGGAAATTTGTTCTCTGCATTTGACCCATCCTTCAATGCTGATGGGGCAACCTGTCAGGAGGTGTGTGTGTGTGTGTGTGTGTGTGTGTGTGTGTGTGTGTGTGTGTGTGTGTGTGTGTGTGTGTGTGTGTGTGTGTGTGTGTGTGTGTGTGTGTGTGTGTGTGTGTGTGTGTGTGTGTGTGTGTGTGTGTGTGTCCCCGTGTCCGTCCGTCCGTGTCACTTTACATTAGACTGTTGCACCTCTCTCTGTAACTGCTGGTGTGAGACTCGTCATTTTGGTCTTAAAATGTTTGTATTAACCCGCTCGCTCTACATGATCCTGATTTTAGCTATGGTCAAAGTGCATGTTTTGGGTTGAGGTAGGAGATGTACAGGAAAACTGACAATATCGCAGTTGTTCTGGAGATGTACAAAAGTAGAATATTGAGTTCACGGTCTATAATTAGAACAATGACAATATGACATTAAAAGAGCTGGTTTAAAATTAAATGGATAGAAATGTCCAGTCTCTCAAACAAGAATATAAAGTGATATTTCTGCTGTTCTGTGGTTCATTTGAAGGTCCATTCTTTCCTGGTACTTGAACCACAACATTGTCTGGCACATTTTAGCACATTCCTGGCGCATTGTTAAAATATCATCTGAACATTGTTGTTGAGAAAATGAGGAAAAAAGATTATTTTTGTCTGCAGTTTTTGAAGTACCAGAATTTCCTCCACGAACAAAATCCAGTTTTATCCAAAAAAACTGCTAACCCTGTAGTTTAGATCTGTACAGAATTCATGTGATTCTTGTAATAGTTTGTTCATATTTTCATCTTTATGTTAATTCTGCTGGATGTGTTCAAAATGTAAACTTTGAACAGAATCCCATCAGTTAACAGATATTTTTTTTCCAAATCATTCAGCCGTATTATCAACCTCCCGCAGTTACAAGCACATGGCTGTGTGTTCATGGAAATCGCTTTCTCAGTACAGTATATTTAGCAAGCAGACAGTGTAATGGTATATGGTAGTAGTACTGTAAATCCCACACGCCAGTGCCACTCAAACTTTTCACACCAGGTACCACCAAAGAAAAGATTTGGCTTCTCCCGTACCAACAAATTTAAACTATTCCAGGTCTAATCTAGGACTAAACCAGGTGTAAAAGTGGGTTACTATCATTTCCACTGCAGGTCTAAAAAGAAATGATCCAAAGGAAGACAAAATGTGGATAAAATGAACTCTAAATTGGGCAAAACCACAAACTGAAGAGCTGTTCAAGTACCACCTGAAGAAACTTGTGTACCACAGCTTGAGAAACACTCCCACAGACATTGAAATTTTAGTACCTGACAACAAAAAAACTTAACATTTCAAACTTGATTTCAGTACCGATGAACAGGCTAGATAACGGATACAGATTTTGATACCACAATCCAAGTTTGTTCTGTTGTCCTCTTGCTCAAATCTAGTTTTAATACTAGTTTAGTATCTGATTTTTGATCATTTAGGCAGCCCTAAGGCAGCATCTTTAGTGATAATTTAGAATTAAAACCACAGTTCAGATTAATTGATTGGACAATTTTGTAAACATTTAGGAGAAGACTGAAATATGAGCTGCTAAACTAATGCAAACATCAAATGAATTTAAGAACATGTTTGTGGAGGGAGGTCTAAACTACAAGGTTGGCAGAAATAGTTTTATACAGAGCAATGCTTACTGAAGGCAGGATATATTCTGCAGACTTCAGATTTGCTAAGTGCACCCGTTTAAATTACAATATTGGTTTGGTTGCGATTAAAATTCCCATCAAAGAAACATTGTCGACTCATTTAAACTCAATGACTTATGCTCACTAGTAATAGTAGAACGTGATAAGACGGGGCCCACTCTTTTGACTGGGAGAGAATGTCAATAGACTCACTGACCCCTGCTGCTTCACATGGCTTCACGCTTCAGCCCAGTGCACGAGCCTAGCGCACAAGACCTAGTCCTCCACTACATCATGACGTGAAAGGTTGTCAAAAATCAGTCTGTATAAACAACAGTGTTTTTAATGACTGTCATAATGAAAAGAAAAATAAAATACACTATCTTTGGCCCACGTGACCCTGATTATTGAGTTATGGAATACATTCATTTAATGGTCACGTATTTTATAATCTTGAGTGATAACAGTATAATCTTATGTCAAGGCTTTAGTTTAGATTAATAGTTGAAATTGTAGTTGATTTTGATACTAGGGAAAAGGCTTGATACTCGATCAACTCAAATTTCAATACAACAGATTGAAATTTTCAACATGGTAGTAGTAGTTTTATTTATCAGCACGAGTACAAGATAGTAGTGATGTCAAAGATTCCAATCACTCAGACTTTTCAGATGCTCCAATAAGCTGTATATGTGATTTAACAATGTAGTTTTGATACAAAGATTTTTTTTTACTGTAAGATTGATCCAAACATTAATATACAATACTTTACCTATGAAGGAGTGGGCAGTATGATATGTGATATTGCTAAAAAATGAAAATCTCAGTATTCTTTTGCAGTAGCCAGACAACGAAATAACATAGATCCAACAGAATGTGTGCTAAAACAGGTCTTAAACCTCAACCAGGACATTTAAAGTCTCAAATGCCACAAAGGTGCTTCATTTTTAATCAGCTCTTTTTGATGCATTTCTGATTAAACTGCTCAATATTCAAATGTTTCATATCTTCTAAAACGGTGATTCTTAACCATAGGGCTGCAAGCACCTCTTTGGCGACGGCGCAATCGGTAGAATATAACGCATTTAATATGGGATTGGACCACAAGGTTATTTTATACAGAAAAATTGGACCCTTAAGTTGGAAAGGTTTATAACCCCTGCTCTAAAACGCATTCACAACATTATCAATCTTTTAAAGGTTCCATATTATGTAAAATGGACTTTTGTGAGCTTTGAGCCATGTTATAATGCTATTACCTCATCAAAAACAAACCTGGAGTTGTTTTTTCATTTTTGAGCAACACTATTATTTGACTGTCTACATCTCCAAAACTCAAATTGCTCTGTTCCACTTTATGATGTCATGAAGTGGTAGTTTTCAAGTTAACAGCTGCCTTTTAATGTAATACGGGCCCTTTTAATAGTCTGCCCCTCCTATTGTATACTACATTCATTTCTCACTTTTAGCTCCGATACCATAGACTGGCATGGTACCTCACACTGTACTATGGTAGTGTACAATTACTGAAGCCAGACTGCTCTTTCGTGACTTGCAGAGTGGTGGATTGCTAAACTGGTATTTGGCTAATTCAGCAGAAGTCTTTTAGAGTCTCGTGGGAGCGTGCGGTGTGCAGAGGGGAGGGCCGGGAGCTATAGACCGCCTCTTGCAGAAGGTTGCATCAGGTTCACACCACGCTTCCTCAGCCTGTGCATGTGTCATATTTCACAGCGGTGTTGACTATTGCAAAGTGAAACCTGAGCCGTGTGAGTGATGATGTCATGATACCAACACTTCAAACTCAATTTCGATCCTAAGGAATAGACTCGATACTCCATACCGATTCCGATACCACAATGATAATAAAAAGCACTCTTTATTTAGACAGTATTTTCAACATTAAATCATAGTACTGTCTTTTGTATCACCATGTGGCCTTATATCTGTGTAGTCCCTCAGTCGTCCAGTAGGTCCATAGTGGTCCATGTGTGTACAGTAGTCTGTGTGTCTTATACCTGTCCTGATACAGCTCAAGATCATTCTAAAGAAATTCAGGAAAGGTTCATTTCTGCTCAATTTTGAAACATGATATAGCGCTACAGAGAAATATCACGATAATATGCCACTGACAAAATAACCATAAAACAGGATAATCCCAGTGAACCATTTTGTAAATCGACAAACCCCAGAAAGAAGCAATAATAAGCCATAGAAGTGACATATTCAACCCTCTACAGCTCTAATCCTATAACAAATCTCCCCATTATTGCAAAGAAAATGTAGACAAATGTACACGTAACAAATATTGAGCCAAAAATTATATTGTTCCAGTTATCACATATTGAACGAGAAGGCGATATAGTGATTATCGTGACAGGCCTATGTCCTGTTGATGTGACTTTTTTAGTATCGATACTTCTTCAAATGAGAATCTATCAAAAATCGAATACTAATCGATACTAAAACTACTTTTGACAACCCTACATGTGAGCAACAATAATAATGAAGGACATAATACTCAGATTTGTTTTGATATGACCTGCTGTTTTATAAGTCAGTAATGTTTAATACAGATGGGGTTCAACTATATACTGTATAATATTGTTAAAATGCAGACTTTTGCTGCAATACAGTGAGTTCTTGGGTCCAGTCACTAATAGAAATGTTCAGGTTCAACAGTTTAACATTTACCTTTTGGATATTTCATGGCAAAGTACAGTGTAATCAATAGGAAAAAGCTGACTCTTGTCTCCATCACTGTTTTTCCTCACACATTTAAGCTAAATTTGTCTTGTCCAGATGTATTGTATAAGCAGAGGTCAAAAATAAGTCTGCGAAAGTGGTTTATTGTCTGGGAATTAGGACGTGCGCGGTTAGCATGTTAGTTGTTGTAAGCAAAACTCTGCTCTGGTCTCTGAAAGTTGTGAAAAGTGCTTATAAACTCATCATGGTGAACAATTAGGATGCTCTGAACGCATAAGGTGAGTGTGGAATAACTGTGGACCTCTGCAAACCGCTTTTTTTCATATTTTTAAGAGCGTAAATCAGAAACGGCACCTTGTAATGTTATTTTTGAAGTAGTGGTACTCTTGAAGTTTTGACTCCCCACCTGTTCTGCGTGTGAGTGAGCTAAACCCTGTATTTACACATAGCCAAGGCCGCGGGTGACATGGGCAGCTGGCGTATCGGGGAGTGCTACTGATAAGAGCTTTAGACGCATCATTTGAAACAACCTCAACCTTGGCCAAAAGATAAGCCCTGGAGTTAATATAAAACTACTGATTAACTGGAAGGAAAACACATAGAAATGATTATGTATTTATGATTTTCAATAATAATGTGAGGTGAGTGTGCAGAATGTACTCTAACCAATGTCTAGAAGTGATGCTATTAATAGGAATGGTCTGAAAAGGGGCCCCAAGATTAATCACAATCAATGGTAATCGCAGTTTGAATGGAAAGCAATCAGCAATCAGTTTTGAAGTACCATATTTCCTCAACAAACAATACAATATCCAGTCTTATTCTGCATAAAAACTGTTAATCCTGTAGTTTAGATCTGTCAAACATGTTCTGAAATGTGATGTCTTTTCGTCGCATGTCAGTATATCATTTTAATATTGCAAGGGTCTAAAATTGTTGCTGACTTTTAGTAAAATTCATAAATTAACGATGTCTGTGTAATCTCAGTCGTCCAGGTACGGTCTAGGCAAAACGTCTTCACTCCTACAACTTTTTGCCCAGTTTTGCCAGATTTGACTTTCTTTTACTAATTTCAAAATGAAGCCTATTTTTCTGGGCTATATAATTTCTTACATTATAGCGCACAGCCACCTCTTCAGCTTCATTTTTCAGTTAAATTCAGTTTTATTTATACAACACATTTAAAAACGACAGCTGACCAAAATGCTTCACGTAAAAAGTCAACAAAAAAACAAATGTACAGGTGATGCAAATGTTCTTTTATTTCCATTTGAAGTCACACGAGTTACACGTCTGATGCTGCTCTGATCCTGTAAATATATAACAGAATTTCTCTATATCTTATTTCAGATATCAGTTTGAAAGAAAAACTCCTGAATATTGGCCGACAATGATATTAAGACACATACATCTCGTCTGTCCCAAATCATGAATGTCATGTTAAAGGAACTTTTCCAGGATGCGACGATGTCATACTCCCAGACGCGGGCTAGAGATGTATTTTGATATAAAATGTACAAAAGGTAAATTCATAAATGTTAAACCTCACCATTAAATTAGGGATTAGGCCCTAGGATTAAGCATTATTCATCAGAAATGTATAGAGAGTCCTTTTAGGTTTAAACCAGCTGGATTTCAGCACTGAATCTGACAACTCAAGTGATCCCTGTGAGGCTCAACAAATTATAACAAACATGTCCAATGTTTTTGTAATTACGAATAAATCAGTATTAGAATTGTTGTCAGTCACAGCTGTATTTGATTTGACCTTGTCTTCATTGAATCTGTAACACAGATGGGTCGTGTTTGATCAATTTAAAATCAAAATATTACAGTTCCTTTTAATACACACAACTCGGCATCTGTTTACAACTTTTTTTTTCAGACACATGGGTTTGGTCTGTAGCAATAAATCAAGTGTAGAGCTATAGATTTCATATGATCAGACCAGAGCTGTTTGAACATAGACTTCTCAGAACACTCACGTGTAGCATGACGACGTGCCACGTTGATTTATAGCTGCCCGTCACTACAGGCGGAACAAGTTTCTACAGCAACAGAAATTTAAATCAGGATTGTTGAGCAACTGGAACAAATGTTCAGAGAGAAAATGTGTTTGTAATGACTTATAATGATTATAATGATATTATATATATATATATATATATATATATATATATATATATAAAAATTATAATAGATTATATATAGATAGTGACCTAAATTGTAAAGTCTATATAGGAGTTCATAAACTAAATGTGTGTGTTGGTTCATATATCTCCACACAAATTAACCGTATAAGAAAAGACAAAAACATCCATTTTGTTTCAAAGCTTTTTATTGCATTTTTTTTTTAGAAAAACAATACAAAATTCTGTAGCAACTGTCAAATGTTGCCTTGAGTGAACTGCAATCATTCACATGGTACAGTAAAGTGCTTATTTTAAATCAAAAATATTTTGTATTAAAGGAGTTAATTCCAATTGTCTTCCATTGAGTACAATGGGCCTGGGGTGAGAGTCTTGAGACGGTTTCCAATGTGGGACCCACAGATGGTCTGATGCATGTCGGGGAGATTACATTGGATCGGTGCTGGATTGTAAATGCTTTGCCTCAAGGCTACATTCAACATGGAGGTTCAGAGTCAATCTGGATAAATGACTTGAACTCTTCCGTACTTCAATGACAAACACAAAACTGAGACTTGATATAATTGTCCCCGTTCCCCAGTAAAAGGCAGCTGAAAAACACTGCCACACCACACAAAAATAGAAATGGTCGTGACCCGAAAAAGTCTTATACCAGATACAAGAAAGTGTGGTCAAAGTGTGTGCGTCTCTGAGAATCCAACCCTATCAAAAGTAGGGACAATAAACGCTTTACGCTGAAAAGGGAGAAGGCAGAATACTGAACTGTAAAGGTATTTCATAAACCCAAAGATTGCCTTGATCTTCAGCTTAATGCTCTTCAATTATAAGCAAAGTAGTTTCCCAAATGGAGAAGAAACAGCTGCATACACAAATTCAAGTAAGTCTTATTATAAGACATAAAACCCATATTGATGCATCTGTAGAATAGATTTCCAACTAGTACAGTGTCCTTTTATCAGCAGAACAGCTTGTGTGAAACCAAGAGCCATTTCCAGAGGCTTAAGCACTGCGTCGATGGATCACATTAAAACTTCCCCAAGCAGGCCCTGCTCTCCAACCCCATCCGGTGATCACTACATTACAACAAGGGCTGCAACTCATTATTTTTGTAGTAGACTAGTCAGCAATTATTGTTTTGATGAGTCAACTAGTCAGATTATTTTTTAACCAAATACTGGAATCTGGTGACTGAAGGCTTTTAGATAGAGAATATGAGTAAAGTTTTGTTACGAATAAAGTTTCTGATTTAATGCCACCGTCATGCATGTGTTTTAGAATCTGTAAAGTCCAAATAAGGATTATCAAAATACTACAATATTTGTATAGTCTATTGTCAGGGTTAGTTGATTAATTGATGCAGCCCTAATTATAAACATGTATAGAGTGGAAGGGCATCAGGCGAGTGTGGTAGGGAAAGTTTGGGGAAGGCTACTACTCTTTGGTGAAATGACTACAGTGTTGTGAGATCTCAGTCCACTTGCCGTCAGTTTCTATGAGTTTTAGCTTAAAGAACAAAAAAGATTATTGCCGTAGCATTTTACACATAAAAAAATAAAACTTAAAATCTCGCCTTCTCTGGGCCTGAACGCTCCAGACAAACTCAAACGCTTCTCATTCACCACTTTGAACTTAAAAAACACCAACATATAAAAATAAGGAAAACATCCGGTGTTTAACCTGAACTCAACAGCACCTGCTTAAAAATTATAGAAAAAAAAAGCTTATTAAAAGCCATACCAAAATGAGAAAGAACAAAAACAAAATCAGTGTGGCACATTTGACATGGAGTTTTCCAAAATATTACAAAAATGTCAATGGAAGACTTTTTTTTTTTTCTTTTTTGGAATGTTTTTTTTCCTTTTTAATTTTTTTTTTCTGTTTTGAAATTGCTTTTCATTTTTGATTTGCTGCTTGGAAATCGCTTGTCCATACATCTTATTTTGAAAGGGTTTCATTGAATCACAGAACAGTGAAACTTAACCCTGAAAAAAGGTCCAAAAGTTGTTTTTTATAGAAATGAAAAATGTCACATTTGCTGAAATGTGCTTTTGCAAACCCAACAGGGATACATACATTTACTGCCAAAATAGGACAATAAAAAATATATATATAGAAAAAAAAAAACAAAAAAAAAATGTATAAGTACTGGTTGTAAAGGGGACATGTCATTTGAAAACACTGAGTTTCATTTGCCATTTAACTTTTCCTCACTCCAGCCATATAGTGTGGCCATGCTTAGACCCTCTCACACTGTTAACACTGAATACATCGAGGATGGGGCCATTTGGTTTTAGACTCTGCATACATTTGTGCAACAGTAAGTCATGGCTGGCTGGGTACAGGAAAAAACATTCTCATTTTAAGTGCACGGCCAATGTGTTCATCATCTTTACACAAACTTAAACAAAAAGACTGCTCCAGGCACGGGCAGCAGTGGCTCACAGCCCTTAGACCTTCGACTGAATCCATTCAAAAGACTTCATGGCGTAGTATTGCATAAGCGTGTACGTATGTGCAGATAGGGCTTACATGCAGATACATACAGGCAGAACATCCCATAACTTAAATTCACAGTGGATCCAGTTGTAACGTGGGAGCAGCACAACAAGTCCTTTGGTGTCTTAGTCTTAGAAAGTGTCCCATTTCTTCCAAACTGAGTTGTATGAAAAATAATATTTATAATTTAGGAAATGTCCTACCCAAATGAACCCTGGCCCCAAACATGAGCGTGCACATGTCTTTGTGCTTCAGAAGTGCTGCAGAAGTGCAGAAGGCATTGACGAGGCAGAGCTGGGCCAGGCTCAGGGGGCGGGGTCAGGATAGAGTGGAGTCGAGAGGGGAGAGGGTGGAGTCGGGAAAGTGCGGGATGCGGGGCAGTTGTCTGGTCTCTGATGGACAGTCCTGTTGAGGTCAGGCACAGTCCCCCACAATGACCAGTGGAGCCAGGAGCTTTCGGAGCTCTGCTGCCGACACAGGGCCTGTTTTGGGCTGGCTGTTCCTCTGTCGGCGCCGGGCGAGTTTGGAGTTCGATGGAGGAGAGAGACGCACGGACGACCCACTCGCTGTGACCACGAATGGAGCGTCCTGCTGCTGCTGCTCCTCCATCCCATCCTGCTCCGCCAGCTGCCTGTTCACAGCCATGGCTTTGTCCGCAAAGAAGGTCAGGTCATGGGCGATGCTGGTTCTAATGAACAAAACAAAGAATTACATTTACAAGTCCCAGACATTAGGTTTACATAAGAGACAATTAAATCATGGACAGAGTGCTCACCTTTGATGCAGGATGGAGGTTGGCAAAATCTCAGAAGCACCCTAAATATATATATATATAATAAAAGACCATTAGTGCTCCGAACCCTAAACCTTACATTAATAACACTTAGGTATGCAAGACTTACCCTCTGCACCCAGGGATGCTGCAGCACCTGGCTGGCACTCAGTCGGTTTTTGGCGTCTCGAACCAGAAGTTTGGAGATGAGGTCTTTGGCACTTGAGGAGATGTGAGCCCAGTCTTTTTCTGGGAACTCGTATTTTCCTTCCTGGATGCTTTCAAATAAGGTATTCTGTGGGCAAAGGAGCATATTACTTCACAGGAGACTGGACAAGTGAAACTGCACTAGAGTTAATGAGGCTCTGGTTGTACCTGACAGGTGTGGCAGGGCTCCCCCAGCTCCCAGCCACAGTCGCCCCCACAGCGGCCCACAAACGGGGGGTACCCGCTCAGCATGATGTACAGAATGACCCCCAGACTCCACAGGTCACAGCGCTTGTCGTAGATGGTGGCCTCCTCGTTGAAGGCCTCCACCACCTCTGGAGCCATGTACTCAGCAGAACCACACTGTAAAACACACAAACACACAGTCAGAGCAGAACTACACCAACATAGAAAGACACGGTCAGACACAGAACAGAGCAGAGCAGAAACTTCACATTCCAGGTTCAGCTGACGCCTCGTGGTGCAGAGCAGTGACCTGGGGCATCTACAGCTAAACATGTGACAGTCATCCAGCTCAGATTTAAACAGCACTTTCTTCAGTATAAAATTTAACTATTACTACTACCATGATACTACAATTTCAACCTATACCTTCTATACCAAGTAAAACATTTTAAGTCGATATGCAGTTTTGACACCACTATGGAAGACTTTTTATGCAATTTGTAACAGCATTTATTATTACAACTTAATAATAGAGCACTGATACAGATGTAAAAATGTGGACCATTGTCGTAGTGCTTAACAATTTAAAATCACAAATCTCAAAATGCTGCAGAAACCCATAAATGTGAGATTTTATAATACATAGTTAATCGCCATAGCAACCATCTTAATTATTCATCATTCTGAAACTCATTTTATTTCAGCATCAATACCTGTTCACATGAGTATCTAGTTTCAATACTTCTAGGAGAGTTGTCAAAGAAAGTGTCCTAAAGCAAGTTCTTTATCCAGGCTGGCAGTAGGGAGGGCCGCTTTAATAATCGGCTGTGGGGGCGGTGAGTCATCATTGACCGCTGCAGAGCCTGGAGACTGTGTTGATGCTGTGTTATGTAGCGACTGAAGGGAAACTAGGCCAGCCACGGAAAAGAGGATTGGTTGAATGTGGTGCCTGAGAGCAGGATGGGCCAGTCGGAGGTTACATAACTTAAACATAAACGCCAAATGTTGTGTGAACTGTTTATGGCGTGTAAGAAAGCGGGTCGGACTGCAGCAGGACATTACATGAACAAGGTTATTTCTTTATGTAACTGGAAAATGCCTTAAAGTGCAAACTGTTCTATTGAAACTAGGTTTTTAGCATAAAAATGGGCAGTACTCTATTACATTTTCTTGAGTAACTTTAATAAAATTGTACTTCTGAGTAGTTTTCAGCCCCCATACTTTTACTTGAGTAATATATTTGACACCAATAATATTCTTAAGTAGCAGTAAATGTTGTGGTTACTCTTTACACTGTGAGCAAGTCCATAAAAAACAAAAGCTTTACGTTAAATGATTTGAACATTTGGCTACTTGCACCGCTCCTTCAGATAAGATTTTGCATTTATTCTGTGGTCCATCCTTTAAATGATTATAAATTCAGACAGTTACTCGTACTTGAGCAGTAATTTCACCAAATACTTTTCTACTTTTCTCTGGGCAATTTCTTGAATCACTACTTAAGTTACAGTATTTTGAAGTAACAGCACTTGAATACAATTTTGGCAATTCAACCCACCTCTGTGCTGACTTAAATGACCCACATTCTAGTCTATGGGAAAATGAGCACTGACCTATATATTTGCATTGCATTTGTCAACAAGAATATATTGCGTCCATTGTGCCATAGTGCCAAGTACCAGCTGTCCTCAAACCCCACCTCCTTACATCTTTTGTAACAAAATTTAGAGCACAGGAATCTCCCCTCAGACAAAGCTCCTTCAGTCTTAGGCCAGAATACAAGTCCCATCCCCCCAGTCTATAGCCTCACGTCTGGTTGGCTGCCCACCCTCTATTCAGGCCATATGCACCATGTAAACAAATAGGTGAGACGTTTCTTTAAGTGCCTGAATACAATTTTTTTTCCCATGGATTTCTAAATTGTGTCTTGCCCTAGTACAGATACATTGTTTAAGCAGCTTTTGAGGTAAAAATACGTCTGCTGTGTGCTGTCTGCATCCAATTATAATGCATTTTATTGTCTGATAATTAACATGCAAGTTGTTGTTGTTGTTAGCTTAGGCTACAAGATTTCTAAGTACTTTGGTGTACCAACTTAGGAAGTGTGTTAGTACTTTCTTTGGAAAACCTCAGCTTTCATTTGCAGTAGTGGTTTTTACTGTAAGCTTCACATCACAGCCACTTTAAAGTCAGCCTGGGCTTCGTACCAGGAACTGTTACCACACTGGATTTTTGCCATTTGGTGTACAGTCTGGGGATTTCCTGTGACAATCATGTGACCATCAGACCACACTTTAGTTTACAAACGCCACATATGTCAACAGCAGTGGTGCAGTTAAAGGATTTAAGTTAGGGGACATAGAAGAGCAGAGGTCTACTAGTCTAACCTGTCGTACCTGAACACTGACTACCAGTTTCTCTAAAACATAGTAAACGTGATTATATTTGACTAAAAGTCTCGGCTAGTTTTTTTCTAGTTTTGCCATTTTGGTGAAGTTTATCATTTTACTATGAAGATATGACATATGCAGGCGTTTGACCATGTTTTTTTTTTTTTTTTTTTTTTTTAAATTGGAAGGCTTAGATGGGTGTGTACTGCGTAGGTCTGGTAGTCTCGACAGACAAGCGGCAATAAACTGATCACAGAGACTGCCTGGGGTAGTTTTACAGGGTGCAAACGTGAACCTTTGAGCGGACATACAAATATTTAACGTCAAACAAGAAGGCAGGCAGGAGCATGTCGAGTTTCTGTTACACTAAAAATAGCAATTACTAGAAAGGTACTGCTATCCACTTACCTGTGCATGGCGTTTAAAGATTTTTACAGACAATTTAGACTTCCACAAGGAAGAATGAATATGAACTGGCTTGTAACATGAAGATAACAATGACAGTTCCATTACTGAAAGTTTTATATTTAATAGGACTATGCCATGTTGACAATTTCTTTTTTTCATCATATGGCTCCATCTCAACTTATCTTAATTGACTTTTAATAATCAATTTCTATCAACTTTGGATATTGTGTTAAACTGCACTGCTCAAATTTTTCCCTCAAAAGTCTGAACTCAGTAAAAGCATGTGGTTTGGTGCAGTTAGAAATGACCAACAGGCTCTATTCAAAGTTGATCAATTGCACACCAACTATCTAATTTAACTTGTGAACTACTAAAGTAATTGTTAGCTGCAGCTCTAAAAATCTGTGGTTAAAAGAGGCAGGAGCCACAACATTTCCTCTGAATTGTGCTAAAAAAACAAGGCAGGATGCAGGACCAGACCACAGAACACACCCCTCCCCCTGCCTCTCAGCCAACCAATCAGAGCGCAGTTACCATGTATAGGAGGGGGCAGACTACAAGCACATCTTCTAGAAGCTGCTTTTGTGTGAAAAGCATAAAGAAAAACACAGGCGTATGTGGCTGGTGGCGGATGTTTTTTTCCCCACATCTTTAAAACAGCCACACTGTTTTTCATAATAAGATATGGCCTTGTATAAGTCACAGTGTGTTTCTTTATTATATACCAAGGCTGTAACAGAGCAACTTGTCCTCAAGAAAACATGTCAAATCTGCAATAAGTTGTAAGCACACACAAGGTTGGAAAAAGTAGAACATAAACACTAAACTAAACTAAACTAAAATGGGTTGATATTGCACTAAAATTTCTGAGGATTTAAAACTTAAACCAAGCATTTTATGTTTTGGAACAAATGGTTGGTTTGCCAGGGGTGTGACAAAATAGGATGTGTAAAATGGAATGCAAAGTTGTCAAAATATATCAAAAGAAAAATTGAAATTCAGGTATGATGCATGATAACTGAGGGGATTACACAGACATCTTGTCAAAATATTTATAAAATAGATGTACAAATATTAAATCAACACCAAAACCAGTTACTCATTTGAACAAGTATTGATGGAAAAACGTTTTTGATGGTTTTATATGAGTTCTGATGGTGCTATTCAGGAAAGGTTCAAATTTGTAATATTAAAATGACTAGGATTTAAGCTGAAAAACATTCCATTGTTTTTCATCATTGTGGCATGAAGCTCTTTCCCTAGTATTACAATTGAGTAGTGTATTGTGACACTACTGCAAAGCATTTCTACTACTTTGTGCTATCAGCAATTTTTTAACCAGCTTCAAATTCTAAAAATGTGAAACAAAAACTATTGTTCAAAGTGAAACCCGAGGCCTCTCCTTTCAGACACCTTTCGTTTTCCATCTGAAACCTGAGAGATTGTTGCAACACTAACCCACATGACACCTCCAGACAAACTAATAAGGGCCTCTCCCCCAAATAGTCCTGGGATAGGCGCCTGATCCAGCCTGGTGACTAAGGGAAGATAAGTTACTGCAGAAAAAGCCCCTACATTCCAGCTCCTTTCACCTGCTCTGCTCCGTCACTGCTCCTCATATGATGACAGAAAGCAACTGCCAGTGCGGCTGCTGCGTAACTATGCACTTTGAGGCACGGCTCTGCTCTGTAGTGACGCCAAACTGAGGGTTAAACAAACGCGACCTCTCAAACTCGCGGGGCTCAATATTTACTGCCGATAAGAGAAAGGCTGTGGATGTTAAACTCCAGTGATAGCTCGTCAATAACTCTGATACAGGAAGCAATATCTCAGCTTCAAAGCAACAACACAATGAACTGTCTTAACCTTTTCAACACAGCATCTTTTCAGCCAATCGGAAAGCTTCCTTGCCGTTGACACCACTAATGACTGTCCAATAGGCATCCAGCGGATACTTGATAACATTTTACAACCATTGAAAGCACCATCCTTATCCACAGAGTAATTAACCTTGGACTTGATTAAAAACAGTATCTGTTACTATCAGCAGAGATTACGTCCAATTAAAATATATGTTGAACTTACAGGTGTGAGGAGCTCTGGAGTGGAGATCGGGGAACTGTCACTGTTCAACTTGATTCCACTTCCCAAGTCAAAGTCACAGATTTTGACAGGAGATATCTAAAGAAAGAGACAAAGTAAACATGGTAATAATGGGGCCAGATAACAGCAGTGGCTAAGTTTACACACACACCTATATCTGATTATTATGGCTGTTTGCATTTTAATGGTCTTAAAATCTGATTATTTTGAGTGTGCGTGTAACCACAGCCAGTGTCATATGTTAGGTTAGGGCTAGTGTAAGATCCAGTGTTGAAACTCACCTTGTCTGCACTTTCACAGAGAATATTTTCAGGCTTCAAGTCTCTATGCGCCATTCCTGTAACACAAGACAATTCATTAGCAACCTCCAGTAGCTAAAGCTGCATTGGAATTCATGCAAAACAACCATTTATGCGGGGGGAAAAAGTACTTCTATACAGTGAAATTGTGTAAAAGACAGATTTAATGTGTGAATAATTACTTTAATCTGCCTTTTTACATACATATACCAAATCTTCAGGAAACTCAGTCACTCACCAACTTCTTTCTGCTGTCGCCCCATATAAATCTTTCTAATCTAAATAAAATTATGAGTCGACTTAGACCAATTCTGGTTGACCAAGATGCCATTGACCAATTAAAAAGCACTACAGCCCTAATGTCCAGTCCACTTTATGACCAGAAAGAAGTGTATATTGCACAAGAGCTGCAAAGGTAACTCTAGTGCACATCTTACACATAATCTTAGCTGTTGTTCTGGTGCTCATTTGGCCAGGATAATGGGCCATAAAGTTAAACTGTGCCCTGAGGCTGCACTAACCTTTGTTGTGTAAGAAATCCAAAGCACTCGCAATGTCCTGCACGACAAGGCTGGCTTCCTGTTCGCTGAAGCGCTGCCTCTTGTGAATGTGGGCCAAGATGGACCCTGAAAGGAGAAGACCACACCAGCTGGTTCAGATATCAGAGTAAAGGTTGTGTGGTTATGGTCAAGTGTCTCTAAACAATGGATTTGAACAGGCCATAATTTGCATACCTCCTCTAAGCTTCTCAAACACAAGGTAGAATTTGTCTTCCTCTTCGAAAAACTCCACCAGTTCCAAGATGTTACTGCAAAAACAACGTATAAATGAGCGACCGTTAACATACAAAGCGAGTATTTATTCGGGATGGGACAAGATCTTGTGCCACAAGCTCTTGCGAGATTAAATTGCTTTAAGGTTGCGCACACAATTTTCCAGATTTAAATTTGGATTGAACAAAAAGGCTTGTATATTGTTGGGCTACAGGTCCTACAATTCCAAAACGCAGTAGTTGGAAGCTGGAGGCATAATTTATATATTAGGAATCAAGTAAAAAAAATCTTGTCTCATTCCCATGGACCAATCTTCCCAGTCTTGTGGAAATTGAGTGTCCCACCCAAGTGAATTCATCTGATTCGCTCCTTACCTATGTCCCTGGCACTGGTACAGCATCTCGACCTCCCGGAAGACGCGGTTCCGGCTGTGACCTGGTCTTTTCTCAATGATCTGTGAACAAACAGCAGAGATGCAGTTTATAGTGAAATCCCAAAAAGTACAAACCCAGTGTTTAGTACAGGCACAACAGTAAAACACAGAGCTATGTGTGAGAGTTCATATTTAGGTGCAGACCGCCTTTCTGACTGCTCCAATGCCACGGCCTCATTTCCTAGACACTATAAACCATATAGCTGATTATATGTTGCCAGTGCAGTGCCCCCAGCTTTGGCTTCTTCCATTTTCCCACTTTATTCAAACCTATGACATAGATGCAAATATAGTGTAGCCTACATTTGAAAGTCTGTGCCAAACCAGCGTCAAAACATGCTAAAACGCTGCATGACTAAACATAGCCTTCGCAACGTCTGACCTATTTTCTGTCTAGTGCTCTTGAGTCTCTCCATCTTCTCTGCTCTGTACCTAAATTGTGTTCGATAATGACGAAAATGGTGGGATCTAAATATAACTGCACTGGCTGTAATGGACCACAAAGAGGGGCCACCAGCTGCAACAGACTGCTGACAGCGAAGCAAAAAAAAAAAAAAAAAAAAAAAAAAGCATGAATTTTCCAGTCCAGGCCAGTTGTTGTCGGCTCTGGGGGCTGGGATCGTTTCTCTTCCTGGTAGCGAGATTACGGCTGCTATTGAAGCACTGAGGGGCCAGGGGTGTGCTGTGTGTAACTAGGCTTAAAGTGCATACAAGAGAGAGGGGAGACCTATGCAGTGTGCACTACTATGTTTTCAGTCAGCAGCAGTTAAGGTTGAATAAGTTTGGCAAGATATCCAATTGAGATTTTTCTTACAAGCACTGCGATATATTTGCAATGCTTGTTTTAATAGTAGGATTCTGTTAAAAAATTCTGGGTTACCAGGATTTAACATAGTGAGACAGGTATTTGGTTGTTTGCAGGTTACTTTAATAACTGCAGTCTTTGTGACTTTCGAAATGCAACTTTTGATTGAGATATATCTTGCAGACCTGGCAGGAGTAAGAGCGTGCAGCATCAACTTTCACCAAAACACTAATCTTAATTGTGTCATTATAATTTAGCCAAACTTTCACTCATTTTGTCTCAGCAAAGAGCAGATGTTAACATTCATTTGGCTAATTATGTTACTTTAATAATTATGGTCTTTGAGATTTGCCAGTTGTGCAACCGTTCCAACTGAGATTTGATTACAATATAAAATTTGCAGTAACTGCACATAGTAGTCACCTTTCACCAAAATGCTGCAACTAGGGATGTTATAATTGTGTTACTGTAATGTAGCAAAACTATCAATCATTTTGTTTGGGCAAAGAGCAGATCATAACATTGCTGCAAGATTCATTATGGTTGAATGTTGCTCAATACTGTACAGCTATCGGGAAGGAGTCTGAGGAAGGAGTCCTGTTGCCCAACTTCTGTAGCCCCGGACAAAACAAGAATTGAATAGTGTCAGTTTAAACATGAACTCTTTGGAAAGCAGGCTTTATACAGACAGATTAACCCTTTCAGTGCTATTGGGGCTTTTGTTCCAGTAGTAACCTGGGTTGCCAGACTTTCAAAGCAACAAGCAACTAAGCTTTTGGTTGCTTGGTTTGAGCTTTTTTTCCCAAAGTCCCACAAATACAAGCCCCAAATAGAAGCAACTAGTGAGATGCACATCACTGCTGAGTTAGTGCTATTGAAATTGTCCATATTGGCATATTTACCTTCAATAATGTATTTAAAACATTAAAAGCTTGGATCTCAGTCATTTCTATAGACTGTATAATGTACATGGTGATTATGGAGTCCATTAATGTAAAACAGAACTGGTAAAAAAGGCTAAAAATCACCCCTTTATGATGTGAAAAATCTCAACATATGCAAGTGACTTTCCAAAGTCCTAAGTCACGATAAAGAAGTGAACTTGGCAACTCTGGGTATTGGGGCTTTTGTTCAGTAGTAACACAGGCGCCCACGAATCGCCCGTCTTGTCTGGAGGGGGGAGGCTTGGGGGAGGGGAACACTGGGCGGGTGCTCCAGACTCCAGATGTCCCAGTCTCCTACAACTGCCCCATGTGGGTAACTCCTCCCCCAAGCTCCCCCACTCTCAGGGGATTTAACAATTCATCTGAGGGTAAACAATACTGACCCAATACAAAAAACCCACAAGCTATACATCCAGCCTGCTGAAATATTTATTATTGTGAAATGTAAACCCGCTCCCAGGGGTAACCGTGCCTTAAATGCCACCTCTTGGAGCTTAAAGAACCTAACATTTCAGACTGCCTGATGCAAGAGAGTTCGGTCAGTTGAGGCATTCAGTTTCAAAACAAACAGTTTTACCTAATCATCAAAATCAGGTTTCATGAGGTTTTGTTCCAGAAAAAAAAAAAAAAGGCAAAGGGGAAGTTGGTTGAAGCCAAGGACATGTACTCACTAGTCCACTCCCTCCCGATACAAAAAAGTTACCCGCGTTAGAAGAGAACAAAGCAGTGTAAACAGCCTGGGTCACAACGCGCTCCCTCCTTCCTCTGTGTGGGTTTTGTTTTGGCACAGTGAACAGTACACAATGTTCTCACCACCAGCGCCCTCTATAGCCAGCTCGAGTACAAGAGAAAGGGGTGGATAGAGTCCTCCCTGCGCTCTGATTGGCTGTGGCTACACAAACACAGGGGAAGTGTCTGCAGCAGCAGCAGCTAGTGTTGCACGCTTTTCACTGAAAAGTGGAGCACGACAATTTGACAACAAGGCTCTGGGTTTGCACCGCATTAATACACAGGCTGCAACACTGGCCTATAGCAGCACAGTCAGCCTAAACAAGCCTCCATTTAAAAGCATGCAGTCACTTTAAGCTCAGTGCATTTAGAACAGCTCATCAGAGATGTGGGTCTGTAGAGCAGTCTATAGACCCACAACCACAGCACTGTCCCTGCAGTGTGATCTGACCCCAAACGCTGGACCTTTAACAGAATGAGCAGCGTTACCTTGACGGCGTACTCCTTGTTGGTGATGAGGTTGATACAGGTTTGTACTCTGGCATAAGCTCCTTCTCCTAAAACCTCTTCCTGTAGTCTGTACACATCTGCAGCAGAAAATTCAACATGAATATGTGTCCAAATACATAAATTATTATTGTAATTCAATTTAAAGGCTTATTTTTTTTTACCTTCAAATCGTCCAGAGAAACTGTCTGTTGCCCGGCAACGCTTCTTCTTCTTGTTTCTCTTCTTGGCGTCAGGGATGTCGATGGGCTGGCTGGAAGGCATGTCTGTAACAAGTGCCAACATTTTACGTCATCACCCAAGCTTCTACATGAATGTTGTAGTCAAGATAAATAGAGTACAATATACACATATGCAGATACATTGACTTACCATGTCTTGGGGAGGGGTCAAAATTAAATGAATCAATGAGGTGGGATCCATTTTTAGTAAAGTCATCTGACTCAAAGGGATTTTGTCCCTGAAACAGAAAACAAGTTGTTTAGAATTATATCTGTCCGTTTTATCTGTAGGTGTTAATGGTTAGCTTCAGGTGATTGTACAGAGTTTTATCTGCACTCACACCCATAAAGGTTCAATTAAATTGCTATTTGGGGCAGGGTGCTGAATTATCACTAGAGGAAATGGATAATCAGCTCTGTCTATAATATCTGTTGCTCTTCACAAAGTCTAATCGCGTCTTGATGCGTTTCATGGCTGCATTTAACACGTGCAACAGTTTCACACATGTGTGTCAACCAGAAGATGTGGGAAAGCAACAGATGTGTTTATAAATAGCAAGGGCAAGTTCTCCCTCACCAATGCTGACAAGTGCTATTTGTCTGCAGTCTAAAAAACTGCATAAAAAACAAAAAAAACAACACTGCGTCTCACCTTGAAAGAGCGATGGAATCCAGTGACTTCGGTGATCTTATTTTGCACCATTTTCTCCAAATTGAGGGGCGATTTAGGACGTGCGGCGGCAGTGGTCAGAGGAAATCTACTGCAATTCTCCAAAACAAATGAATGTTTCAGAGAGGTTTGCAAGTGATCACACTGCGCTGGTTAGTGAGCTGTTGCGGCGCTTTTAAACGGGAGCCCTGAAAACACCACATTAACATTGCAGCGTTAGAAAACATGTCCAGACTCCCATGTCCCATACGTCATGACACAGATCACAAGAGTATACACTGCAAGGTTACGGGAAGACTATAAAAAGAGGGACTAATCTGTCACATGCTCGCGAGACCATAAACAATCAGAGCCCGATGCCCTCAGCACAACCTCGCCCTGCTCAACACTTCTGATTAGTTAGCGTTAACACTTGCAAAAGATACGTCACTTTGGGCCGCATTTGGGTCACCACTCATTTCCATGTTCAATTCATTTGGGTCTATAAACATGTTTGTTCAAATCCACGTGCATTCAACGACACGGGAGTTTAGGAACCGTGTCAATGCTGGCAAATATGAACAAAAACATAGCAAAATGTTTCAAATGACACTTAAACGGCGATTTAACTGGACACTAGTACAACATGTCGCGTTATGCGCAATAACATACACGTTGCTAATAGAACAATGCTAGCTTTAAATGGCTTCTCACCATGTAAAGTTGGATAATTTGATCATTTGACACCGAAAAACATGATGCAATACAAGACAATGCATTAACTACAAAAATAACCAATAAACAAGCAAAAATAAGTTTCAGACTCCAGATTCCTCGGTAAAATGACAACAACAACCCAATACAATAGCAACACGCCTGGACAGTTATTCGAACGCGCTGGTCGTTTTGCCAGATATCGAGAAAAGCGTTGACAAAAGCAGCATTTTTGTCCACTTCTCTCACTCCAAACCGCAATTCCAATTAAGTTTTGCGTTTACTCACCCCGTTATTAATGTTAGAACTCCAGTGTTAGCGTCGGTGTCTGACCCACAGCTCGACGGCCGCAGAGGACGGTCAATGGGGGGAAGCGACAGATCGTTTAGTGCGTGGAAGGTGGAGAGGAACGGGCTGCGTAGGAGCTTTTATAACCTCCCGACTGGCCACGCCTCCGTACGTGCGTCAACGGCCACAGACGGATCACGTGAGTTCTAGAAAAAAAAGAGTACATTAGGGCTGCGTCCGATTTATCAAGGTTTGTTGCTAGATAGTGTACTTTGGAGGGACGCTCTGTTGTTATGGTCATTTAGAGTGATGCAATCGAGGATCTGGATTATAATTAAGGTTAGGAAACGGGTTATGGTTAAGGTTAGAGTTAGGAAAATTGTTAATGTGAGTTTTTTTTTTTTAAGATTAGGAAGGTCGAACAGTAAATGATATAGGACTTCAACCAGTGTTAGTGTTTAGTTACAGAATACACGAGCCAATCAGAGTACTATATTCTGAATACTGCATTATATTATAGTGTAAAAAAAACATGATATATACAAACAGCTTTATTTCTTCCCCTGTTTGTTAAGCATTAATGTATGTCTAATTAGAGACGAAAAATCACACATGCGCACATTGTAAGAGCTGTGTTTGCTTTATTCTCGCTAATACCGTGCAGTTCACTGACAAAATTAAAGTGCACATTTGTTCGTTTTAACTCAGGAAAGTAACTGTACTGCGGTTTAGTTTTGACTGTATTCGCGTTTCACGGCAAGTAAACATGAGAACAGAAATGGTATGCAGCCCGCGCTCTGTTGTGTCTCTAAATGCGTGTACGTGCTGGTACGTGCACGTCGGCACAGTGGAGGACACAGTCAGCATGCCGAGCTGTTTTCATCAAACTGATGAGGGAAGCTCAATGGAGGCGATGCGTGATGCGCGCGCGGTGCACGTACACGGACCAGACAAACCAGTCTGAGCACTACGTGTGTTTAATGTTCATTGTACGAGCACGTCAAAGGACAGTTATATCTGGATAATCTGAGACTAAATTAGCCTAGTAAACACGTGCTTCTTTGAATGTAAAACTAGGCTAAGTAGGCTGACATGAATCTATATAGTACTGTCTCATTGAGTACTGCCTTATGGAGTACTGTACTGTCTTATTGCAGGGTTTCAGATGACATCACAACATTCTATAGATCCATCCAGGGCCGGCCGAAGCCTTCAGGGGGCCCTAAGCTGCATTTGTCTCTGGGGACCCCGGCAGCGGATGTACCTAGTTCAGCTATTGGTGATTCACATTTGACAACATTATGACTCTGCTCTCATCACCTTGACCAGTTGTATTTGTATTTTTATGACCAACATCACACTGAAAACATCCAGAGTGTCACAGCTACCCTAGTCACAAGAAAGAGCAGACAAACTTATAAGGGTCAAGATTTAAAAAAAATCTAGACATTTTTTTTGTTTTGTTTCTGGTGGATTTTTTTGTGATCCAGTTGGCGACAGTGGGCTTACTTTTACATTATAACAGGTCCTTGCACCAGTGTAAATACATAGTTGCCCTCACCTCTGCCCTGCTCAAAAACAAAAATAGGCAGTAGTAGATATTCTGCTACTATTGTATTAGAGGGGTATTTAGGCTGCTGTAAACACACAAGCCCTGTGCCCAATAAAACTTGATATATTATTTTCGATATAAATGTATGAGCTCTTGGGGGCTTTCTAGTAGCCTTGGGGCCCTAAGCAGCTGCTTAGGCTGTTTATAGGCTGGTCCAGCCCTGGATCCATCATATTTAATACAGATAGGGGGTAGATAAAATTAATTGACCTTTTATTATAATGCAGATTTTTATTTAAATAGCTTACAGTGAGTTCTTGGGTCTAGTCAGTAGGCTTATACAAAATCACCAAGTTCAACATTTGTGCATTTACCTTTTGGATATTTCATGGTGAAGTACAAAGTAATCAATAGGAAAAATCTGGCTTTTGCCCCCACCCCACCTGGGAGTTTGACATCAGCAGATTCTACAATCTGAAAACCACCAATTACAGACTTCCACAGGTGGAAGTAGGGTCTGTGTAGTGGAATGAATACCTTTGTACGTGTCCTTTTAGTCCTGTTTTTTTCTATAACTGAGATGAAATGGTTAAAAATGTTAAATCCTGGGATCATGCATATTGTAAAGGCTATGACCTTGCTCTGAATTAGTCATAACTTAACATCTCCAGCCAATTAACCTACTATAATACAATCCATGCATTTTCCATGTTGTCCCACACTCTTAACCCTGTTAACGGTGCAGGACTTTCTTCAGTAATTATAAATCTATTTACTAGTACATTGCCAAATACAATTCTTCTTTTAATCAAATTTATGCCAAAATTATATAGAAACAAAGGATGTGAAATGTACAACACAGATACCATTTAACATCCAAATATCATTCATGAGTACATTTCTTTTAAATCTGAAATCGGTGGTTGTATACCTTCAGGTTGGGACACACTTCGTTAGCCTATTATTTTATTAACTACACAGAAACTAGACTTGATGTTTTTTTCTCTATAGTTTGTTTTGAAATTGTAATGTTATTACAGGCTAAAAAATAACATAGCATTAGTGCACTGTCACACCAAATGCCATTACAGTAACAATCCCACTTGTTCCCTTTGTATCCCACAGAAAGCACAGCAGCCAGAACGTTTGGTTCTCACTGTGATGAATGGACCTGGGCCAGATGGATGTTCAAAAGGAGCCCCCAGCCTGAGTCACAGCATGGGCCAAGCGGTAATGACTCCACTCCAGCTGCTGGGGGGATTTTGCTCCTATCTAATCTCACTCACCAGCAAGCAAAGTCATATGTTTAACCAATGATATGGCAATTTATGTTGACTAGAGAGTGGTAGAACATTTTGTCAAGTACCCTTGGTATACTGGGGCTGCCAAAATGTCAATCTTGCAATTGGCTGGTGCAATAACCGTTATCAAGAAAATAAAGATATCGCAACAACACAAAGTTCTCCATTTTACAGAAATGTACTGTTTTTTTAAAGTAAAATGCGCAAAAATACCAATTTTACTCATGAAATTCCATCTTAAGTTCTGCATTAGATTTGGGTCTTGGCTCTGTTAAGTTTTTATTTTGACACAGTTTGATTTGTAAAGGAAGGTATGACGTGTTTTGTTTTCATTTAACTGAAGAACTAATTTTGTCAAAACGTATATTAAAATATTGCAATAATATTATCACAATACTAAAACTTAGTTATATTGCATTGTTAATCGTGCCACCCTAGTTAATACTCCATATTTTTACTCATATTTAAAGTAACACTGCGTAACTTTCCAGAGATTTTGGATGTCACCTGCATTATTCCATAGAAGTTAAAACCATACTTAGGAACATTGTCCATAGAGATAAATATATTCCAGATTTGGTGAATCATTTTAGATTTACAAATTTTCAGTTTCAAACTATTAATCAGATCTTACTTATAAACAGTAACTCTTACAACTACTCTTACTATATCTCCCTCAAATACATTTTACTCTTATTTCTTGGACCACTATTACTTGTACATGAGCGAAATCAATTTGAAGTAACAGTACACCTTCTTGAATACAATTTTGGCAACACTCTCTACTTCTACATGCATAGGACTATTTAAAGCAGCAGTTACTAACACTTGGATCATGATGACCCCAGTTGGTAGGCAATCCCCAAAGACATTAAAAGCACGGGTCTACCATTTGTGATCTAAACAACTACCTCGGCACGTTTGGGGTGTAAGGACAAGGCCGTTTAAACGTAGATAAAGAGACTGTCTCATAGTAGCGTTAATGAAAGAAATCCAGGAACTGTTATGATGTCGCAGGAGGATTTCTTATTATCCAGCAGCTAATTGTGAAATACCAAAGTTATACAACCACGTACTTGACAATCCTGTTTTTCCAAGCGAGATTAAACGGCGAGTATTTCAGCAAAGCGGTGTCAAAGGAATCATTGAGGCTGTAATTGCTTAATATTGCATCATGCTTCGTTTAACAGCGACATAAACACAGTCACAGGGCATCGATTGGCTTTTCTATTTACATTCCACCTTTATGAGAAAGGCTGAGGGCAAACTATGGTTCAGGTTTGGACAAGCTTTGTAATAGAACTGTTGTGGTTGCAATGATTGTGTTAAGCTGCCAATTTCATATGTGAGCAACAACAGTGTATGAGGTTCCAATACATTTCAAACCGTTTAAAGTTGCATTATGTAACTTTTCTGGTAGTGGTGGGGTGTTATTGCTTTTCCTGGAATGTTCCACTGTATAGCATTAAACTTATCTACTTATTCAACTCTTATTCAATTACAGGTTGGTTTTATTGCTAAAAAGTGCACGCATTCTTACTGTCAGGGGGATCGCCTCTTCGTAGATCTTACCTGTGACTTGGCCTAGTGGCATCATCTGCTTGTCCTCATGGAGATAGATAAGTTGAATGCTATACTGTGAAGCCTTCTGGGCAGAATGGTAATATCTCCATGGAGTCAAGTCCTTTATAAAAGTTGCATAGTGCATTTTTTAAGCCTGTCACAAAAAAATAAGTTGCCAATTTCACATGTCAGCAAGAACATTGAGAGGCTATATCAGATTCCAATACATTTCAAACAATTTAAAACTGCATTATGTTATTGCTTTTCCTGGAATGTTCTACTGTATAGCATTAAACTTACCTTGCATTTATTCAATTACATGTGTTTTATTGCTAAAAAATATACATGCATTCTTACTGAGTGGGGTCGCCTCTTTATAGATCTGACCTGTGACTTGACCTAGTGGTGTCATCTGCTGGTCTCCATGGAAATAAATACATTGAATGCCATACTGTGGAGCACTCCAGGCAAAGCAGTAACATCTCCATGGAGACAAGTCATAGACTATATATATAAATGGACGTAGCTAACATGCTAGTTGCCACGTTCCAAATAGGAAATGAGCATGGACGCGCTCCATCGACTCTGGCTTCAATTCACTTTCTATTAAAAAAACGTTGCCCCTCTCTCTGTAACTGCTTTGGTCTTAAATTGTACTTATTAACCCACTCTACATGATCTTGGATTTTTTATGTTGCTATTGTGTCCATAATTCAACATATCAACAGCAGGTGGGAGGGGCGTTACCTTCAACAGCCTCGCTCCGGATTGGCTCTTTGGTTGCTATGGTACTCACAGCTCCTATAGCTGCCAGCTTCGAGCTAAAGATTTATTTTACTGGAGCCGAACGCTATGGGTGATGTCACAGTCCCTTAGTTCACTTCTTTATTCAGTCTCTGAGGCAAGTCCTTTAAAATGTCACATAGCATTAATGCCTGTCACAAAAATTACGAGACTTATTGTTAAATCATATTATTAATCTTTTTTCGACTCAACATCTAGCGTATGCACTCCCTCTTTGCACTATCAGGGATTTTTGTTTTATTTGTAACAGTTGTGTTGTGGAAAGTTTCAAGAATGTGCTTTTCCATTTCAGTTGTTCAAGGTCGAAGTGCACAGGGCTCATTATGAACATTCTGCAGCTCATTAACTCATGTTTTCTTTACAGTTTAGTTTGTTTAGTTAAGAGTTTGGGATGACCTTTGTTTAGGATTATGGTGTCATTGTACTTTCAATATTATCTTTCATTTTTACATTTTCTGAAGCAGTTTGTCACATGGAAATGTGAAAGGCCCTCTCTTAAATCAGAATCAGAAGAAGTTTTATTGCCATTGTCAGTGAGCACAGCTCACAGACTAGGAACTTACTTCAGTGATAAAGTGCACATAAAAACACAGAATAAATACAAATAAGGGCATGCACAAAGTTAAAAAAGACATGCTTAAAAATAAAATAAAATACTTAAAGGTAGAAAACAGCAGCATCGGAACAGCAGTGCAACATGGCTTATTAAGGTGACCAGTATTATAAAGTGTCCGGTTTAGTGCAGATATTATAAAGTGTTCATAAATACTACATTACCTGATTGGTCGGTTTGCAGAAAGTATTAGATGGTGCCTCTGCAATTGATTATTTGTACTATTGGTTTTCAGATCCCAGAATGTGATGATGTCAGACTCCCAGATGAGGCCGAGCCACTTCTCCATAGTGATCACATGTTACATTCAGAAGAACAATCCTCAAATGTTTAACCTGATAATTTCTACTAGTGACTAGAGGCTCTTGAATTTATTTTATTACCTACATGTATTAACTGTAGATTTTAGCCATTTTAGGCATCGCTATTAAATATTATTGGCCTACTTTATATTTTAATAGATTCTTTTTTCAGACCAAGGTTTGGTTTGTTTTCATACTTGACAATTTCGACTGCTCACTAGCGCTCTTCCTCAGAGTGGTCGCATGATGTTGGTGTGACATGTCCAGTCCTGATTTAAACAGGTTTTGGTGCTGTCTTCCTATTGATGGAGGCAAGATGACAGCACCATCTGCAGGTGTGTGAGAATAAAGAGGCCCCCTTGTACCGGTTTATAGTCCCATGAAAAAATATTTTACTGAAACAAATTAACAGAAGACCAGATGAATTGGACATTGGACTATGACTATGTGTGATGCCATCTGAAACCTAGCAAAAGGACCAATTAAAATGCAATGATAATAGATTATAGATTCTAGCTCTGACTGTTAAGAGAACCGGGAATTGAAGTGAACTACCATCATTATAGCCACATAATCAAAATGACAAATTTTCTCTTGTAATAAATTCATTTAAGACTGACAAAAAATATTAATATTTACATTTGCCTTTACTGTTGCATTCAATTCATTCATTTTATTTATATAGAACAATAAAACACCCGTATATCCTGCCTAGCTAGTATTAAATGCCAGTGACAAGAGGTGAGTTTTCAGTGTAGTCTTAAACTGCGTTACAGACTTACAAGATCTGACAGGCAGAGGGAGGCTGTATCATAGTAGGCTGGATACTGCTGTCTCATTGTACCACATCCATTGTATTAAGAGGGTGAATCACACAGACTTAGTGTACTAAGTGTATTACACGATATGAGTAGACAAACTGTATGCCTCTGTATTGTCATTATGATTGAGATATTGTAATATAACTTTTGACTCAAGAAGTATATCTGAATTAAAACTAACATCTTCATGCCTTCATTTACTTCTCAAACCAAGACAAAAACAAGGCTAAAGTAGGACTTAACATTACCGTCAGATGGACAGCCATTTTCTTGCAATACCGATTTTCACCTTAAATGTATATCACCTTACAGTGATATACATTTTTTTGCAATTTATTGTGCAAGCCTATCTTCCTCTACTACTACTATTAAGATACATTTCCCTAGTAATTTCATAAATCCACTTACATAAGCACAAAATGTTGGTATTCCCTTCAGAGTGCAGAGTCCTGTTTAGAGAGGACCCCCTACTGTGAAAGCACATGTACTTCTGCTTAAAGGCGGGTTGACCACACACAAGCCTATCGTCTGTCAATGTTTATCTGTTTGTGTGATCACCGTCAAAGGCTTTACATACCCCCATTTGTGCAAGAATAACAAAATGTCAACAGTTTAAAAGAAATGCATGTAAGATTTTGAATTTAAATTTCATAAACCTGAGCCAACTGTGTCCCCAGATAAGGCTCGCTCAAATCTAATATAGCTAGGCCTGTCACAGTAACAAATTGCTGATGTAAATATAGACGAAAAACGATAATATTGACACAACTACCCAAGAGCATATTTAAACCACAAAAACGATTTGAAATGTACAATATTGTTAAAAAAATATGAGCATATAAGCTGCAATGAATAAATATCATAATGAATAGCAAACTGTAACTACTGGCATAATATTTATTACCCTTTAAATCTCCTATGGCACCCCTTGTTTTGCTAGAGTGTTTGTCCACTGATCTGAAAGTTGGTGGTTCGATTCCCGCTCTCAACATAAACATAATTGGTAAAGCGGTCAATCCATTGACCCGCAGGTTGGCTGTTGTTGTGTCCTTGGGCAAGACACTTAACCCACCTTGCCACCAGTGTCTGCATACACTGGTGTATGAATGTGTGAGTGGTAACGTGCTTTGAGTGCCTTGAAGGTGGAAAAGCGCTACATAAAGATGTGATTGTTTACCATTATATACTGTGCAGACGTCACCTATTTTCATTTATCTTACATCTTATCACTGTGTGCTGCCTGAATGTAATTATAAAGTGTTTTATTGTCCAATAATCACTGTTAGCATGCCAGTTATTTTTAGCATTACTGATGTGGTTTCTGAATGTTGTGAAAAGCACTTATAAAGTCCTCATGGTGAATTATTAGAATGCTCAGAATGCATAAGATCAGTGAGGAATGGCTTTGGACCACTGTAAACCATTTAAAATGAACTAGTTCTATTTTTCACATCTTTACTGACAGTAAAAATCAGGTACAGCACCTTTAGCATATTTCCATGTTTTATCTTACATCTTACCGCTAGCTTTCATGACACAAAATCTTGCAAAAATTCTTTTCAAATTTCAGTATGACGCGTGCACACAGAGGAGATAAGCCTCATGGTTGATGTCATCTGCATATTTGAACACTTGCCATATTGACTTTTTCTTTGTCACTCAGTGTTCATATACAGTTACACAAACAACAGTCACCCGCCTCCCTGTTATATCACACTACAACCTGCAATAACCTCGGCAAAGCCATTCCAAAACATTCTACAAAGAGAGGGTCTTCTTGGCACCTATCGTTATTTATCCTCCTTCCATTTGACCTATAGTAACTCGGGCCCCACCTCTCTGTCTCTTTCCCTCCCTTTCTCCCTTTCTCCCTCCCTCTCTCCCTCCCTCCTGCACCTACTTGTGAGGTTGTTTTGCTTCTAAACCTGCAAAGGAGCATGTGTCTTCGGATAGTCTGCTTGCGTAATGTTTGCTACCACTGGGCCCATAGTTTAAAGCGGATAGGAGGTGAAAGGAGGGGCGGTGTCCGATCACAAGACAGCCAAGCCCACAAAACAAACCATATATGGATTGATTAACTGTTCCAAATGCATCACTGTGTTCTAGGGCTGTCAACAGTATCGAAAATCAGATAGTAATCGATGCTATATCCGGTATTGAAACTAGATAATTATATGAGCAAGCATCAGTTCTAAAAAGTCACATTCACAGGACAGAAATTCATCTTTCCTGAATAGCTATATTAAAACAAGTATAAGACACATAGACTTGTATATGTCCTTGAACCCTGATGGAACCTACTTGGATGACTGAAGGATTATAGAGATATAAGACCACACAGGAATATAAAAGGAACTACAGTGATTTAATGTATCGAATCCATTTCTTAGTATTGAAATCAAGTTTGACATTTTAGTAACGTGACAACACTAATAGAGATGGTAGATATTTAGCAAGAATAACTTTGGCAACAAGTGAATAGTGCATTAACACATTAAGTTTCCGTGTGTTTGTTGAATTGGCAGATGACGTTAGTCTGTTTGTTCTTAATTGTCACTTTTTAAAGCCTATAATTGTCTATCTGAGCTATTATACCAATGAAAAAATGCTGTATGTGACGTTTGATATTTCTAAGGTGTAATTATAATACTTGTCAGTAAATTTCACCGATTATAATTTCTTTGACTAAATTATCCATCAAAACCTTTTTTAAACTTAAAGGTGCATTATGTAACATTTCTTGATTGTGGTCTCTGTGGATGTTGCTTTGACTAGAATGTTCCTCGGTATGGCATTAAACTTATCAATATCCATGGAGATAAGCAAGACACACCATCAAATTGTAAGTCAGATGTGCAGAGATGACCCGGCTCATAGTAAGAATGCATGTTTTTAAAGATATCTTCAAGCAATAAAAACATGAAATAGATGAATGACAGAGAAGTGTTATCAGATTTTTTTTTTTCAGGCACATGTGAAACGAAGGAGCTCACCTGTGATTTTAATAAAATCTAATGTATCTCACCTCAGATTAATAGTTTAATGCTTTACTCTTTGATTTTGTAGAATCTGCAATGTTTTTTTACTTTATTTTTCCCTAAAAATGCATGTCCCCGATTGGCTAATCCACCTGTCAATCACAGCCATCTGAAAACAGGGAGATTCACCGGTGACCAGACTCACATCTTCATAAAGTATTGAAGAAGTGTGTATTCTGGAGCCCAGGCTAATACTGTGGAGCATTCCAGGCAAATCAATCACATCGTCATGGATACAAACAGGTGACCTCACCAGAAACATCGTATAACGCACCTTAAACAAACTAATGATTGAAGAGGGAAAAATGTGGTTGTAGTGCATAGACTGTATATGTAAATTATTTATCCAGTCAAAAACATTTTATGATGACGAAGAATAAATTGTAGTAATAATAATAAAAAATACACTAACCTATAAATTTGAAGTGCATGAAATTACTACAGCCAAAATGCACAAAAATATGGCACAATAATTGCTTTTTAACTCAAAAAAATGCATAAGCCAAGAAAGTGTGAATGACAAGAGAAATAGACCATCCAAACAAGTAAAGCACTAGATTTGCACAAGTTCATTAAGGACAACATGCTTTACATGGGATTCCAGCTATGTCATTATTGACTTATATGTAAAAACACTTAAAGGAACTATATGTAGCCTGTGCTTTTACATTTTTATGGAAAGGTACTACAGTCACAACTGAACCTGAGTGTATAGACAGCAGAGGCACTGAAGAATGATTAGCTGCAGGTGCTAGGTGCTTTAGGTAGTAAGGATTCGCATCAGACAGAGTCCTAACCACTTTATTAAGAAGTTACTAAGCCTGAATCTTAATAATCTATTTGCTGATTATGAATTAAGTCTTTGTGACCACTCAAAGTTGTATTTAAGGTGATTCATGCATGTTTGAGTCATTTTTATGCTTCAGCATTCAAGACGTCATTGCTCTAGCTATGCAGCAAACAAAAGCACAATATGTCTTCTTGAAGGCTTATTAATGTGTAAGTGGTACGCATAATTTTGTTTTTTAGTTTCACTGACACCTGAAGCTATATTTAAACTACATTATCAAAATTGCTTACTTCTCATTTTAGTTATTAAAGAGCCCATATTACGCTGTTTACACAATGTGGAACAGAGCATTTTGAGCTTAGGAGATATAGACAGACTAATAATAAAGGATTACTCAAACAATTCAATTCAATAATTTATTGTCATTGTCACATGAATGAAACAAAACATAACTCCAGGTCTGTTTTTTGAGCAGGTAACCACATTCTAACATGGCTTAAGTCAAATTTGCATAATATAATTTAAGTACATTCTGCACACTCTGCGTTTCTTATGCCCTGCTCACAGAAGCATTTGTTAATAACCAGCTCAGTCACACCTCCAGCTAATATCAGGCTGAGCACGTGCGAGCCGAGCCTACCTGTGAACACGCTCATAATGCACACATGGCCCCAGCTGTCGAGGGTAGGGCCCATAGCTGCAGCCGCTTCGCTCTCACACTCTTTCAATACGCCACATACTTTCACCAATCATCTGTCACACTCCACACCCGAGTTAGATTCTGAGAAAACCAAGCCAACCAAGCTTTCTGAGAACAAAGTGCCTCTAGAAAAGGAACAGGGGAACAAGCAGATGGATCAAAGCAGAGACAAGTGACGATCCTGAATCATAACTGTAAATCTACTGTATATGTAAACTGTACCAGGGCTGCCAAGTCTTTCAAAACAGTGCTGTGTTTTTGTCTGGGCTTGTTACTGTTGGGAAATCAGTGCTGCCCCTGCACTTTGCACCTACAATATTATATAACCAAAGCAGGTATAACCACGCTCTCTTCAATATTTTTGTTTTGAGGCTTGGCAGACTACTTTGTGCTTGGCATGAATTCTGTAGAACAAAACTCTATTGAAATCAGCTGGACGTTTGATTGGCTCCTCACATCTTCCTTCAAAACAAAACAATTGTATATACTAATATTTGTTTATTTGTGTTTTAACGGGGCTGAATGGTTACCTCACAGAAGCCAGATTGGTGTGTAGCAGTCTTGATTTGAGTTCTACACGTTATCAATCTGGAACGGCTCACACTGAAAGGAATCAGGAAAGATGAATATTTGATGCTGATTGGTTGAAACACCATAAATGGTCACATTTTTGTCAAAGCACTTTACATCACGGAACCACTTACCCATTCACACACTGATACACCGGTGTACGCTGACACAGGGGTCGAGGTGGGTTAAGTGTCTTGCCCAAGGACACAGCAACAGTATTCATTAGTGGGAGCTGGAATTGCAACGCCAGCCCACGAGTCAGTGGATTTTACCGCTCTACCATTTACGTTTATGTCGACAGCGGGATTTGAGCTGTAAACCTTTATCTTTGGATCAGTGGACAAACATTTGAGCAACTGAGCTATTGTCGCTCAATCGTGGAGCAAGCATTTCAAAGATTTGCAAAATTCAGCATCTTCCTCATCTTACCACAAATGCACAAAGCACTTCCCTCTAATAATTTTTCTGCCTAAATTTCCCAATCGCGTTCATCTGTGTCGCCATGTTTGTTTTGGTTCGTTCAGGTGCTTCACCTTTAGCTCCACCCAAACCACAATGCCACGCTATGATTGGACCAGTCAGTTCAGGCGATATTACATCAATCCACCAATACAAAAGGCTAAACTGTGCCTTCAAGTTTTTTAGCTGAGCTTTAGGTGTTAGACGCTGAAGTTTTATTCCATTTTTATTTTTAATCAACCAATGTTCTGCATATTGTCTAAGTAACCTTCATGATATTTGACTTAAAACAATGTGTCCACAGATATGTTACTACCTTAAAAACATTTGATAGTGCATTTTATCAGGATACAATGTACTGCATAACTCAGTATTTATTTTATTACAATGTTCTTATCTTTCAAAGGCATGTCAACACATAGCAGTAGTTTTCCTCTCTCTCCGTTCCTCCCGCCCTCCCTCTCTTTCCTCTCTCTCCTCTCTCTCCGTTTCAGTTGTGCAATCCTCCGGCTGCATTAAATTTTAGTCAACAGCAGCAGCTTTGAACAGTATTTGCATTGTAAACACAGAAGCAGCCTATACATAGTGGGACGTACCATTGTCCTTCTGGTATGCAAAATCGCAAGGACATTGTATAACAGATTACATTGTTTTTCATTGTCAAGGTTGTTGTGGCATAACTGGAACAAATTCTTGTAAAGTGACAAGATTTATCTCAAAAGTCATAGGACTGGAAAGTTACTACATTTGAACAAGTAGTAGCAGGGGTGGCGCCACACGCTTTTGCTAAGGAGCTAAGGAGGTGCTGAGGTTTTCAATGTGGGCGCTCACTTAACGTGTTAATATAGAGCCTTTTAGCGGTGGACGGGTTATGAAAGTGGGGTAAAAATCTTTGGGGGAGCTGTGGAGGAACATGGGACATTCTTGGGGAGGCTAGTACCCCCTCATGCCTCCTTAGGCTCCACGGTTGAGTAGTACACTGTAGAATATAGTGTTGTCATAATACTAACATTTTGATACTAAGGAATAGCCTTGATACTGAATAATCACAATGATAAGACAAAACACTCCTTCTTAAGCCAATAGAATGTGATTTTCAGCTTTATTTTATGTTACTATGTGGCTTTTTACCTGTGTTGTAGTCTATGTGTCTTATACTTGTTCTGATGCAGCTCAAGATCATTCTAAAGCTGTTCAAGAAAGGTTCATTTGTGTCCTATGAATGTGACCTTTTAGTATCGATACCTGCGCAAATAAGTATCTAGTTTTGATAGCAGTTTTAGTATGTCATTTTTGATACTTTGACGACCTTAACAAGTAGTACATTGTAGAGTAGTAGTTTAACTTGTAAACATACTTTGGGAGGAGTAGGTTACATGTAATAGGATTATGTAATCAGAGGACAATAGTTAAGTGGTTGTGGCATGTTGACAGTCGATTGGATTATTCAATAGGGTGTACTAACCTACATTTAAAATACTTGGGCACTAATTCACTAATTTATTTTTGGTTGGAACAGCTTTTGTCATGTGTATAATTAAATGTTTTATAACACGCAGTAGTGACAGTAGCTCAATTGGTTGAGTGTGTGTCCACTGATCTAAGGGTTGGCGGTTCGAATCCCATTCTCTAGATAAACATCATTGGTAGAGTAGTCGCTGACCCACAGGTTGCTGGTGCAATTCCAGCACACACAGATGAATACTGTTGTTGTGTCCTTGGGCAAGACAGTTGATCCCCAGTGTCTGTGCACACTGGTGTATGAATGTGTGTGTGAATGGGTCAGTGTTTCTTGATGTAAAGTGCTTTGAGTCCCTTGAAGGTGTGACCATTGACTAATCATCAAGCATTATAATAATTTATTCAATTTCCTGTGTTTTTATACCCACTGAAAATACGCTTTCTTACTGTGAACAGAGCCCACTCTCCACAGATCTGACTTACAAAATTGACAGAATACCTAAATCTAAATCGAATCACAATTGTTTCAAAACAACATTAGCAATTTTATTATTTTCCAAAATTTAGCAGCCCTTTTGGTCCCAGTTTGATGCAAATCTGATTAATTTTGCAGCGATATAACACATTAACATATTTGTTTTTTTATTATGCATTCAGGCTATTTTGCTTGTTGCTTTTGTCATCACTGCAACATGAACTTTTATTACGCACTCATCAAGCTGCAGTCACTCTATTGTTAGTTTTTCATTGCCAGTGGCCACAGCAGGCCCCAGGCTACACCACAGCATGACCGTTAAGGGTGTGTGCCCATCCACTGTCTGCTGACTCACTTTATCTCATGTCTCATTATACAAGTAACCAGTTAAACAACAACATCAACAGCCGGGGCTCAGGGTGTCAGGATTTAAAATATTATTCAAACAACACGATAAATCATAAAGTAATGACACCGAACAACTGTGAAGTCATTCAAGCTGCACCATGTAACTTTTCAATTGGAGGGCCAAGTGTTTTGCTTGTGTCCATGGAGATGTTATTGCTTTGCCTGGAGGTTCCACAGTATGGCATTAAACAAATCGACTTAATTGCAGATGTTTTCTACTTAATTAAGGGTTTCATGGTGTTTTTACTGTTAAGGAAATACCTTGAAAAACATGCTTATAGAGCGGGGTCACCTCTCCACAGAGCTGACCTGTCACTCGGCCGGGTGGTATTTCCATGGAGATAGATATGAGTTTAGATAAGAGTAATGGCATGTCTTGGAATATTTCATCTCCATGTGCACAGTAAACAACCAGATATAAAAGCAGATTACGTTTCGGTTTCACTTTGATTAAGCTGAAAACTGAAAAGCGTATTTTTGCTTCTAAAATTCTCATGTGATTATTATCTTTTAGTTGTTGTGTTGATATTTTGACCTGGATAATGACACTGGCCCATGTGCCGGCAGCCAATAAACCCAAGCTTTAACTGTTCTAGTGCAGTGTTACATTCCGCCCCTGTTCTTGGCCTCTCTCCAGTCCTCTCCCTGCAATGTCTTGAAAGCCTCTAGGGCAAGTCTGGTACATTCCACCGAAGTGAAAACACAGAAAAGGGGAGGGAGGAGGAGAGGAGAGGAGAGAGTGAGAGAGCGGGACATAGAGGGGAGGGAGAGAGAGAGAGAGAGAGAGAGGAAGAGAAGAGCTGACAGAGAGGTAGGAGAAGAGGGGGAGAGAGGGGTGTGATAAAGAGGGGAGGGAGAAAGGGGGAGAGACAGGGAGGGAGGAGAGGGGTGAGAGAAGAGGGAGGGAGACGAGAGAGACGGAGGGAGGAGGATGAGGGAGGAGAGGGGTGAGAGAAAGAGGGGAGGGAGAGAGGGAGACAGAAGGGAGGGAGAAAGGGAGAGAGAGAGAAAGGTATAGAGATGGGGGAGGGAATGGAGAAAAGGGAGAGAGAGAGGAGGGAGAGAAAGGGCAGAGGGAAGAGGGAGAAAGAAGGGAGAGAGCAGAGAGAAGGCGGGAGAAAGAGAGGATGGGTGAGAGAAGCAGCGGACCAAGGGAGAAGGAGAGGAGGAGGAGAGAGGGGAGAAAGAGGGGAAAGGGAACATTGAGTGAAAGCGCGTGTGCCTTATTTTGCACATAACAGAAATGAGAGATTTTGCCAGAGTACAGTTGGAGAGAGGGAGGGGGAGGAGTGGACTACAGGCTGAATGAATAGAACGGGGGCGGGGCTAAACTAGGTTAATCCAGGCAATGAGGTCATCCCATTGGCTGATGTTATTAGGCCACATAGTTACATCACATACATTAGAACAGGGTTTATGCATAAAAACAGCTGTGTCACTGTCAAATAAGAGTCAGATCAAGATAAACATTATATAACCTAGATCCACTTATAACCGACTAACCTTAATACATCATAAGAGTTTGAACAAGTGAATGCTTTGTTGTTAATGTGCAAATATTGAGCAAAGAGCACAATATATCTTTATTTTGGCCATGTCTATGTTATAGCATCCCACTAGTAGATTATAATTCAAATGTTACCAATCAACCAGCAAAGTTATGTAGCAGAGTTGGCAAGAAAAGCTTAAACGGCCTGTACCCGATCAGTTCTTTCCATGAATCGGAGCTAAATCTGTCCTGCCCCAGTACAGATATATTGTATAAGCAGCTCTTGGTTATCTTAGCATGCTAGTTGTTACCATTACCCTGATGACAAAACTCCACTCTGGTTTCTGCAAGCTGTGAAAAGCACTTATAAACAAAAATTGTGGTGAATAATTAGGATGCTCAGAATGCATGAGATAAATGAGGAAGAACTCTGGGCAAACTAACTAGTTCTGCTTTTCACGGTTTTAAGATGTTAAATAGTGTGTACAGCACCTTTTAGATAGTAAAAAATAAGTACAGTATATTTTATTACTGAGTAGGTAAGTAGTTAGTAAGTATAAGCAATGAAGTACATTTTATTCGTATAGTGTTTTTCACAGATAGAAATCACAAAGCGCTTTACATGATTAAACTTAAATAGAAATTTTAAAATACATATAAATAAATCAAGAAACAACCCAGCCATACATGTCTTCTTTCTTATACTTTCTACATTTATAGATCACACATTCATGGGCTCAAACTGGGATGTGCTATCTGCTTGTACACATAGTAATTACTGCCATTACTGACATGATGATTATAATTTTGTAGTATTCTTATTTATATTTGTCAAATACAGTGTTATTGTAACTCACTTGCATGGATACTGAACATTATTTTTAGTCCCAGACAATAAAATAAAGTCAAAACAGATCCGAGGCTAAAATGAGCAAATGAAATCTCGCTGCAGTTTGTCTCACATGTTCTTTTTATCTGTTACATCACACTGCAGATCAGCCCCTTTAGAAACTTTATAAATACGTTGATTTTATTCTAATCAGATAAATCAAATGAGTACAAATTTGGGGGATATTTTATCTGAAATGCACAATTACAGATAATAATCAGTACATGATGTGATAAACAGTAATGATTGTGTCTGGGGAAATAGATCAAGACTTTTAATCACAGCTGCTACAAGACATTTGAAGATCAAATTAATTAAACCAAACCTATTTGTAATTCAAATGCCTATGACAGGTTTTCATGTTTTTTCTAATTATGACTTGGTTTAGTGAGATAGTGCCTGTGGTGAATATTTATCATGGTTTTACATGAGTCATGTGACAGTTCATGAAAAAAGGTTGAGAAGAAAAATACAGGAACAAGGAAGGCAATTTTCTGACAGTTTAAACCATAATTTAAAGAGCCCATATTACGCAATGTTATAATGTTGTTTCCTCATCACACACAGACCTGGAGATGTGTTTTGTTTTATTCACACATGTTTAACACACAAACCCTATATTTATGCTGAGTTCTTCTCTCTAACAGAAAACATGGGCTCCACTGTGTTTTTAAACTCCATATACTTTCTTTAGAATCATTTGGATTATTTCAGCCTTGGAATTGTCAATCTCTACTGAACTAAAGGTAAAAGGACATGATAACTTAAAAACTACCACTACATGACATCACAAGGTGGAGCAGAGCATTTTGAGCTTCGAAGATCTAGACAGACTAATAATAAAGTATTACTCAAACATGTGTGAATGGAACAAAAGATAACTCCAGGTGTGTGTTTTTAGGAGGTAACAACATTATAACAAGGCTTAAAGCTCACATGAGTACATTTTATGTAATATAGGACCTTTAACAAAATAGGTGTTGTTATTTAATTAGTCTAATCATAACTATTGTTAGCAGTGTATAATAGTATAAACTTCGCCAAAAGCAGAAAAAACTAGGTAAGATTTTTGAGATGTTCACCATTTTACCTTGTCAGTGAAATAAGTAGTCTGACTTGCATCAGTGAAGATATAAGGGGAATTTACCAGTGCTTAAAATAACATTACATTTCAGCAGTATGTATTTCATCAGATGTCAGCAGTTGCCATGAGTCACTCTACCAATATTCCCCAGATGGATATGTTAAGAGTCATGTACACGACGAGCCTATACAAATAAATACTGACCATGGTAGAATTATTTTTAAGTCATTGATAAATCTGTCACAAACGCTCTGCTCTCTTCAGATGAATTAAAAATGGCCCTAAAGCACAGACTGTATAAAGAAGTGGACTGAGTGAGTGTGACATCAGCCACAGTGTCGGGCTCCAGTCTAATGAAGCTCATCGAGGCTGGAGCAGTGACAGGGGCCAATTTGGAGCCCAGTTCTCTATATTTTAAATTCTGACCCTGAGTATCATAGCAACCAAAGAGCCAATCCGAGTGAGGAGCAGGCGCTTAGCAACGCTGTCACTCAAACCTGTTGCTAACCCTGTTGCTAGTAGAAGTGACTTCCAGTAAAGAAGGTGCCTAATTTATCTATGACTAATGTTCATATCTTGATTTACAGATAAAATAGTGAAATAAAAATACCAGAATGATGTAGAGCGGGTTAATATGAGCATTTAAAGAGCAAAATGATGAGCCTGTCAGCAGCAGTTATAGAGAGAGAGGTGACAGTTTTTCATAGTAAAGTGAATTGGAGCCAGAGTCCAAGGAGCTGGAAGCGCGCCCATGATCACTTCCTATTTGGAAGCTAGCACATTAGCTATGTCTATTTATATATAGAGTCTACGTCCTAAACTGACCACGTGAATTCTATAGACTCAAGTCCTTCCTTGTGTGTTAATGTGCTGAAAATGTGACTACAAATATAAAGGTACACTATGTAACTTTTCTTGTAATGGAGTCCAATACCTATCTCTATGAACTTGTTAGTGAATGTTGTGTAGAATGTTCTGTTTCATATTTTTATTCATGTGTGAACAAATATTATACTGTCATTTAAACAACAAATACAAACATGCCTTTTTCATTTTCATATAATAAGAATTAAAACATCAAAAATAAATCAATAATAATAATAATACAAAAATAAATTAATTAATTAATCACACAAATCTTGAGTGAATCTTGGATAGAGGAATAAGAAGAGTATCACACAATAGATAATAAAAGTTATGTAGATATTAAACATTTAGATATACCTTTTATTCAATTACATTGCTCAAAAATAGTAACATTTTTACTTGGTGTGGGCTCACCTCTTCACAGATCTGATGAGTAATGACCTGGTGGCTCTATTGGGTTTCAGTTGACATCACATCATTACACAGGCCCATAATATTAATAAATACTGTCTGGGGGGCAACTAAAATGAAGGGTTTTTTTGTAATACAGTGAGTTCTTGGGTCTAGTCATTAATAAAAATGATCAGATTCAACATTTGTGAATTTCTTATGAGAAAACAATGTAATCAATAAGTGAATCTGGCTCTTGCCCTGATCTGGGAGTATGACACGATCGTGACATCAGCAAAACCACAAAGAGAAAAGTCAAACATTATCAGCTATTACTTAGTCATTGTGTCCATTGCATCATAAACTCACGCAGCTCTGTGTGGCTCAGAGTTAGAGCCACAGCGCATATGCAGACCTGGGTTTTTCCCTGTCTCGTTCTACTGTTTACTCTTATGCTGTCTTAACAAATACAACTAAAAACCTTGTGCAATTTTAAACTGGTTCAGGATAGTTCAGCTTTCTGTTGATGTAGCATTTCATCAGCCATTCCTGAGTCACCAACAAACACTGTAGAAGCTGCAGTTTGTCATGTATTCAAATCTGTAAACGTGCAATGGAAAAACACAGGTATTTTTAACCAAATGAAATGAATAAATCCCATACAGTCTTATCAAAAACAGTTCCACTTGAAAAGCAGCATTCACTAATTTGAACGCGAATTTTAGTTAATTTTCTGTTTCATCAAAAAACATACCTGGAGTTATGTTTTATTTCATCCACACAAGTTTAACACACAAATCTCGCACAGTTAGGAGTTCTTCTCTACAACAGAAAACTCTCTATTCCACTTTGTGATGTCATGTGGTAATACAGGAAGTGCGCCACTGGGTTTTTAAACTCCATACACCCTCATTAGAATCATTTGGATGATTTCAGCCTTGTAATTGCCAATCTCTACTGAACTAACTACAGCTTCATGACATCACAAGGTGGAATAGAGCATTTTGCGCTTTGGAGACGTAGACAGATAATGCAGGATTACTCAAACAAGTGTGAATGAAACAAAACACAACTCCAGGTATGTTTTTGAGGAGGTAACAGCATTATAACATGGCTTACAGCTCACATGAATTTTGTGTAATATAGGACTTTTTATTATATTTTTTATATCATTATGCATGGCCAGGTAAAGGTGCACTATGTAACATCAGAGTGTCTCCATGGAAATGTTTTTGATTTGCTTGAAATGTTCTGTATATTCTATTTATTCACTTGCATGCATTTTTTTTACTGCTACAAAGTACACTGAAAAACACACTATGAGCAGAGTCACACAGATTTGACCTGTTCATTTGCTTGTGTGTCTCCATGTGTCTCCCTTTAATATCTCCACAGAGACAAATAGGTGACTGACCCTCCACTAGAAAAGTTCCATAGTGCATCTTTACCCCTCATGTTAGTCACCTTTAGGTTGTCCCGGGTCAGTGCTGTGCATGATACATCTTCATGAACATCCATTTACACAGAGAGAATTTTAAAAAAGGGTAATCTGTGTGAATTCTTGTGTGAGATTGGCATTGAGGACATGGTAAAAACTTGCAAAAGATTTTGTTCAATTTAAAACAGTATTTTTGTGTTTTATAGGTTGAGATATTCAAAGTAGGCCTATTGACAAGTAGAAGGTTTTTGATTAATGGAGTTAAGGCATTTGGTGTCTTTAGTTCAAACCTGTTGAAGTTATAGCATGTTTAAAATTCTTTAGAGGTTTAGAGGTCACTTTTAATGGAATGACAAATTTGAGCACATTATCATTTTAAAAGACAGAAATTGTGCAATCCATGTGCAGACTTGGCCAATGCTTCAGCCACCCACACCTGACACTTACTTTGTCTCTATGGAGATAAAGGACTTCAATGAACATTTCCAGACAAACAGGAGACAAGCAGATGACACCAGGCTTGGTTACATACTTGGTTAAGATCTGTGGAGATGCAAGCCTGCACAGTAAGATTGCATGTTGACACTTTGACACAAATTGAATTAATACATTAGATAAGTTCCATACCATACTGCAATAGCATCTCCATGGTGACAAATAGGTGGCTAACCGTCAAAAAGTTCCATAGTGCATTGGTGCTGAGCATGATACATCTTCATTAACATAATGTTAGATAGAAAGAAAATAAGATTACATTTTTAAACAGAGTAATCTGTGTGCATCTCCATGGCGACAAGCAGATAGCAGATCTATCACCGGAAAAGTTACATAGTGCATCTTCAAGCAGTTTATAAATATTCAAATGGTGAGCAATTGTAGAACCTTTTACCTTCTAGAAACCTGCCTTTAGTAAGAAGAGATCAGAGGAGAGAGACACACAATCGGAGGAGGTGCCGTGTGACCCCTGGTTGACCCTTGTCACGTAATAGACTTGTATCTCGTTGCAGGACTTATTTCTGGTCTCATTATTTATGTAATCCTCGATCTGAGCCTGGACTCTAGGTTGAAATCCCTTTTTATTGTTCCTAAGACTTTCGTTCTGAGCTCTAGTTAACTCAATCTTGGAAACGTACAGTCAGTTCATTCAAAACAAATGTCTGTATGCATCTTACATAACCAGCTTAACCCGAATCAAGAGGCTCCACTTCCCTCTTTACAGATAAAACTGGGGCATTGGATGGATTTCAAGTTACATGGAAAATATAGGGTGTACCATCAGGCTGTAGTCGGCATCTGACGCCATCTAGTGGACACTTTAAGCCTTTCCCACGTGTTGTAGTCTAGGTTTAAAAATAGATGGAATTGTTAAAAGTCTAAACAATCAGGGCTGGAAAGAATTCAGAGTATTTTTATGGTACAAGTACATGTTGTTGTCCATTAATAATAGATGGTTGTCAGGGATTAGAGCCAAAGGATGTAGTGGCAGCATAGCAGGGCTGGAACGTGACCAAGTAGTAAAGCATATTTAAGTAAAATAATTAAGCATCTGTACTTTACTTAAGTGCATTTTAAAGTGGATACTTTTTACTTTTACTTACTACATTTGAGACCAGATGTCTGTACTTATTGTAATTATTTTTTGAGACCTGTTGAAAAGGCTGAGGGGTTTATTTTTAACAAAAAGAAACAGCCAGAAAAAAACAACAAAAAAAAAGAAAACAAACCCCAAAATGATTGATTCAGCTGTTTCTGTTCAGCTCAAACCTTTATCAAAATCACTACATTTCAAGCTTTTTTAGTTCTCAAAATCTGCACGAAATACTTTTACTTTTTACTCTTTAAGCGCATTTTTAAAGAGATACTTTAATACTTTTACTTATGTCATAATTTTACTTGAGTTTTTTGCTCAACTGTCCATGGATCCGAAGTATGATTTTAATTTTCTATTTCCATGGAATCATACAGGTGACATACCACCTCCAGAAAGTTATGTACCTTTAATTATGATGATGGACATTGTAATATTAGCACACAATTAGCAATATCCAATTCAAAATTCTCAAAGTTTGTACAGAAAAATAAAACATGTATCAGTTATTTCATGCAGCCTGAAACAAGGTTGCATTGAATTTTTAATTGACTTAAAGGTTTGCTATGTAACTTTTTTTGGTTTTCTTATTATGAGCAGGCTCGCCTCTCCACAAATCTGACCTGTAACTTGGCCTAGTGGCTTCTTGTCTCCATGCAGATAAATTTAATGCCGTACTGTTTAGCATTCCTGACAAAGCAACAACATTTCCATGGAGACAAGCAGGTGGTTATTTATTTATTTTTTTATGAAATCACCACATTTAACATTATGACATCTGTGATTAGTATCTGAGTAGAGGCACAAGGAGTTGACGGCTCCTGCATGTTATTTTCAGTGGGATAAACACAACTAAGATGAAAAACAAGCATTTATTTTAGTCTGTCTTTTGGCTAAAATGTGACATACTGTGGCTTTAATGGTCTGTTCACACTTGCTTTTTCAAATAAAAATTAGGACTTAACCTGGACTAAAGCGGGTCTAAAAAACCAAGTGCTGCCCAGAAGTCAAGTAGTCTAAGCTGCCGCACATATGCCAGGCTCTGTATTTTCTGAATGTCTGCCCCGCTCTTCACCCCCACAAAAGACCTTGAATACAGTGAACGTGCTGCGTGCTTGTGTTTGGATTGTGACATGTGCTGCAGAGTCTCGTGGGGGCCTCTATTGCCAGATACTGTGAAGGTTTGTCATGTGAGAAGCTGCCTGGTGACACAAGTGTAAAATAACCCACACGTTATACGCTACATGCTAAACGCTATCAGCCCGAGCAGACAGGAGGAGGCCTCACCAGGTGCACAGCCAAGTTCACGTGTAAACCTGTCAGATCTCACATATCACAAATGCATTTCAGTATTAAACGGGGATTTATTATATAATTGGGACATGGCTGCGGTTACATGCACGCTATATGACTATTATCTGATTAAAATGACATGCAAATTGACATAAGTAATCTGATTTCTTTCTGATCTTAAAGGTCCAGAAATCAGATAATGATGAGATTTTGGTAAGGATATAAACAAAGCCAGTAATTATGTTATTAATTACATCAACATAATTCACTCCTGTGGTTACATGGGACATTTTCACTTCAGCGTTGTATTATTACCACTATTATTACATGTTATGTCACTTTCCGGATGGGGATCTGCCACATGCTTATTTCCATAGTAATTATTACTTTAACTATCTTGTATTTATTCAGTTATAAGTGTATTTGTTACTAAAAATATCTTGAAAACATGTATTCTTACTGTGAGCAGGGCCTCTGCTCCACAGATCTGCCTTGGCTTGGTGTGGTTGACGTCACCTACTTGTCTCTTTTCTCGGTAAGGTCAACATCTCCATGGAAACACACAGGTGGTGGACAATATAACATCAAAATATCAATAGTATTTAATGTAATAGAAAGATGAGATGCACAGAGCTGCTTCATTGGTAATCAGTTATAATTCTGTATTATAAATTAGAATAAAAAACACAGTTTCTATTTAGGGATATTTTTAATGAGTTAAAAACATCTTAAAATACAGTATTATAGTAAGAAAGTACAGACTTTGTTGAATATACAGACAACAGGCATTTTCAAAAGTGTACAGTAAGAATTTGTACTAGTTTTTTGGGATCTGTTTGGAAAAAGAGCGAAATCCTGGAATGATGTTGAATGGGATAAAAACAAAAACACCAACACAAACGTACAGCTCGTAATACTGCGCCTGAATAAAATGCATTAAAAGAAAATAAACGCACCCAATGACAGACAATGGGTTATAAGCCTACCGTACGCCGCTACAATAGATTACAGTACTTAAATATAAAAATAGACTCTTTTCTTTGCGTTTTGTTCTTGCTGCTCCATGGACAGACAGAGGTGATGTTGTGCTCCTTCAGTGGCACATCCGGGAGGTCATCTCTCTCTGCAAACACAAACAACAAGCCAAAAGTTAGTTACTGTAGTAGTCTATAGAAGACCAATGTTTGTAATGTAATGACATAATGTAAAAAATATATGATCTATATTTTAATTGGTTTAAATTAGGAGGCCTGCACTGCCGCTTCTATTATTTAGGTAGTAGAATGGCGTCTGTAATATCCTGCTTTTATTTTAGTGCAAGGGTGTGCAGCTGGTTTTCCCTGAGAGCCAAACTAACACGATAATTGGTTTAACAAATATTCAGAAAAATGTCTGTAAAGTGAAGCTACTGCATCAATTACTAGGCCATCATAATGATTAGTAAAAACGTGCCCAGGTCTGTTTGATCGATTCATATGTCAGTCTTCTCTCTAATGTGCATTGTAGCATTCTCACAATACTAAAATTTCAACCTTGAGATACCTTTAGATACTAAGGAAGAAATTTGAATGCAGTAGAATGCAAAGACAAAATAATGACTGCACTAGTTCCATGTGATCTAATACTTTTCAGGAATGGTTTGTTTGTATTCGTATAATTCATAATAAGCCATTACTAACAATAATCAATACTTGTTTAAATGAGTATCTAGTTTTGATCATGATTAGTACGTGGGTATCATTTTTGTCTGCACTGTGAAAACGTTCCAGAATTGAAAAACATGTTGCAATAACCACAATTGCAAAACTTTAGACGATGCAACCAACATTATCCTTTGTATCGAGAATCACATTTCACAGTTAATCTTTTAAAAACTGACGAGACTGCACAGCGAAGAAAGCCATTAAAGAAACAGCAAACCTCCTCAAACCTATCACGCATCTCTCATTACCTGATCCCTACAGGAGAGCAAATACTAACACAAGAAACATAAAGGGGTCAGATCAGGACAAAACATCATTTTTTAAACTCTCAACTTTTAAACCCCCGGTCACTAGACAACATGTGTAACTGAGACAAAGTCAGATCAATGCTCTAATCAAGAGGTAATCACAAACAGTCAAAGTTGTGTAATGTGGGCCACTGGAGCAATTCAATATTTAGATAATCCAATTTGACTTTTGTATGGAGTTCACCAAGGGATCAGAGCAGAAGCAGAGAAAGAAGAGGCGTCTGCCTAGTGTTTGAAGGAAAATATAACTCTATTTTATTGTATTTTAATTATAGACAGCCTGATTAAAGGCTGTCTATACCCAGTTTAGTTCATGCAATAAGTCAAATCATTTTTCCCCCTATATATTGTAAGCAGCTCTTAGGGTGAAAATGAAGCGTTTTATTCTCCTTAAGACAGGAAGTGCACTGTTAGCATGCTAATATTTGTTAGCTGTGTTAACATGATGGTAAAACTCCGCTCTGACCTCTGAAAGTTGTGATAAGCTTATAAACTCATCACACTGAATAATTAGGATGGTCGGAATGCAAAAGGTAAATGAGGAATACCTACTGCAAAGTTTGATTTTCACATTTTAAGACAGTAAAAATCAAAAAAGGTACAGCATTTTAGAGATTAAATTAATGGAGTTGTTTATCAAATTCTACATATGACTTAGACTAAACTGTAAAAGTTAAAGACATGTGCACAACCACACACACAAACACACCACATAAATACTCTAGGATTATCTATATGTTTCAGATGGAGCTGCCTGCATCTTCTCCTCCCTCCACTCACCAGAGGCTCCAGCTCCTTGTTGTCGATGAGGTGGAACTCTGTGACGAAGTAGAAGAAGTGCTTGTAGCATGTGTTGACGTGAGCCTCGGCGCCCATCTGGCTCACACGGTCAAAATGGTGGATGTAGACGTGCACGAAGACCCGGAACAGACGGGACAAAATCTTCTTAGCCACCTGCATGAAGCTCTTAGGGAAGGGAGTACCTGGAGACAGAGGGAAGAGCACTTAGCAGACATGCAAGAGAAGGGCTTGGAAAAATTGTTGTGGGTTTTTTTTCTGCTTGTATTGAAAAAGAGAGCCCAACTGCTCACATTGGGTCCCCCCTGTATAAATAAAGATATAGATAAATTAATTAATTAATAAATAAATAGGATAAAAATATAGATACACAGAAGAAAAAAAATCATCATGCCTTGCTTATTAAAAAAAAAAAAAAAAAAACTAAATCAAAGTCAAATCAAAGATAATGAGTGTGCTAAAATGTTAAAATATCAATATAGTGATGCAGATTCTGGTCATAGTATTATTGTGGGCTGCTGTACCGATATATCGCCAAAGAGTACTTCTGAGTATTTCTGGTACATTTTACTAAATTATTTTGTGACGATAGATTTTTGTTGCTTGTTTAGAGAAGAGAAACTTGTTAAATGTATTTGGGCGACAGTAGCTCAGTTGGGGTGTTTGTCCACTGATCTGAAGGCTGGCGGTTCAAATCCTGCTCTAAACATCATTGGTTGAGCAGTGACCCACTGACCCACAGGTTGGCGGCGTGATTCCAGCTCCCACAGATGAATGCTGTCATTGTGTCCTTGGGCAAGACACTTAACTCGCCCCAGTATGTGCGTATACTGGTGTATGAATGTGTGTGTGAATGGGTGTGTGGTTACTTGATGTAAAGTGCTTTGAGTGGCTTGAAGGTGGAAAAGCGTTATATAAAATGTGACCATTTACCATTTATTTCATGTTTAGTTTGCGCAGGTGGTGGTTTGACAGAGAAATACTGCTGTTAAAGTATATTTAGATGATCACATGTATCACCATAAAGTAATCGTATCGTTGGCCATGTATTGTGTATCAAATCGTGAGGGACTCTGTGATTCCTAGATCACAAACCGTTACTGAAACTAGACGCTAATTGTTAGTATTGATATCAGTGAAGTAAAGGTCAAAAGTCTATTTTAAAATAGTAAACACAAAAGCTTGTAGCATGTTTGAAAAGTTGAGTTGAAAGATGGTGAAAAGTGGTTTTAAAAGACTTCAGGCAGGAAAGAATGTAACTAAATGGTGATGGTGACTGACAAAAAACACAAAAAGGCTGAGCTGAAAAGATGGAAGATTTCTTTGGAATGTCAACAAAAGAGAGGATTCAGAATGAGTACATCAGATAGACAGCAAACTTAAGACATAACATTTTAAATGATGGGACTTGTACAGACAGAGCAAGGCTGGTTAATATTGACGAGTTCATTATTAAGATTTGGGCTGTCAACAGTAGGACAAGCCAATATTTATGGATGCAGTGGAGAACTGGGGTGAGCTCTATACAGTCAGATTACATTGATGTTTTTTTTGAAGGTATGCAAAATTATAATATGAGTTTACTAGAACAATATCAAAAAAGCGTATTAAGTGATACCGCTGCACTTCTCTTTTGTGTAATATTTGACAGTGACATCACCGTTCCTGGTCAGATCTGCAGAGATGAGATCCTACTCTCAGCAGGAATGCATGTATTTTTCAAGGTATTTATGATTTATTAAAAAAATATATCTGTGATTAAATAAAAGCAAGACAGCTATGTTTAATGCCTTACTACTGAACATTCCAGGGCAAGCAATATCCATGGATAAGCAGGTAGCAGACCCTGCACATGAAAAATTACCTAGTGCATCTTTAAATATTAAGGTTTATTTTGACAATATTGCCCAGCCCTAGAGGAGAGGCTAGAATGCAGCTACCATAGACTGTCAGAAGGTGGCATTTAAATCTCTGCTAGCATCTCTGTCATTCTAGACAACACATCACTAAAATATTATTCTATTTTTATTCCCCCTTGAACATTTTAACACCTTAATCCAGACATGTTGAAGGTTCCAAGTTGAATTTACTATGGAAAAACAAACATAACTCAATTTGGGGAGATAAGCCTCTGTCCTAACAATGTGATTAACTATGTGCGTTTTTGAGCTGACTAATTCAATAGCATTTCTGGCATCTGTTCAATGCCACATGAGCTAAGGTCACTACTATTATTAGCCCAAGTGTACACTGTGTAACCCGTTTTGTAAATCCAGGGCTGAGATGTTTCCACGGTGACTCAAAGGCCAAATAACAACAAAGACCCAGAATGGGGAATGACAGATAATGAAAATACAACAGGAGGAGACTGAAGGCAAGTCCTTAATCAGGACAACAACGTAAACTATTTAATACACGTGGTCATGTCTAGTTCACATATTTCAAAGTGGCCTTCCTTTATCTCATGCTGTACATGGTTAAAGGTGCACTATGTAACATTTCAGGTAGAAGGTACGCCACTTGCTTGTCTCCATGTGAGATGTTATTACATTGAGAATGTTCCATAGTATTGCATGTGTTTTCATTGTTTAAAAATACATTGAAAACATGCATTTTTGATGTGAGGGGGGTCACCTTTCCATAGATATGACCTCTACATTTACCTGGTCAAAGATATGTTTAATATAATACTGGAATATAACTTTGGAGACAAACAGGTACCACACCCTCCAGCATAAAAGTTACACAGTGTACCTTTAAACTGTACTAACTATGACACCTCAGTATTAGTCATGCTTTGAGAACCATTTTGTGCCAACTTTTACTTTCATTATGTACTAGTGCAACTTAACACACCCATGAGTTCACTGTTTCTCCGTCTTGGTGCTTTCAGTAATAGCCTTTAAAACGCACTACACCATATGTGACAGGCTCGACAAAGCCTCTCATAGCTCTGAACTGAAGTGATTATTCATTCACTCCGCTCAGTGCTGGAAACCTATTTCTAGTCACAGCTGCAGTGTGGTAAACTGACGGAAGTGAGGCTGTTAGTCTGCTCCTCCGCCTGACCACCACCACTAACTCACGTACACTTTGGATCTCGATTAGATTACATTTTAATTACTATAATTGCACAGTCCTAGTTAGGGGGATTTGTGATTTTTTTTTCCAAGTGTGTGTCATTACATCGGTAAATGGAGTCTTAGTCATTCAAAATTACTTTTAGTTTTTGTTTCATTTTATGTAGATTAGTTATAGGAACAGAGAAACAGAAGAAAGGGAAAAGTGAGGGAGTGAGCTAGCTGAAAATGTTGTATTTTTTTGTTTTTTTTCTGTAAAAAAGGCAGATTAAACTTATGATTCACAAGTGTAATCTTTCTCTATATAAATACATTCTTTCAAGATTTATTTTTCTGCATAAAAGGTTGTTTTGCATGAGCTCCCGTGCAGATGTAGTCTTGTGAGTTCAGTTTGGGTCAGACACAGAGATACCTAATACGTTTTTGCCACGCCCCCTTTTTAATCTACGAATCTATTGGCAGGACATGTGTTTAGTCAACCGAGCATTTCTTTTGTTGATTTCAGTGTTCCTTCCTTCCTGTGTGTTTTTGTGTTTATTTGAATAGGGACAGATACAAAAAACATAGATTCCCAATTAAATAATTCAGATGTTTGAGTGACCTCCTACCAGTTCTTACTTACCGACATTTGTGGGGAAGATGTTCTCGTTGTTAATCTGTACCTCGATCCAGTCCATCAGCAGACTCATGTACTTGGGAGCTGGCAGCGCGGTGGGCCTCTTGTACTTGTGCTCATCCTGCCAGCGGTACTCGTACTTCGGCCCCCCGGACATCACGGGACATGTTTGATCCGTGCACGAGTCGCTGATGGTGCCGTAGATGAGGTTGATCCTGTTGAAGAAATCCACCACGTGAACAGCCACCCAGTCATTGAGGTCCTCCCCATGTGGAAGCTGCACAGCCTGCTTCAAATCCAGACCGGCGTTCAGAGAGGCTTGGGCTTTCTTATGGAGCTCGAAGCGTTGGGTGCCCGGCTCGAACTTTCGCTTGGGTCGAAATGTCCGATCTTTGTTGAAGACCTGTTTCAACGCCAGAGACATTGTGATGCAGGTGGATGGGTGGATGTGTGTGTGATGAGGGAGCCAAAGTGTAGAGTAAACAACCAGGATTTGGGCCAAGGATAGTCTTTAGGTATTTCCACAAACACAAGGGGTGATCCTGCAAGAAGCAAATAGAGCAGAGAGCGTCAGGTGGCAATACGTGACAATGTGACTGTTCTATTTTCAGTAAGCGGTAAATATAGGTGAGCACAGAGGTGGGTAGAGTAACCAAAAACTGTTCAAGTAAGAGTAAGATTACTTCGAAAACAACATTAAACAAGTACAAGTAGAAAGTAGTAGTCCTAGAAATTACCCAAGTAAGAGTAAGAAAGCATTTGGGAAAAGTAAGAGTAATTATAAGAGTAACTTTAAGGACATACCATATGATTTATAATTTGTATTTAATGTAATTTGAAGGACAAAATAGCCTATTAAATAATGCACAAAATCTGTTATATATTATGTCTGACCTAGTGGTGCAAGAAACACAAATGTTCAAATCCTTTACTGCTGTCAACAAGTAAGAGTACAGTTACTTAAATTAAAATATTACTCAAGTAGGAGTAAAAGTATGCTGCTAGAAAAGTACCCTGAAAAATATAGTTTCTTACTAAAGTAAATGTAACTGAGTACTACCCACCTCTGAGCACAATGCATACTGAATATTTCTGAATATCTTCTTACAGTTAATCATCACCAAAGTTCATGTTACAATGATTAGCCAATGCATCCAAACCTTAGTTAACAAGCTGCCTTAACGGCTTTCTTGTAGCAACCAAAATATGTTGATTCATTGCTATGCTAATGCTGTCCTTTTACTTTGCATTGAAACTCTGTAATTTCTCCATTGTGCGACACATAAAGGTACTATCATCTTATTTTGTAAGTAATGCCAATGTGTCTACTGTCTAGGAAACTGGAACCATGAATAAGAAAACTTTATATACACTATAAAACAAAATTCACCGATCCATCCATCTAAAAATAAGCAAGGCATGATGAAAATGCAGTACAAATTAAGCTACTGTCAATTTTTTTTACGTTTTTGCATTTTCAGAATAACACAGGCCTATGTTTTGCAGGTAGCCCCACATTAGGTACTCCTGGTAGTAGAAAAGGGACTGAAATGACTGTTTATCATATCTTTTTATCCGGGGATTAAGTGGTAATCCTTGGCATCTCCAGCATCAGGATCCAGTTCAAAGCTGTAATATGGATATATGATAATCCCATGACCACCAAGGATGAAAATGAAAACTAATGACAAAAAACAACATAGGAAGGAACGTTTCCATGACAATAAAGGATGTAACGAGTGCGTAATGTAGCTTTACGCACGGATGAAGATGCGTTTTTGGTTTTTTGGATAGCCCTGTCGCTTCACTTCACACGCGAGCACTTGGGATAGGATAGGTTTCATAATATATCTCGTCTCTGAAAACGTGTGCAGTCTTCTATGGCCTCAGGTTGCCTTATTTACAACCTCTACAACAAAGTTACCAGCGCGCCCTGACGCAGACGTGACTCATTTCCTATTACAAGACTTAATTCCGCCTTAAAACCAAGAATCTCCGGAATGACAATAAAACCGTACAAGCCGCTGTTATTTGACTGTAAAACTCGACTCAGCAGAAATTAGTGTGTCTACCAGCAAAACACAAAAGCCTAAATTGAACAATGAGCGTGTTTTATTGAATTTGAATCCGTTTCAAAGCGGTAGGTCGGAGATTAAACAGCGAGGCACATGACGGAGTTCATTCTTGACGCGAGCGCGAGACTTGTTGCTGACTTTAAACGACAAAAAACACACACATCTTCATATTGTTTGACATGATTATCCACTATATACGCTTAAGGTCACGTATAGATGTATTATTTGGACATGAAACATAAAAAATGAGCTGAAACGGCTTAGTTCAAAGCTACTTTCTGAACTTACTTGTTCCGCCTTCCTGTTGGCTCGATCTCCTTCTAGTCACAATCGAAAAAACGTCCTATCTGATCATTAAACCTTCACTATTACACTCAAGAACGCTACATTATGGAAATACAGAGGAATACATATTGCCAAAACGCATAATGATTAAATCGATGTCACTACTAAACAAACTATCTAAAGAACTGACTCCTCCCTGTCCCAAGAAAACTACACCACTGTCAACGTACTTCCGCTAAGGGAGACTTCCTGTGGTCTTTTCAAAATAAAGTTCATCGTACGCGTTCTATCTCCTTGCTACGTCTGTTTCTTTACGTGCGTACTTTTATTGCGAAAGGGTGTTGTCTTTTACCGGTGCCGTGTGTTTTTGTGGTTTGAGAAGTTCCTAAGTTAGCAGGGTGTTACTTAGTTACGTGGTTATAATTATGTAAAAAACACTGACAAGCCTTCAATTTACACAACTGATATGGGGAGCTATCTGTCAGATGGAAATGCTCAGGATTTTTATAGATCAGTGATATGTAGGCCTGGCTGTCGCCTCCAGTTGTTTAGTTTAGTATCTTTCAGATCTGATCCAGGCTGGACTGAGGGTTGTTCGCATTTCATTTGACTCCCAGTGGCCAGGTGATGCTATTAGCCTGTGATATTGTACTTGCATTTACATAGAACTCATTTTAACAGTTTTCTGACCAAACCGGACCAAATGAAAACTAAAATAAAACATTTCACACACCAGCACTCACACTGTACTATAAAATGCATTGTTGTTTATGTTCAGAGACAGGCAAAACTCAGTTACTATTTACTTAAGTCACTTTTTAATACAGTTGTACTTCTCTTAGTAGTTTTGTTTAAACTTAAGTAATATATAACAGTACTCAGTCTTACTTGAGTCAAAGTTTTGGTTGCTCTTCCCACTGTGAGGAAGTCAAAGTGATTAAAGCTTTATGTTGATAATATTAAATAATTTTAGATACCAAGTTTCCTCATTTTATCAGTATTTTATCAAAATGCAAGAGCATTATTTGAAGGTACACTATGCAGCCTTCTACATGAATCCATGGAAACAGAAAGTTAAAACCATACTTTGGAACATTCTCCATGGATACAGATAAGTTTTATGTCATACTGTGCAATTTATTTATTATACCCAGAGGAACAATATTTCTCCCTCCTCCGGGCCAAATAAGAGTCAGGTTTTACTAAAATCCTAAATTATTCTGTTTTTTGGCTAAAAAGTTACATTTTATGACCAATCGAGCTCAAGTTGTAAGAATAACACGACCTCTGATTTGTTCTGAAGTTTACGTAATAGGAAAGACAAAACATTACATAATAAACACAGTTAGCCGAGGGAACAATGCAAAAAAAACACCAAAAATGTTCAAATTCTTAAATACATGACGACATGACGGCTTTGTAACTTGGAGACTGGTAATCCTGCTTGACATTTCTTTTTCTCAGTATCCATCTTCACAAAAATAAAATGCAATAAACAAGTTTAAATAATGTGATTAATGATCCTTTTCCCCATAGACATCAGGCTGAGACAGTCAGACATCTCTGTGTCTCATTGAGTCCAGCTCTGTGGAGTCCTGCTTATGCATTTGAACTGTGTCAGATTCTGGTGCATGCGCTTCTCTCATAGTAGCTCTTTGTTTTAGTTGGTTAATAGCTGTTTAAAAGGCTCTTTGTGGATCCGGGACAGTATGGGCCTTGTCTTCTGGGTTTAGTCGTTTTTTGCTGCAGCTTCCCCAGACAGAGGCCGCTTCGATATGGAGAAATGGAAGGATCTCATGCTCTCCTCTACCTTCTTGAAATCAGGGCGTTTGTCAAGTCTGAAGACAGGAATGAGGGGAGAAAAAGAGGGGATATATGTTCAATCAAAGGAGCATACAGACAAAAATGTAATCAAATTGTAACATAATCATCATTAGTGCAAACTGATTTCACAGCTCGAAATTGGGATGTGCAGATAAATGGTCCCTAATACACAACGATCTTTAGCTAAAAATAGAATTTTTGAGCATTTTTGGTGTTTGTTTCCTTTTGGTTGTTTTTATTGCACTAAAACGTGGAAAAACATGTGTTCATATTGTGAGTGGGCTTGCCCCTCCACAGACATGACTCATATTTGGCGGCTTGTCTCCACGGAAATGTTGTTCCTTTGGCTATAATTTTCCACAGTATGGCATACATACCATATTTAACTAATTTGCATGGAGCATATTCAGAACTATGACTTTAACTTATATTTCCATGGAATCATGTGTGCCACCTTACAAAAGTTACATAGTGTAGCTTTAGTTGAGAAGTTTACAGCCAATCTGCTGACAGTCAAAGTATGGGGTTTGGAAGGAAGAAATGTTTTGTTGCATATTTTTTTTTTTTTTGTCAAGAAAAAATAAAAACAAAATGAAAATTGCTAGGGGTCAAGACGAATATAATATTTTTGAAACCAATGCTTTGTGTCTCCCCCTCAGTCAGATTTATATAGGAGCATAACTAATATTTCACCGCTAGAGGGCACCCTAATACTATCAGTGACACCCATACAAACAGTTGATTGATTCTGCACTGACAGAGTTCATCTTTTTACATATAAAGGCAGTGTTTAATGTCGATAAGGTCTTAGTCAACCAGAATATGTATTGATTGACTAATTATTGTATTTAGAACAACAGAATGGAGAAATTGGTAAGTATGTCAGCTGAAGATTTGGTATTTTTTTTATGTAAATAGGCAGATTAAACTCACAACATTCACAAGTTTAATCTTAAAAGTTAAATCTTTATATAAATACACTGTTTCCTAGTACTTTTCTGCATAAATAGTAGTTTTTGCATGAACTCCAGTGCAGGTGTAGTGATGTGAGTTAAGTTTGGGTCAGGTATGCAATAGTTTTGAGAGCCTTTGCCACTCCCCCTCTTTAGTTCACTACAGGCCTAGATACTAAATAGTTTTGAGAGCTTGCACCTCTACTACTTTAGCCTACTAATGTACCTTGTATCTATCCTGTATCTTGTAGTACATCTTTTCTTAAGTCCACTACAGCCCTAATACTGTGTTTAAACTTGTGACAGTGGTTTCTTACTCAATGGTCCAGCACTCCAACATCAGTGAGTACATCTTCTCTGGACAGACAGCTGGACGTTCCAACCTTTGACCACTTTTAATGAAGTCCTGCACATCCTGGTTTTTCAGTTTCTAGTACACAACACAAACAAAGACATTTTAAGAGAAGATTTAAGTTATAAAGTTATGCTGTCACTCTTTGATATTTAAGTTTATTTATTTTGTTTAGAAGGATGAAGACTGCAAGTGTAAAATAAAATAAATATCATCATGGTCAGTGGTGGAAGAAGGAGTAAAAAAATAAGCAGGTAAGACTAAAACATGCAAAAATCTGCTTCAGTAAAAGTTTCAAAGTTTTAAAGATTAAAATGTACTTTAAGAGTAAAAAGTAAAACATTTTGAGCTCTAATAAAGCTTCAAATATAGTGATTTTTTCATGAAGATTTGTGTTAAATTTGGTTCAACAGAAACACTTCAATTCGTTTTTTTTTCTGGCTGTTTTTATCAGTATATTTTTGTACATTATGAAATTATGAATGTGTTAAAAATAAACCCATCAGTCTTTTCAACAGGTCTCAGACAAAAATTATAATTAAAAAAAAAAACACTTTTACTTTTCAGTCCTGTTCAAAAATGTAGAGGAGTAGAAAGTACAGATACTTGCTCGCAAATGTAGTGAAAATGTATACTTTTGCACAGTACTTTACTGCTTTTACGTTGTTACATTCCAGCCCTGACTGTGGTATTGTATAATGTCGTGTCAGACCAGCACAGTCACAGGAAATAGGTGTTTTTCAGATTTTAGAGTGTGATGATGACATACTCTCAAATGGGGGCAGGAGACAGATTTTCCTGTTGGTTACATTGTACTTTGCCATGAATATTTAAAGAGTAAATTCATGAATGTTTAACCTGATCATTTCTATTACTGACTAGACCCAAGAACTCAATAACATACATACATCTACATTTTGAAACTATTCATTTTAGCTGCCCCCATCTGTATTAAATATTATTGCCCTTTAAAATATTGTGATGTCATCTAAAACCCACCAATACAATAACACTGCAAACTATCGTGAGAGGTGCACTATTGTTTGGTGGTTTCCAAAACTTTGTTATCTCCATGAAGATGTTTCTATTTTGTCTAGAATGTTTCATAGAACCAAATCACAACAGCAGTCACCTCACCCTTTTACAGTTGCCTAATCACGATCAGTCAGTTCATCTTTGCCGCACCATTGAGCACTACCTTATATGGTTTTCCTCCAAAAGAAAAGGCTTCCCACATGGTGATGCCAAAGCTCCACACGTCACTTTTACTGGAGAACTTGCGATGGCTTAAGCACTCGGGAGCATACCACTTCAGAGGCCATTTTCCTCCACTGCGAGACTACAAAGCACAAACAACATCACATAACATCATCAACATTGTCTTATTTTAAAGACGACATTTTGTGTGTTTTCTGCATAGTTAGCATTAAGATAGAACATATGTAGGTCAAGATTTTACATTTTGTTCACCGTAAACCTCAATATTGACCTAGTAACAGGTCCTTTGACTTCCTGTTCAAAAGTACAATATAGACCCATATAGACCTTCATAGTGATATTTAAATGTAGATAGCAGCATATGTGCTTTTATGTTTTGATTTCTGATAATGGCTATGGGGGTATTCCATCAAACGTCCTTAACAAGTTCAGTCTTATCCTGAAATCCTGAGCTGAAACTAGCTCCATCTCCAGCTTAAGCCACAAGTCATCAAAAAAATAAGCCTGAGTCTGACCAGGAGTGCACAGAGAGAACCCACTGAAAACCAGCTCATCCTCAGAGTCCAAACCAGTGTCTGTGTCTTTGCACAAATGCTGCACTGCCCTTCACTACAGCCAAATGTGCAAGATCATTTTAATGAAGTAATGGCCATAGGCTTTTATATGATCTGTGCTTTTTTGATGAGTGCAGCGTCCACACGTGTGTCCAGTGCATGGGAGCACACGGCTGGTCGCCATTAAAAGTCTCAGACGACACGCGACTCTTAAGTAATTTTTAAAGTGTATTCAGACAGAGACACGTGGATTAAACACAGATGGGGGAGTGCATGTGCTGAAACCTTTGATTTAACTGTTTCTTTAGACATTCTTGGAGACAAAGCTAAAATAATCTTGACACTTAGCCTGGTCCCAAACAGGTTTATACTTGCATGCTTGTTACTACGGTAATTCAGTGCCAGCTTTGGTTATTCACTTTGATGGAACGGAAGTGAGCATTTGACAAGCCTGGATTCCCCAAATAAGCCAGGCTTTTTCATGGAAAACCCCCTATGTGACATTTTTGAATCCAACATGTTTGTATTGGAAGTGCAGAATGAGTGAAAGTAGGAAAAAAGTACTTACTTGGTGAAGTAAATATAGACAATAAATGATAATATTGAAACCAAACCATGAAGCAGTATTATGCCCAAAAATGTATTCAAGATCGACAATGTTGTTAAGCTGCACTAAATAAATAGCAGGATGTAGCTCTTAAAGGCCATCTATTATGGAAAACTGACTCTGGTGAGCTTTAAGCCATGTTCTAATGCTGTTACCTCATCAAAAATATACCTGAAGTTGTGTTTTGTTTCATTCACACATGTTTGAGTAACCTTTTATTATTTGTCTGTCTGCATCTCCGAAGCTCAAAATGCTCTGTTTCACCTTGTGATGTCATATAGTGGTAGTTTTGAAGTTAACAGCTGCATTTACCTTTAGATCAGTAGAGATGGGCAATTCCAGGGCATTAAAATGTATCCAAATGATGTGGAGCACTTCCTGTATTGAACAATAAGTCGATAAAGTATTTATAGTTACAGGTGAATACCTTGTAGTAGCTCTCGTCTGCGTTGAGAGCCTTGGACAGGCCGAAGTCGCTGATCTTGGCGTAGTGAGGTTTGACCAGCAGGACGTTTCGAGCTGCGAGGTCTCTGTGCACAAAGTTCTTCTCCTCCAGATACTTCATCCCCACAGACACCTGATGCATAAGGTTTACTATGTTCTCCACCGTCACACTGTCTCTGCAGGAAATACACACACATCAGCCAAAAGTTTGGACACACTTTTTCACACATTAAAGAGAACAGGCTGCTACTCTACTCTTTTCGCTAAAACATAGTTAACATGGTTCTTTTTAAAGGGCCCATATTGCACTATTTTCTGATCAATGTTGGGACATATTATAATGTTATAATGTTGTTTCCTCATCAAAAACATACTTGGAGTTCTAAACCAGGTCTAAACCAGGTCTAAACCAGGTCCTAAGCCAGGTCTAAACCCGGTCCTAAACCAGGTCTGAACCAGGTCCTAAACCAGGCCTAAACCAGGTCTAAACCAGGTCCTAAGCCAGGTCTGAACCAGGTCCTAAACTAGGTCCTAAACCAGGTCTAAACCAGGTCCTAAGCCAGATCTCTACCAGGTCCTAAATCAGATCTAAACCAAGTCTAATCCGGGTCTAAATCAGGTCTTAAAACGTATAGTCATCCTCGTCATCCTCCTCTTCCTCCTCATCCGCCTTTTCCTCCTCTGACTCTGTGTCCAAAAGTACACTACTAAACTAAGAAAGGACCAACCAAACTCTGATAATGGGGCCTGTCCTTCAGAAAAATTATGCTAAAGGATGTTTAAACCCTGGCTTAGGTCCTAAGCCAGGTCTAAACCAGGTCTAAACCAGGTCTAAACTAGGTCCTAAGTCAGGTCTAAACCAGATCCTAAGCCAGGTCTAAACCAGGTCTAAACTAGGTTCTAAGCCAGGTCTAAACCAGGTCTAAATCAGGTCTAAATCAGGTCTAAATCAGGTTCTAAACTAGATCTAAACCAGGTCTAAAACAGGTCCTGAGCCAGGTCTAAACCAGGTCTAAAATAGGTTTTAAGCCAGGTCTAAACCAGGCCCAAATCAGGTCTAAACCAGCTTCTAAACTAGATCTAAACCAGGTCTAAACCAGGTTCTAAACTAGATCTAAACCAGGTCTAAACCAGGTCTAAACCAGGTCTAAACCAGGTTCTAAACTAGATTTAAACCAGGTGTAAACCAGGTCTAAATCAGGTCTAAACCAGTTCTAAGCTAGATCTAAACCAGGTCTAAACCAGGTCTTAAGACAGGTCTAAACCAGATCTAAACCAGGTCCTAAACCAGGTCTAAATCAGTTCTAAACCAGGTCTAAACGTGGTTTAGAACCGCCTAAATAGGTCTACAGGAAAAGTTAGTGGAGCAAAAGAACTTCAATGGAAAATTGAGACATGAGATCCAAAGATTGATGAAGGAGAGAGTAAAAAGAGAGAGAGAATTCCAGGTTTTGGATCAGTGTTTTGATTACAATCAGGGTCTTCCTGGGACAGAGAGAGCGAGAGATTGAGGAGGAGAGGAGAGAGCAGGAGAGAGAGATAGAGGAGGCAGAAGAGAGAGCAAGACAGAGATGGAGAGAAGAAGAGGAAAGAGAGGAAGGAGGAGTTGTGGGAGAAGCACATCTTATAAATAGAGGAAAACAGACAAACAGAGCAGATGGCTTTCAAAAACAACAGACTTTTGGAGACAGAGGAGGAAGAGGAGGATGAGGAAGAGGATGACTACACATTTTAAAGCCTGGTTTAGACCTGGTTTAGACCATAAGATCTTCTATCTCACTGTCATGTGTGTGTGGTAGTGAGATTAATTGCAATCAAATCAGTTACTTTTTCAACCTTCTACAGCTCAAATGTTGCATATTACAACAAAAATCTCCCCAGTTTTGCAAAGAAATTGTACACACGATACATTTTGAGTCCAAAAGTATATTGTTCCAGCTTTCATATATTAAATGATAAGTGGATATAGTGATGATCGTGACAGGCCTATACAGACCTGTTATTTTGAAGGTATTTGTTGAGGGGCCCAGCGGCGGCCATTTCCATGACTAACATGAGGTTTTCGGCTTCGCACAGGCCCAGCATGCGGACGATGTAAGGGTTACTCAGCTGGTACATGATCTCTGCTTCTCGCATCATCTCATTCTTCACCATTTTGTCATTGTCACTCTTCAGCACTTTGATGGCCACGTCAATCTGACCCCTGACAGTAACACAAAGAACATTATTTTTTATTAAGTAAATAAACATAACACATTCAAAACATTAAAATTTGTATATTTAAAAAACAGTAACACAAAGAACATTATTTTTTATCTTAAGTAAATAAACATAACACATTCAAAACATTCAAATTTGTATATTTAAAAACAGATTTGTAGTACAGTAAGAAACATTCTGGTCTGATTGTGTTAAATTCAAGCTCACATTAAACTCTGCCAAAGCCTTAGACAGAGCAGAGCCTACAGTTAGCATCACATCCCCAAATGTCAAGTGAACATAGCCTATTGATGCTTACTTGTCTGTTTTGAAGACTCCTTTCTTGACACAGCCGAAGTTTCCGGACCCCAGCTCCACCTCGTCCAGGACCAGTTTGGACCTCTTGATGTTGAACTTCTTGAGCTCGTGGGGGTTGTGGTACGCACTGTCGTCCATGGGGAGGGGGTCTCGTTCTACCTCAACAGCTGCAGACCAACAGTACACCTCAGATAAGTCATAATGCAGTTTAACCTGTCCTAATTCAGAATAACATTTCACAAATTACTTTATCTTCTTTAGACAAAAGCCTGTGATGACTGCTAGTGTGTGTAACTGGTGTGTTGATATTTCTCCTGTGTACTGCATAGTTTTATTATGAAGGCTGCCTTTACTTTGAAAAGATAACATAGATAAACTATAGTAAAATAGTGGAAGGATTAAAGCTATAGTACGTAACTTTTTTTTTTGCCAAATATAGACTGAAATATGTTGGGGTTTTTTCCATTTTGGTTTCTTCTCCACAAACCTGACTCTTTTTTGTCCTGCTTGTTTCTATGGAAATGCTGTTTTTTCTGTTTTGTTATAATATTCCACATTAAGGCATAAAACATGTCTATATCCATGGGGAATGTTCCAATGTTTCAAAGCATGGTTTTCACTTTCTATTTCTTAAAATCCTGCAGGTGATGTGCCATGTCCAGAAAAGTTACATACTGTATCTTTAAAGAGTGTCCTCCTCCTTTTTGAAAATGTAATGCCTTTATTAATAATATTCATTTTTATTTATTTCCCTTAAATGATTTTTGCATAATGTATTTTTTATCAAGTTTGAGCAACATAAATGAGTTGTACATGTGATGCCTGACCTGTAGGGGGCGGTACATATCCATTTGGAACAGCTCTGCCCCTCTGAAACAGTAACAGAGAAAATTCAACACAGGAACACATGCTGCACAAGCCAGTGTGTTTGAGACAATGAATATTTGACTTACTGTCTGCGGGAGACTTGGTGTCTCTGTGAAGTTACAACAAGTTAGAACAAATAACAGATCATTATTCATATTCAGCGTCCAGAGAAAAGAAAAGAAATGAAGTGAAAATATGGACATATGTAAACTCACTTGCATCACTTCTGCCATTGGAACAAGCCTCTCCCAGACAAGTTACCAGACCATCAGGTTTCAACTTTCAAATATTCAACCAGCTGATGAGAATAAAACAAAAAAATGGGTTAGAAAGTAAAAAAAAAACTGGGCATTCACTTTTCTATATTTAAAAGCAGATATGTAGGTTTTGAGGTCATCTTAAGAAGAGAAATATTCAACTTGAGTACAGCGAGAAACACAAAATAATACATTTAAAGCTGCACAGGGTAACTTTTCTAATAGATGCTCTGCTACCTGCTTGTCTCCATGGAGATATTATTGCTTTACCAGGAATTTTCCGCAGTATGGCATTAAACACATATCCAGCATTTATTTCATTACCAGTGTTTTAGTTGCTCAAAGAATCCTTCAAAGAAACATGCATTCTTTGTGTGAGCAAGGGTCGCCTCTCCACAGATCTGAGCTGTGACCTGGCTTGCAAGTGCCACTTTCTTGTTTCCATGGAGATAGATACATTTAATGCCATGCGATGGAACGTTCCAGGCAAAGCAATTACAATTACATCTGCATGCTTAGGGACAAACAGGTGCCGTGCCATACCAGAAATGTTACACAGTGCACCTTAAGTAATATTAATCATAATGTTCTTTCAAATTTATATAGCACACAAATAGGCCTGTAATGATAACACATTGTAAACCGCGAATATGTAGAAGAATATGTAGATGAAAATGATAATACTGAACTTCATTTACACCAATGACGCAACCCAAGATCAGATTTAAACCACAAAAACTATTCTAAATCGACAATATTGTTAAAAAACCACAAGCTGCAATGACTAAACAACAGAATGAAACACTTTAGTACTTAGTTTGCATCTGTAATGAGTTATAGAAGTGATTTATTCAACCTTCTGCAGCTCAAATCTGATGATGTCACTGATGATGTCACTTCTGGGTCCAACTGGCAACTTCACAGCTGTTCTAGTTTTTGTTTTTGTTTTTTTGTTGGGCTTTTTTTTTTGCCTGTCTTAGACCTGGAAGTGACATCAGACTTAACTCTACAGCCAGAAAATAACCAAATATCTCCCAGTAGTGCAACGAAAATGTGCTCACAGTAATGATAAGTGGATATGGTGATTATAGTGACAGGCCTTAACATAAATCCTCCAAAGTCATGTATAAAATATAGTAAGACTGAACCATTTGGGAAATATATGTACTGGTAATTGTGATTTTTCTGACATGCATTCCTGTAGATGTGTGATTTATGTTGTGATAATAAGATTCTGTTCACATTTTAAACACGATACAATACAAGAATCACATATCAGAACATGTTTGTGCAGCTCTAAACTACACGGTTAGCAGAACATATTTATATTTTGTTGTTTGTAGAGGAAATTATGGTACTTCCAAAAAAATGCAGCCTTTATTAATACTTACAGACTCGGTTGTGAAAGTTTTATAGTAGCAAAAATATTACTAACTAGTGATTAAAAGCATAGCAAATTCAAATGTGTAAAAGTAGTTAAAGGCTAGGGTTATTAAAAGTATCGAAAATCAGATACAAACATGGTAATATAAAATAAAGTACTACAATTTAATGTTGAAAATCACATTCTATTGTCAAAAGAAAGATAGTTTTTAGTTATCATCGTGGTATCAGAATCAGTATTGAGTATCAAGTCTATTTCTTGGGTTTTTTTCTTAGGTTTAAATATTGTATCGTATCGTGTCAACACTAGTATCGGTTGTTTCCGTACCTGCCAGATGGTGTCAAACTTGGTTCCCTCTGGCATCGAGTACTTCCCAGATTTGTCCTCCAGGACCTGATAGTGGTACACAGTTTTCCCATACATCATCGAAAGTGCAAAAGTCCCAGCCTCTTCCCTGTCTCTAACTCTGAGAAAACAAACAAAAATCCTGAATATGACACTTACCTTCCACTTCAAAGTGCATGTGACAGGTTACATAGTTAATTCACATTGTTATATTTAAAAGTTTACTCAAAATCGTGTGTAGTTTTTCCTAGTTTTTTTTTTTATAATTTTACTTCCTGGTTGTACACGGGCGTAGAGGTGATTCCATAACTGTTACCTAGCAACCGTAATGTTCCCAAGGCCCAAAACTTATGACAATTTTTGACATTTTTTTTTTCTAATTCTGACTTGGTTGAGTGGGATTCATCATAGTTTTACATGAGTTAAGTGGTAGTTTGAGAAAAAAAAAGCATGAAAGTACAAAAATACAGGAAGTAGTGCTGAATTTAAAATACCTCTACCTGTATCATCAATACTGAAAATTCTATCCAAAATGCAACAAACACATTTTGCTGGCAGTTTAAACCTTCATCTAACAAAATAAATATGTTATCATTTATATTTATTTGTCTAATCATAACTATTGTGCAGTTTATACAAGTTTTGGTCCTTGTTTACAGACTGGTTGCTAGCTAACAGTTATGGAAATACTCTGCTGCCTGTGTCCAACCAGGAAGTAAAATTATGAACTTCACTGAAATTATAAAACTAGAACATACCTGGAGTTTTGTTTTATTTCACTCACACAAACCCTGAATATTTAGGCTGTGTGCTTCTCTCAAATGGAAAACACTCTGCTCCACCTTGTGATGTCATATAGTAATACAGGAAGTGCTCCACTGTGTTTTTAAACTCCTTACACCTTCACTAGAATCATTTGGATGATTTCAGCCCTGGAATTGCCAAATCTCTACTAAACTAAAGGTAAAAGGAGCTGACAACATGACATCACAAGGTGGAACAGAGCATACAGGAAGTGGACCCAGAAAGGGCCCTTGACAAAGCCTAAATTAACGCATATACACTTATCTGCTTTAAAAAAAAAAACCCTCAACAAGTACTTACATTTAGCAAAGAGAGGGATGGAGGAGAAGCCCTGAGTGTCGTTAATTTGTAACTTTAGTTTTCTTCATTTAATTTTACCATTTACTATGATTACTAGTCTGTCTTTAACAATCCCAAAACAGGAAGTAGGGTGAATATGGAGCTTTACTCACAGAAATTTCCCATCAGGCTGTGCTCCGGAGTACAGCCTCCTCTCTCCCTCCTGTCTGGTGATCTTGCCGTGGTACCAGGACATCCTCTCGTGGGCCGTGGTAGCGATCAGTCTCTCCAGGTTTGGGGCCTGGCTGATAATGGCCTGCTCCATCTCCTCCCCCTGCACAGAAGACACACACAGTGGGGTAAGGATGGGACCAAATTAAGGGTGAATGGGTTTAAAAAAATATCTCATTGTGATTTATGTGACAGGCATTGTGATTACGATTTGATTCCTGATTTATGTTTTGATAATTAGATTCTGTTCAAAGTTCACATTAAAGACTTAAATATAAACTGCTAAAATAATCCAAGAATCTCATGCATTTCTGAACATGTTTGTAAATGTCTAAACTGTTGTTGGCAAAGAAAATTATGTTAGCCTTATGTTATGTTAGCCTTTTTTGTTCATTGCAACTATTCAAATTGTAACACAGTATTGATTTAAGTGTGATAAATCTTGCAGCCCTATTATCAAAGTGTATTTTTTTTCATTTTATCTATAACACTCAAAACAGTCAAAGGTGCTGTGCATATGCATTTTTTCTGATGGGGGATCCAACACCAGAAATGTTATTGCTTTTCCTGCAGTGTTAATAATATGTAATAATATAATATAATATAATAATAGAAATGAATGTTTAATACAGCATATTTTATAAAGTGAATGATTTACAGAACATAGTCTTTATACCACATGTCTGTATTGTGGACAAAAGGATTAAACTTGGCCTTGACTCCAGTTTAGCCTGAAGTTCAAATTGACTCAGTCTCGGTCTGTGGCTATGGATGTATTTGATTAATCTGGTGATAGGTGAAATAAGATTCCTTACATGCCAACAGGAAGACAAATACTAAATAGTTATGAAACTATATGCTGCTTTTCAATGGGGCTTAACAAAAAAGAAAACAAAAAAAAAACATCTTGCTGCCAAATGTGTATTTAAATGGCCAGTACCTTGCGTCTTATTTGCCCAAGTACAGGTATATTGTCTAGGCAGCTCTTGAGATCAAAATAAGTCTGCTGATCTAATTATAGATAATTGTGGATAATCAGGGTGTGCTTGTGAGCGTGCTAGTTGTTTTTAGCCCTACCATCACAACAAAACTCCTGAAAGTCCCTGAAAGTTGTGAAAAGTACTAGTAAACTCATTGCGGTGCCTTATTAGGATGCTCTGAATGCATAAGTTAAGTGAGGAATAACTCTGGAGCACTGCAAACCGTTTACATCGAACTACTTTTGTTTTTCCCATTTTTCAGATGGTAAAAATCAGGTGCGGTGTCTTAAAAGCTGCACTATGTGAACTTTACGCAGTTACCTCCAGGTTCCAGGTCTGCCTCACGTACTCCCGGAGCATGTTGTCACGGAGACTGTCGAACACGCCCAGTTTGATGGGGGTCTCGGGGGGGCGCAGGCAGGGCTTCTTCAGAGTACACACCAGACCATCCGGATCTTTACTGTAAAACTCACACAGCTCTGCAGGACCACAGTGCGCCTTACCTACGGGTGAGCCATATGCTAAAGAATAATATCAGTATGTTTATGATGGGGTATTGATACTTTACAGCTGATATCATCAACATTCTCTGGGGGTGCGATGCTAACTAAAGGCACTGCTCTGTCTGAAGCTCTGTAACTCAGGTTAGTTAGCTTTATTTTAACAGTCTGAGCATAAAGAACTGACTTGACAAGCTGGAACTACAACAGGTGCACTGATTTTGTGCTGTTAAACACGTCTCTCTAAAATAATATTACAGTCACAAGCTAGCTAGTATTAGCCAAGAGTTTTTCAGTTAGTCACGCTCACCTTTTTTGTTGAAATGTAAACGTCTTAGCAGGACCATGAACGCTCGTATTGTTCACAGACTGCTGGAAATATGTTGTTTAAATCCATTTTGTATTATTTTCTATAGTTTTCATCTTTCTTAAAACGTTTTTGGCTGTGTTTGCTAATGTGTGCATTGTGTCATCATAGTAACTGCTGAACATTCTGAAATAGAAATACATGCAGTACACCCCCAGCGTGATGTCACTGCAAAGTATCAATTGCTAAGTACCTCACGATACAGTACATACAGTACAGTACCTGATACATAGATACTGGTGTTCAAGTTCACTAAATCAATGTTTTCATTATGTAGATTAGGAGAAAGCATTGATGTTTTCATGTCCACAGTGCCCTTAAAGTTAACCTATTGTGCAAAATGACTTTTCACAGCTTTTTTTCAGAGCTTTTTTAAAAAATGTGATGTTTCAGCCAATAGATGCCAAATGTGAAACCTGTTAAACCACAAGTGTGGGTGGGGAAAAGTGTATTTGTTAGAGCACAGAGCTTTTTTCAAGAAAAGACAATTGTCAAAAACATCTAAGCCTTACCTCCCACAATGCAATAGGTCCCATTGAGCTGCTTCTCGATGGGGTAGTGGTGGAAGCTTAGATTCCACACCAGAGACAGGACGTAGCCGCCCAGACTGCGTAGACACTGACGTAGGAGGAACAGACCGTCGCTCATCCCGGCTAACTTCAGGTGCTGCTCTGCATCAAAGCGACTGATGCTGCCGTAGAAGAAGGGCAGCTCGGCCGCGGGGTCAATGGACATGGTGCCAGAGGAGGTACAACAGCTAGAAACACACAAACAACTGAGTCAGGGCCAGGGCATCTCGTTCACAAGTTTTGTATAAGAGATGGGGAGAACATTTACATGAGGAACTTTTAAAATAAATTGTACAGCATACTTTTACTCCTACTTGATTACATTAACTTTGTCCAGACAGTTACTCTTTCAGTTACTCTTACTTGAGTATTACATTACCCACATACTTTTAATAATAAAATTAAAAATATGCCATTACCTCTCTGTTGACAGTTTATATACGGGGTAACCGTGTATATAACACTGAAACTTTTAAATCTTCAATAGCTCCTATAATTCTTAAGTTATACTCACCAAATTTTAACAGTAGGTTAACTGAACCTTCTGAGATTTTTGGCAGTATAAACGGTTATAATTGTTCACTTACACTTGAACTTATCACTACTTAAACTAGGGAAAGTAAAAATTACCTAATTTTAAAAAATAATGTTTTGTAAGTGTCCACCATTTTCAGTGTGGCACTGAATAGCCTGATCCAACACACTCTGCATAACATTTGAAAGTATTTCCGGGCTTATGGCTCTTATTTGATCCTCGATATTATGTTTTAAGTCGTTTATTGTCTGAAGTTTATTCACAAACACCTTTTCTTTAAGATAGCCCCACAGGAAGAAATCGGGACTAGTCAGGTCTGTGGAGATCACATACTGCCCCGTCTTTGAAAATGACTTTTATTACTTTAATGGCATTTACACTTGGGCATCTCTGGTATTAAAATGTCGATGGTGACACCACTGGGTTTGTGAATTTAACCCATGTGACACAAAGTACCACTGTACCATGAGGTTTGTTCCTCGGTGCTGTATTTGCTCAGATTAATGTCGGAAGGGTAGTTCTAAATTCTCTAAAAAATAAAAATAAAAATATTTAGAAACAAAAGAGTTATGAAGTTTTTCAACTGTCAGTGACATTTGCTTGTTTGTTTGTTTTTCAGCCAAATATATCCAGTATCTGTCTTACTTTTGTGGCTGAATAACTGTATTTGATGATATTGATTTCAAGACTGTTCTACAGCAGAATGCAAACATGAAAATAATTATGATGATTTTAAAGTTGAAGTAAAGTTGTTGTTAAGTTCAGCTTTTGTCAAAATAATTATAAACTCTTTTGTTTTTTATAAAATCTCGATTACAAAATTATTTGTAAGCATACTGTAAACAGTCAGCGCTCTTCTATTTCCATTTGAACTCAGTAGTTATTTTTGTACAAAGACACGTCTAATGCTCCATAAACTGGGAATTACACGACCACACTGAGACTGCTGCTACCCCCCAACAAAACTGGTGATTATTTTCAATACCGGCTGATAGAAAATAAATCTAACCTAAATAGCACAGAGACTTGCAGCAGTATATTTGTTCTTACAAATACATTTGTTACAGTACATATTTTATTCACCTGACATTAAGAAAAAAAGTAAACATTTTGAACTTGGATAAACTGCAAAAGCAGTCTCCTCTTGAGTCAGGACTCCCCAGAAAAGAGGCTGTTAATAAGGTTAATAAAATAAATTAATGCATTATACAAAAGTAACTGTTTGTTATTAAAAACGACGAGGGAATATATGACAAAAAAGTGGTTCTTCACCTGTGTTTTTCAGATGAGCAGAGCCGGAGCAGACGACATCACCCTGGGCCTCACTCTTTGAGTTTGTGTTAAAACTCTGAAAGTTTTGCAAAAGAGACAAAGCCACAACAGGAAGCTGCAGTCCGCCCTCACAGCCTTTTCTCCACGGCTCCTCTGAGCAGCAGGTGCAAGCTTCCAGATCTTTCTTTGTACTTCAACAGTCATCAGTAACAAAATGACACAAATATTAGCACAAAGTTAAGCAAAAAATCTATATCTTCATCTTTTTTTAAGGGACGAGAGGGGAGGGAAAGGGTGGAGCGGGCGCAGTGTATTGTTCATATTTATGTGTGTGTGTGTGTGTGTGTGTATGTGTGAGTGTGTCTGTGTATTTAATTTAATAGTTTTATTTTTTATACGATTATTGTTATTATTGTCTTGTAATAACCAAAGCTACAGTCTGCAACTTTCTGGAGGTGCCACATGACCTCCATAATTCCCTGGAAATTGAAAGTTAAAACCATACTTCAGAACATTCACAGAGATATAATAGTCAAAGAAACATTTCCATGGAAACAAGCATGGCCAAATAAGAGTCAGGTTTGTGGAGATGCAAGCCTTTATGATAAAAGAAAGAAAATATAAATTCATATAGCGCCCCTATTTAATAAACAAATCTAAAATAAAAGCTGAAGTGTCATTTGTCCCGTGGCGTTCGGTGTCGGGGGATCGGGGTCTGTTGGTCTAGATATTGAACGAGAGAGAAGGTGGAAAATGTGGTATCAGATAATGTCACTGAATATGAAACACTGTTTTGGAAAGTTGTCAGTTTATCCAACTCATCTTGTTTTGTTTTTATTTTTAGAAAGAGGTTTTACTGCAATGCCAAATGTGTAATTAAAGCTGCACTATGTAACATTTCTGGATCAGAGTCCACCACCTGTTTGGCTCCATTGAGATGTTATTATTTCGTCTTTAATATTCCACAGTATTGCATTAAACATATCTATCTTGTATGCATTTCAGTTACAGCTGTTTTTATTACTGAAAAACTTGAAAAACATTCTTACTATAAACAGCGCCGCCTCTCCACTGATCTAACCTGTAAACTGGCTTAGTGGCATCATGTGCTTGTTTCCCTGGAGGTAGTTAAGTATAATGCCAGACTGTTGAATATTCTAAGCAAAATGATAACATCTCATAGAGACAAGCAGGTGGCGAACCCTCCCCTGGCAAAATTACATAGTACATCTTTAAAGAACCAGGTCTTTCATGTGTTAAAATGAAAATGGTCTGCTACTGTATTATGTCATTTTAAGTTAAACGCAAATATAAAGCAGATTTTTTCTTTTTTTTCATATTTGGTAAAGATTGAGTTGAGACAGACAGTGAGTAAACCGCAGCTTCCTGGCTTAACTCTCGCAGCTGACCACATCCAAAGTGGACAGAAAGGGGTACAAGACCGCACTGTGGTGTGAGCCTGCGGTACCACATCAAACAGCTGCTGGAGCACACAGGTGAGGGGCTGAAGGTTAACAAGTTAAACAAAGCGAAGTACACAATACATGTAAGAATCAAGTCATGGTAATGGTCACATTTTTAAGGAACCACTCACCCATTCACAAATATATCATACACCAGTGTACGCAGACAGTGCCAGCCTGTGGTTCTGTGGATTTGACCGCTCTACCAGTGATGATTATGTCGAGAGTGGGATTCAAACCTCCGGATCTGTGGACAAACACTCTACCAACTGAGCTACAGTCACCCTACTGTTAAGTGAAATGTAAGTCATTGTTTGGATGACCACCACTAAAGGTGCATTCACTCTTGCCTGGTCTAAAATATGTTGTCTTGTTACAATGGTAGAAAACCAGGGAATTATATCAGCCTCAACACTGCTCCCTAAATGCAACAAATGTTCATGCAGTTACAGGTTTATTCAAATTTGTCTTCATTTGGTCGCGATTTGAGCCCAGTTTAGTCCTGATGTAGGTTCTGTTCTAGTCCTGGTCTTACCTAGTTTTGTTACAGGTTTAGTCCCAGTTTAGTCTCCCCAACATCACAAGTAATATCATACCATTGAGCTGCTTTGAACCTGTGGGGTGCCCCAGGGGTCAGTCCTGGGACCCCTTTTGTTCGATGTCTACATTCTGTGAATACACAGCAATAATGTGTCCTACCACAGCTATGCAGATGACACTCAGATCTATGTCTCACTGGCAGCAGGTGAATATGAGTGGACCAGTGATTTCACTCTGCCACACAGCTACCTGGAACCAACAGATCAGTGTGGCAGCAGTTGAATATGAATATGGACCAGTGATTTCACTCTGCCACTGCATCCAACAGATCAGTGTTTGGATGCAAAAACTACTTCCTCCACCACTGATCTCAGACAAGACTAAAGTCATAGTCTTTGGCCCACAGAAACAAAGAGAAAGTGTCAGTAGTCACCCCCTGTCTCTCTCTCTCTCTAACTTTCAAATCAGGCTAGAAATCTAAGGGTAATAATGGACTCAGACTTGAACTTAACAGCCACATCAAATCAAAAACATCTGCAGCTTTTTCCCATCTAAAAAAACATTGCAAAAAATCAAAGGTATACTGTCAAATGCAGACTTAGAGAGACTTATCCATGCATTTGTCTCCAGTAGGTTAGACTAAAGTAACGGCCTGCTCACTGGCCCTCTCCAAACGAGCGTTAAGACAGCCGCAGTACATCCAGAACGCTGCTGCTGACTGGAACCAGGAAGTACGAGCACATGCGTTGTGTGCTCAAGTCTCTGCACTGGCTCCTGTGGCTCAGAGAAATAGACTTTAAAGCAGCTCTGCTTGTGAACAAGTCTCTGCATGGCCTCGCACCAAAGTACATCTCCCACATGTTAGAGCCACATGAACCATCTCGCACTCTGAGGACCTCAGGGGACCGGCTCCTGCTGGGGCCCAGAGTCAGGACTAAAACATGGGGAATCAGTGTTTCAGTTTTCGTCCTGAAGATGTGAGACAGGCCTCTGCTTTGACAATGTTTAAATCCAGGCTCAAAACAGTTCTGTTTAGGTGTGCATGACTGAAAGGTTTTTATTCTGCACTCTTCTCTTTTAATGTTAATCTTTGAATGATTATTTATGTTTTGATTTGTTTGTATTGTGATTTCAGTGTCTTTCTTATTCTGTAAAGCACTTTGAATTATTATTGTATGAACTGTGCTGTACAGATAAACTTACCTTTCCTACTTAGAGCAGGCTGCATGCTAGCTTTGCACAGAAACCGTGCCATTTTAAACTGAGAAAAACAACCCTATATGAGTCAGAGGAGAGGAGGAGGAGAACTCTCACCCAAAATGCACAGCCGATCTTCTCACCCAAATCTGCAGGCGGCGTGTTTTATAAGTTTATTACAAGGCATTTTTTAGAATAGTTTTCATTTCACAACTACAAGTTTGTTGAATCAACAGTTGGAAAATAATGGCCTTTAATCTTCTCACCCAAATCTGCAGGAGAAGTGTTTTATGAGTCTGTTTACAAGGGCAATTTTATAATAGTTTAAAAATAGTTTTGATTTCACAACTGCGAGTATGCTTTTTGTCAATACAACAGCTCGTTAATAAATGACTTAAAAGAACTTGTTATAGCATGATTCAAACCACATTTCAGTAGTATTATGCAAAGAGGTGTGCCGTCTGCTTACCCATGGAGATGCTTTGGTTTTTCCTGGAATGTTCCACCTATGGCATTAAAGGTCTTGATGATCTTGCACGTATTAAATTACAGATGAGTGTTGCAAAAAAAATCCCTTTGAAAGCATGCATTATTACTGTAACTTGAATGGTAAAATCTTACATTTTTATGGTAACATTTACATTGTCATTCATACACCAGTGCACGCAGACAGTAGGGGCAATGGGGCAAGTGGTGGGTTAAGTGTCTTGCCCAAGGACACAATGACAGGATTCATCTGTGGGAGCTGGAATACCAATTATGTTTTTTTTTAAATATTGAGAGCAGGATTCAGTGGACAAGCTACCAACTAAGCTGCTGTCGCCCCAGCTTGACCCTGCGGCATCACGAGCTTGTCTGAATATAGTGAAGAAGATAGTGTAAGTATAATGCTGTACTGTGGAACATTCCAGGTAAAACGAGACCAGCAGGTGGTAGCCCTACTTTAAAATTTGCATAACACTTTATTTCAATTTCACACAGTTTAAATATCCAATTATGGTCCAACCGTTTTACGCCTGGGGATAATGTGTTTACATGCATGGTTAGACCCTCAATCCCAAACATGAAAATCAGTGACATATTTGGCAGCTTTTTGTCTGTCTGTGTGCGTTCTGTCATATGGTTTTAAATAATCTAAGCTGTGTTTTTGTAAATTACACGAGTCCAATTAAATCAAGTACATTCCTGTCATTACCGCTGCACAGAACCACTTAAGCAGACGATTCTTTGGGTTGAGTTATCACGAAGTTACACCACATTATGTAAGAGTGAGCATTCCCCTAAACAGACATCAGCATGTTTCCAATGAACCAGTGTCATCAGGTATTTTTCTGCGCTTCCTCGTACACGTATTATATCCAGATGACGGTAGAGGAGCCAAAAAAGTGTACTGAAGTAATAGCACTGTCACTTTCAAATGATATTACTCAAGCAGAAGTACGTAAGTAAGTAGTGGTCCAAGAAATTAGACAAGTAAAACAAGTATTTGGGAAAACTACTGATCAAGAAAGAGTAATTGTAAGACTAGTCTAGCATAACTATTTATTTGACTTATGTAAGGTTCATGTAATTGGAAATCTGGTGTTTTCAAAGAATAGATTTAAGTCATATCTGAAGGAGCCATGCAAGAAAACACAAATGTTCAGATCAACATAAAGCTTTTGTCACTTTGTAAAATTACTCAGCGTGGAGAGAGGAAGCAAAACTTTTACTCAAAGATAGAGTCAAGAAGGAGTGAAAGTATTCTGTCTGGAAAACTTCTCTGCAAAGTACAATTTTATCAGCAGTACTTGCGTCAGTTTATCAAGAACCCCACCACCGATGGCAATACACACAGAAGATATAATTATGACTCTAAAATAAATGAATTATCTCCATCAGTGGAAAGATTTGACCTCGAATGCTACAAAAAACAAACTAGCTAACGCAGCAGACTTCCTGGTTTTCTGCACTCGTTTACATGCAGTTGTTCTGGAGTTCATTTGGTTTACTGCAGATATTTGTGGCCTTGTACACACTGGAGTTCGTCAAGTGAAGTTAACACTCCTTTTTTCAAGAGGCTGCACCCATTGTCGTAATGTAGAAATCATTGAACAAATAGTCTGGACTTGGATTTAGTTTAGTCTCACTGATTTCAAACCCTTTTTTTCTGTCCTTTCCTCACAAACAGACTCACCTGGGGTCATTTCTGTTTCTGGTTTTGGGTTTGAACGAACTCAATGTGGTTAATTTGACTAACTTTTTAAAGGTGCACTGCAGAACTTTGCTACCTCATTGTCTCCATGTTCCACACTATAGCATTATAGATCTCTATATCTGGCATTTATTTTGTTTTGGGGGTGTTTTTGTTTCTCATAAATACCTTAAAATCACGTGATGCTCCTGATGGTGGCAAAGCACTAACATCTCCATGACGACCAGGTGCATAGTTTCATAGGGCGCTTTTAATATTTAGCGTGTTTACTGGTAACTACATTTTGAGCTATTAAGTATATTTTAGAGCTTTTTTTCCCCTGTTGTAGACAATATACTGTACACAATATTCTAATCTTGCACCATGTCTTCTATACAACTCAGTATTATCTCAATGTAGAGATATTTTTTAAAACTTTTCTCAATTTTTCAAACTTTTGTGCAAGTGCAAACCATTATTTTGCAGTATTTACTTGCAAACTATAATTTCTACAAAATACTACCTAAAATGCACCACAAGAACTATTATTTAGCGATGTTATAAACAGACTTAATAATCACTTGGGAAACATCTCTGGCAGCCTGTCTTTCTATTCTTCCGCACTGTTTAGAAAATCCCGCATGTCTGTTCCTATTTGTATTTTGTGCATTATTTATAGCTGCAGTGTTTGCCTGAAAAACACCAGAATTGGGACAAAAACCTGCAATTTTTTCTATTTCAGTGCCACATGGCTTGGCTGTGGCTGGGTTCATGCAAATATGTCTCCAAAAATACAGCTTGTAATTTCTGTAAGTGATAAAACCTACATAGAGACATAGGGGCGTGTTAAACCTCTGTACTGTTCTATTCCCAGGCACACTCAAAGCAGCTATTTATATTTTGGTACATGCAAAGTCAACTCTGGTATAAGTGAGCGAGAGTGGTGCGTACATAGTTTTTATTCTTCCTTGCTCTAAGCTCGCGCACAGCTGTGGAAACAAAACCGTGATATATCTGGGGATTCTCAAACACATGCTCGATTCAACCTCCCACCACGAAGACAAACAGGATTATTGTACAGACCAAACTGTGAATTTTACACATTTTTAAAGTCAAGCTACGTCTCCACTGCAATTTTGGTTGCGCTTTTTCACACATGGGGCTTGTCCTAATGTTTCAGTGTTTGCAGGAGGTAATATCAACCGCTACTCTTAAACTCACTGACCTCCTGAGCACAATTCAGTGTCTTATCCATGGGGCTCTGAATGATGACAAATTAGGAGCGTTGCCATAGCGATTAACAATTTAAAACTAAATATTATATCTTTGGACTGGAAAAAAAGTCCTCAAAATGGCACCATATTAACAGGAAACTGAAACCAATGAATAAGTCGCATTCATAATCCGTGAGTTTCAGAATGATGACAAATTAGGAACGTTGCCATGGCGATTAACAATTTAAAACTAAATATTATATCTTTTGAATGGAAAAAAAGTCATCAAAATGGCACCATATAACAGGAAACTGAAACAAATGAATAGGCTCCGTTCATAATCCATAGTTTTTCAGAATGATGAGAAATTAGAAACTTTGCCATAGCGATTAACAATTTAAAACTAAATATTATATCTTTGAATGGAAAGAGTTTGTTTATATTGTAATTTCAGACTTGGGGCTGGATCCTATATCAGTCTTATGTCTTTAAGTCCTCCCTTTCAGTTGACAGCAATCACCTGTTCAATAATGTCTCCACTTTCTGACGCTATGAAAAATCATTTGATAATTTCACTTTTGCTTGGTTTTATGCTGACAGTGACAGCATTGAACCTCAGACTAGTTTCTCTTTCACGTGAATAGGTTCAGTAATTACATAGATATGGAGATATTAACCGTAAACCAGGTCAACTTATCTGCAATCTGACAGTTAAACTCCAACATGGCAACACAGAAGTTCTGATTTTCACACTTTGTATTTGGTGGAGTTGTTAAATGAACTGTGCATCAGACAACTTTAAAATGGCATAGTAGGGTCTCTATTGCAATAGTTTTAGTCAAGTCATTTCTCTGCGATTTTTGCATAAGTGAGACAGACACAGAGAAACCACCCTCACCACAGCACTGCACAGTCAGAGCGTCACACTCATGAACAAGCTAATAGAACAACACTGGAGCCGTCTTATTTAAAAGAGCTACAACCAGACCTTTAGAGAGTATTTTATTTTACTACGGGGCGACCTCAGCAAAAACGGTTGCATTACATGTGTACTGTACTCACAAGTGAATCCAGTTTTGTAAGTACAGTAAAAGTACAGGTACCGGGCAAAAAAAATACTCAAGTAAAAGTAACACATGAAAAAAACTACTTGAGTAAAAGTAGTACCTGTTTAAAATGTCCTTAAAGAGTAAAAGTTAAAAGTGTTCAGCACAGATTTTCATTTCTAATAAAGCTTCAATGTCATGTTTTTTGATAAAGATTGTGCTGAATTTTTTCAGCAGAAACAATGAACTGAATGATTTTTTTTTTGGGCTGTTTTTATTGGAATATTTTTGTTCTGTCAAATTATGGTTTGTGTTACAGATTTGTGTTGAATTTTGATGACAACAGAAACAATGGAACAGATAATAAAAAGTAATTAAACATATTTTTGCTTTTCAGTCCAGTTTCAAAAATGCTGTGAAGTAGAAAGTACAGATACCTGCTCTCAAATGTAGTGAAAGAAAAGTAAAAAGCATCCACTTTAAATGTACTTAAGTAAAGTGCAGATACCTAACATGTATACTTAAGTACAGTACTTGACTTACTTTGTACTTGGTTAGTTCCAGCACCTTGTGTAAATGGGAGCTGCTCCCCCTCCTCTGTCTGCAGCTGCTTCACTGAGCTGCAGCCAATCACAGCTCACATCTGTCAAGTCAGACTTAAATAAACACAACAGGGAAAACAGTTTGCACTCTTTCAAGATAAAGGGAGAACCTGTCAGTCTGCACCATAGACCAACACTTGCTATACTGTATATACTGTAATAGTCAGCAGTGGAAGGTAACAAAGTAAAAGCAGTACAGTATTGTACATAAGTATACATTTTTTGATACAGTGTACTTTACTTAAGTACATTTAAAGTGCACATTTTTTTTATTTTACTTTACTACATTTGAGCAGTATCTGTACTTTCCACTGTCACTACATTTTGAAACTGGACTGAAAAGTACAAAATAGTTTTATTACTTTTCATTATCTGTTCCATTGTTTCTGTTGTCAGCAGCAAAATTCACCATAATCTGTATCAAATTCACTACATTTGAAGCTCCCTAGATTTGAAAATCTAGTGTGCAAAATATTTTACTTTATACTTTTACTTAGTACAGTAATCTTTAACCATATACTTTTTTATACTTTTTTCACGTGATATTTTTACTTCTACTTATATATATACACAACTTTATTTATTTATTTTATTTTGTTTTGCTCCAGTATCTATATTTTTACGTAACAAAATTAAGTACTTCTTCCAGCACTGGTAACAGAACTGCTTTTTGTTTCGGGAACCATTCCGTTTTGCATTTATCCACCTAGAAAAGTAAACTAGGAAAGAACCAGACGCCAGACAGATAAACATTTCATAATTTTCAAGGTAAACTCACAAACCCGTTCCAGCACTTATTTTTCCATACCGAAGTCCATACCGGAAGTAGTTCTTCTTTTGATCCACACGTGCGCGCCTTGACTCTGCGCGCGCGGGTGCCTGTCTGCCGCTGGAGCTGTGGAGAAGTGTAGCGTCTCCTCCGCTGCCTGCACCGCCTCCTCGCTGCTCCGGGACACAGCGGGACACAGGACTCGGGACAGCGGGCACAGGACACTCTCTCCGCGGGGAAACTTTGAGAGGGAGCTCAGGGGGGAAGGTAAGCGCCATGTCCCGCCAAAGTGTGTGCGTTTTTCCGTGCAGCGCGCATGGGAAGGAAACGCTCCTGACATGATGCTGGCAATGCAACAGGCTGCAGCTACAACCAGTGCTTTCTGCTGGACTTTAGCTTATTACAACACTTTTGTGCATTTGTCTGATTTCAGCAAGCACACACAGTTTTTTCATTGCAAAGTGTCAGGATTTGCATTATTGGCTGCACTTTTCACTTTTGGAGCTGGTTCATTGCAGTGGAAGGTGACTTGACAGGGCACTGTGTGTGGTCTGTGTAAATGGGTGATGTGGCCCGTCTGCAGACACCAGGTATTGACTGAGACAGAGGGAGCTGTGTTGTGGTTTTTGGCCTCTAGGGGAGCAGTGGTCCTCACAGTTTTAAATGAAGTAATGCTTTACAGTAGATTAGGTGTAACTGCATTAAGAATAGTATATTTCTCAATACCTCCTTCTAGTAAATTATCCTCAGATGATGAACCAATGCAATACAGGGGTAATATCATGCGTAATTAGACTCACGTGACCTATCAGTACCTTCTCAAAACAAACTACTAGCTCTTGTTAAAAGTTTGGAAATTTGATGCCAAAAATGAGGTCTGCTGTTGGTGACTCAAAGATTTATATTTAGCCATGTCACTATTACATGGGTACTACAAAATCTTTTCTATTAAATCAATATGTGTCTATACAAGTTTAAAGCTGCACTATGTAACTTTCTGATACGGGGGAGGGGGTCCGCCACCTGCTTGATTCATGGACTTGATCTAGCTTTGTCTGAATGTTCCCCAAATATGACATAATCTATCTCTCTCCATGGACATGTCACCAGGCCAGTTACAGGTCAGATTTTGGGAAAGGCAAAAGCCAACTCAAAGTCAAGAATGCATGGTATTCTTGGTATTTTTGAACAATTAAAAACACCTGTAATTGAGTAAATGCCAGATAGATACGTTTTGAATGCCATACTGTGGACCGTTCTAGGCAAAGCAGTAACATCTCAGCACAAAAGTTACATAGTAGACCTTTTAATGTGAGCTTTACACATTTCTTTGATATTTTAAGCCAATTTAAATCAATTTACTGTCAAAGTAGGTTATAAATGAGGTCATAGGCTCAGTGTATAGTGATATAAGAGTAAAGAGGGGGGAGAGACATTCAGAAAATGTATTTTTACAGCAGTGAAGTTACAGTTATGGTCTTATTTAGGCTTTACTCCTGACTCTCATCTAGTGGCACAAAGTGTACAATCAGGAAAAAATATAAGGAAGGTATGTCTTTGTCTGTTATGGTTTATATCAAAGCAGCAATACTCATAGGTTTTCAGATTCTCTTTATAGATGACATTTTGGGGACGTTTCAACATTCAAAAAGATATAATATTTTGTTTTAATTGTTAATCGCTATGGCAACTGTCTTAATTTCCCCATCATTCTGAAAGCCCCCAAGATACCCAAGTAAAGGAAAATCTGTCAATTCAACAGTGGTGGCTGTGCACTTGTGTTTTTTATATGGACAAACTCAAAGAAATATAGTGCATAAGAACTGACAGAGACCCAGCCCAAAAGTCCTGAGTCACCTCCGTCTGCAGTAATAATTGTGTTATGTAATATAAACGGAGTGTGTGCAGGTCCCCAGTAGACTGATAGAAAGTGGGCTGATGTACAAGTGTGGAGCAGAAGTAGACCATCTGCTGTAGTCATGTCGAGTCAGCGCTCTCTCACTAAATATTGTTTCAGATTTGAGAGGCAACACTGGGAGGCAAGGGGAGCACATCTGAGCTTATATTCCACTTTTCATCGGCGCGCTGTTTATTTGGGCCAAACGCAGAGAGGAATGCCCGTCTCTCTCACTTAGCACCGAACGCACCGTGAGTTTAGTGGACTTAAAGCTCCTCCCTCTGTATTAACATCACCTGTGGAGGGGTCACAGGCTGAGGTGAAGCCAGGGAGAGTACACCAATTGCTTCTAATTTCATTGTTAAAAGAGTTCATGATCTTGATGAGTTTGATTGGTTAAGTAAAAGTTAAATGAAGAATGAATAATTATAATAGTGATGTAAGCAGATGTCAATCACACCACAGCCACAAAAGGCAAAGGACTGGGATTAAACATGGCCGAATCACTGTGATTTCTTTGTCATCGATCTAAACAGTTCAGACGCAACTTGTAAGTTAGAAGGTTATGGTTAAGGTCCACATTATTGTCATTGTTGTTGTTGCTTACCTTCAGTATATCCTTCCAAACCTTCCACTAGACTGTGCAAGAGTGATCTTATTTTAGACCATGTAAAGTCCTTATTTAGGCCGTTAAAGTCTGGGTTTAGTGGTACACAAAATCTTAGGCCAAACTCTTCATCTAACTTCCCCTGTTCTGAGTGTGGTAGTGAGTGTTGTGAGGTCAGAGGGTGCGTCGGGACGGTGCAGAACCTCGCTTCAAGGGCAGCTGTGCCAATACAACAGCAGCTTACCACCACTCTGAATGCAGAGAGAATGAATAATGCTGGCACTGTAGCTCATTGTGATTATTATTATTACTTGGTGAGTAAAGTTTGAGAACCACTGTGTGTAATATCCTCAGTCTCCAGGTATGCTGCATAGTAAAAGAAAAATTCCATTCTGTCAACTGGAACAAAAAGTTATTGAGTGAAGATGTTTCTGTGCTTCATCCAAGCCTCTTCATCAGTTCCTGGTCAGATTGCTGGTGGACTTTTTGCCCAGAGACAGAATTGAATTATACTTTTACTTTGATAACCGCTGTATATGAGTTATATTCAGATCATGACAGATCAGTGCTGCTTCTTTGACTCTGATCAGGTCAGAATCAGATGTGATATTCAGAGACTTTGTTGTAAAAATAAAGGGCGGGGTCAGTGTCCTGAACCCTCAGCACTCACAGAGCGATTTAACTAATTTTATGGAATAACAACACTCACTTCGACTCGCTTTCGCTCTACACTCTCTCTCCCTCCCTCCATATCTTGCTCTCTATCTATCTCCAACCTCTCCCTCGCTCATTCCCCCCTGCCACCCAACCTTACTCTCTCACTCTCCTTAGTACCTCTCACTCTCCTCCCCCCTCCCCAAATCCTCCAGTTCCTCAGTCTGCTTTCTCTCTCTCATATCCACCTCTCCCTCTTTGCCCCCTTTCTCTCTACTTCTTCCTCACTCTCCCCCCCCTTTCTCCCCCCCCCCCTCTTTCCCCTCTCACTCTCCTCTTATCTCTCTCCTCACTCTCTCTCCCTCACTCTCTCTCTCTCTCTCTCGCTCCCTCTATCTTTTCTTTCTCTTCTCTCTCTCTCCCGTCCCTCTTTCTCTCCCCTCTCTCCCTCTCTTTTCTCTCTCTCTGCCCTTTCCTCCCTCCTACTTTCTCTCTCCCATACCTTTCTCTCACTCTTCCTTTGCCCCCCTCCCTCACACCCTACTTCCCGCTCTCTATCTCCCTCTTTCACACACTCTCTCTCCCTCCCACCCCTCTCTCGTTCTCTCTCTCCTCTCCCTGTCTTCTCCTCAGACTTTTGTGCTCATGGGCCATGTGATCCGTGCCTATGGTCTTGGTGGAGAAGGGGGAAGCCGTACCAGCAGCTCAATGAAATAATAAACCCCAACTAAAGCTGATTCATGGGCTTTTGGGCTTTTGGCTGATCAACAGCAGTGTGTACGTGAATGTGAGCGAGAGGAGCAGAGGGGGCGAAACCCACGGACACTTAGCATCTGTTAGCTCCATACAGACTTTAGACGCTCATATGGCTCTGATTAGCGAGCCAGCTCCACTCTCCCTGGCAACAGTTAAAGACAAGGACAGCATAGTTAGTCTGTGAAAAAAGGGATACAATCAGAGTGGGTAGAGTAGCCAAAAAATGTATTCAAGTAAGAGTAACATCTCTTCAAAATAATATTACTCAAGTATTCCAAGAAATTACTCAAGTAAGAGTAAAAAGTACTTGGGAGAGTAACTTAAAGAGTAACTATCAAAACATAATATCTGATTTATATTTGAGGTTAATGTAATTGGAAGGAACCAGAACCAATAAATTATGACAATAAACAATAAAAACATGGCATTACAAAAATAAAAAAAAAACAAAAATCATATCTGGGGGAGCGGTGCAAGAAACAACTAATGTTCAAATCATTATCAACATAAGCATTTGTTACTTGTAGATTTACTCACAAACTGGAAGAGTAACCAAAACTTTTACTCAAGTAAGAGTACTGTTACTTCAAGCTAAACATTACTCAAGTAGGATTAAAAGTATGGTATCTGAAAAGAGAAGTTCAAGTTGTCAAAAAGTTACTCAGGTAAATGTAAACTGTGAATGTGAACGCTATCACCTTGCACCACATAAAAAGTTGAGTTTTGTGGAATCGTGACGAGAGATGACAGCATCAAAGAAATGACGTGTCAAATGCTTTCTAGGTCCAAAGCTCAGACTTGATTACATTCAAAACCTGGCTCTCACTTAAATTCCCACCTAATTATCCTGAGCTGTCCAAGTTTGCTCACAATGAAAAGCTTTCTTCTTCTTTCTTTCCTCTTCTCTTTCGCAGATTGTGATTGCAATTGTGTGGCCTGTCTGCAGCCCCTTTGACTTGCTGGATGTGATCTGGGTCGGGCTATAGGCTTGATATTCCTGTGCTGTCGAGGGTACTATGTCCAAGGAAAACACAAAAGTAAGGAGTCAATGCGAACGCTCCGGCCACTTGGCCTGTCGACACACATAAGCTTTTTATTTGGCTAAAGTGATACGGCCCAGAGGGAGGTTTGCACAACACAAAGACGTATGACAGCATCACCTCCACACATAGGGCTGGGCGATAAGACAACTTTATTTTGTTCTATAAAAAATAGCTTTCAATATTAAATTCCTGAACACAAACAAGATTTTTAGTCAGTGCCATGTTAATAATATGACATCACAATATTTATCAACCAGAAGATTTGATCACAATTCATTGTACACTGAGTGTCTTTATGTTGCGGAGTAGGATACTGACTATCTTTAAACATATATTTATTTGATTTTTTTCACCAGTAGATGGCAGATGTTAAACCTGTTCCCCCTCCTCTCACCTGGCCTTTTTTCAGGCTCACATGTACTCTCTGGTCTTCTTCTGTCAGGCTAAAGCTGGTTCACTATCTGTCAGCCAGTCACTAGTGGTGATATGTAAGAATGCAACAGGAACCCAGTTGGCCAAGCTAATTACAAATGGTTGCTTTGAGTGGTAAAAAAGGTATCTGCTTTGAACGTTCACACATCGCTGTGAGTGGTTAAATGCAGCAGTCAGTTACTCAGAGCCGAACATAGATTAAACAATAGAATAAGTTGAGAAATGGTGAATCATGATATGCCAATAGAACAACATTAACATTAACATTAACATTAACATTAACATTAACATTAACATTAACATTAACATTAACATTAACATTCATTCAAGTATTCTGACTGTGCAATAAATGTATTAAATAGATTTGGCAGTTTTTCCATGGTAATGGCTAATTACTGACGCTCCTCGCTGAGCTCTGTTTGACTAAATGGCAGGTTGCCATAGGGATCAGATCACAATTCAGTTTTAGCACCATATCACCCAGATTTCCTAGCAAACAGGCAGAAAAACGCATGCATGTGGGTTTGAGGGGGAATCTTTTGAAGGTTGCATACTAGTGTTTTTAAAACAGCTCAACTTAAAAAGCTCAGAGGGGAACCTTCGTGGGCTCCCTCGTTTCTCTCGTTAAAACAAACGAAGGGGGGGGGGGGGGTAGTTGTAATAAAAAAGCATTCGATATCAAGCTGTAAGTTTAATAACCCCTCAATAAATCGTGACCAGGACTAGAAGTAATGAAACAGAGGAGTTTGACTGGTGCAGGAAATGACTGAGAGAAGGCCGGAGGGAGGGGGGGCGATCAGGGCACAGGCAGACTTCACGTTTGGATGTGCTGCAAAAGGACAAAGACCCCAACAAGGCTGTTTGGGGATTATAGAGATTATAGAGAGTTTTTTGCGCTGTATGGTGAATCTTGAGACCTTTTTTTCTCTGGCAAACGCTCTGGTTGGGTAGTGATTGCTTAACTATTTGAGCAATATTCAAGTCCAACAACCTTTTGCAGGATTGGGATTGTTTTGGTTGGTTAAAAGGCAAATTCCAAATGGATTATCGAGCCAATAAACATAGAGAGAGTGCGTGTTGTTAAGTCAAGCTTTAAAAATGACTTCAGTTGGTAGTTGGGACAGTGTATGGAGAAAAAAAAAGTTTTAATACTGGGTTTTGTTGGTCTTAAGATCCTATACTTGAATGATTGAGTTTTGAGAGTGAGATGGGCAGGTGGTTTGTAAGTTGATGTTTCTGTTCAAACTCAATTTTAATACTAAGGAAGACTCTTCTTACATATTTCATTACCACAGTATTTAAAAACACTCCCTTTATGTTCTCATGTGTTCTTATGGTAGTTCTGGTAAAGCTCATCCTAAATTTGTTCAGGAAAAGTCAAATTTTTTTCCAGTTTATGTCAGTTTATAGTATCGATACTTGTTCAAATTAGTTCAATTTCTGAATCTAATTTTGAAACACTGTGTTTGCATCTGATTTGTTATGCTTTTGACAACCCTACATACATGTTTGAATGCAAACACCAAAACTATGTAAGATCTTTGTCAAACACAGCCCTGGGCTTTAACTGCGCTCTTGTATTGAATGTGTGTACATAAGTGCCATTCCTGCTCATATTTACTCTTCAGAAAACTCTCTCTCTAACCCCCCTCTGTGGACCGTACGCTCTTTTCTCTCTGTGTCAGGGGGAACTGGCTCCCCTGCTTTCGTCACCAAAAGGTTTCCCATCTGCTTCCGATTACCTTTGGCTGGAGTTGGTTAGCGGCCAGTTCTTCCCGCCCCTCTACCCTCTCCCCTCTCCCCTTCCTAGACAAGAGGCAGGGGAGGTGGGGACACAGAGCTGCAGCCTCCCCTTTAGCTGACGGTGTGCAGTCCAGAGTTTGGGAAAAGAAAGGGGCAAGTCAACAAAAGGGCACCGGCTTTGCCTTGTTTCTGTAATGGGCTAAAATGACTCTGAAAAGTAAACTGTGTTTTTGTAATACCTTATGGGCTTAATCAGGCTCCCAGGTCCGAGAGGGGAGAGCGGTGATAACATGTGTTCATTGTTCATTCACAGCTGCCTCTACCTGCAATATTAAAAATGGGCAAATCTTAGTCAAGTATGCATGTATTAGGAAATGAGTGCTTCTTTTATAAGCTATTGCAGTGTTTCTCAAACTGTGGTACCCGGGGCCTCTGCAGCTTTTGTTTTGTTGATTTAGAGACAAATCTTTTATTGTACAAATTTTTGTCTTCCATTGGGTTAATCATTATATAGAACTATCTTAACCATGGGTAATGTAATTGCAGAGAGTAGGGATGCACCGATAATCAAATATCAGCACTGATACTGAAAGATCAGCTGGACCGGATCGGTTTACATGATATCGGTTCAGCAGATATCCTGGTTGACTAGCCTTTACTTGGATGAAATAAGACTAACTTCGGCCTAGAACAACGTCTCATAATGTTTGAAGTTTTGTTTATACAAAGCTGTTCAGTAGTGATTTGAAGGATAAATAACAGTCACATAACACAGTTGGTCTTTTTTTTGTAAAAAATTAACTGTTTTAAGAAAATATGTGCCATTTCTGTCCCACACTGGTATCGGTTAATATCGGGTATCAGCAGATACTTAAAGCCAAAGTATTGATATCAAAACTGAAAGAGCTGGATTGGTGCATCCGATTGTCGTCTCTGGCTAGTCTCTTTTTAGACCATGTTCCGTCCTTATTCAGGCCAGACATCATCTGGTGGTACTTGTAGATCTGGTGGTACTCATAGATCTGGTGGTACTTGTACATCTGGTGGTACTCGTAGATCTGGTGGTGGTGGTGGTACTCGTAGATCTGGTGGTACTTGTACATCTGGTGGTACTCTGTTAAGCTGGAGGACAGGTCAGAACTCTGTGGTAGTTTGCTGTTTAACTGTAGATTGCAGATTTGTTGACCTGGTTTGTGTATGTCTGTAATTACCAGGCCTATCCGTAATGAAACACATCTCAAACAACGTTCAACATCTTCTCTGTCATTGTAAATAAAACAAAGTGAAATTTTTTCACACAATCGTTTCAGAAAATGGTGCCAATATTCAACCCCAAAGACGTGATTGTTGTCAGAAGAAGGCAAGTTTACTTAACAAAAAATAAGTTTCAACACATTTTTAAATCATAAGTTTGGACATTTCATTCAAGGATGTTTCATTCAAGTTTACTAAAGTAGTCTCCCTTGGAGTTCATAGACCCCTCTCTCCATCTCAAACTATGACACTGTAGAACATGAAGGCGACCTTTTGGATTAATTAAAACTGTTTATTCCAGGTCCAATATGGCAGAGGCATTCCTGGGAGATTTAATTTAAACAAAAATAGGGTTAAAAAATTATTGCAACCAAACCTTACACTTGTTGAGACACCCAGAACACACTATAAGGGCAGACTTGCTGAAGCGTATTTCAACTGTGATCTGATCTTAATTTTAGCCCAGCAAAATTAACAGACTGAAAAGTGGTTGATGAAATGATAATCGGGTTTAAGCTCTTTCCATCGTCACATTATCACTTATAAAATTGGAGCTGGCAAGTGCCTGTTATTTACTTCGAAGGACAAACTGCAGCAGCTGCCTCCACTGCTCCTATTGTCTGTGAAAAAAACAAGCTTCATATCGATACTTTGCAGTGACATCACATTGGAGAGGGGCGCCTACCATGTATGTCTATGGATGAATGTGCAACAGTTACCATGGTAAACAATGCACACACTGCCTGATTAGTTTTCAGACAATCCAAAAACTGAAATGGACTCAAATGGATTTAAACATCAAATTTTGAGGAACCTGTGATCAATACGTGTTTTTTTTCAGCAGATTGTGTTAAAACAAAGCTCAGATTAAGCAGATTGAGCAGTGCCTCTAGTTAGCTTCACCAAAGGGGATTGTTGATGACGTCAGGTTCAAAGTATCAATACCAATTCTCATACCACATCATCAGACAGCCAGTTGGTAAAGTTTACAGTCGGGCAGCGAGCCAGCCCTCTGCCCACAACCACACGGGAAGTACCGTAATTTAGGGCTTTACAATTTGGGAAAATATCTAATTTCCGATTTTTCTGACCAGCTTTTTGATTGCAGTTAGATTTGCGACTTACGTTTTAAAAATAGGATACTGTGTTCAGATTTTAAACATGTCAGAAGCATTAACAAAAAGACAATGAATGTGTCAGTTTGTTAGTTTGTAGGTATAACTTATAAACTAACAAACTAATACAAGGCTCACATGCATTCATGGTTCAGGGTTTTACAGGGTTAAGATGTGTTTTGTGCAGAATAACAGGAGGATATTTGTTGTTTGTGGAGGAAAGTTATGGTATTTCAAAAATTTAAATAACTTGTGTCCATTTAAATTGCAACTTTCCATTATTTCCTGTACAAAACAATAAAAATCATCATCACTGCTAAATTGCAACTGTTCCGAAATGTGATTTAAAATGGGAACTTTGAACAGGATCTTATTATTAAAACATAAATCGCAATTATAATCCCAGTGCTTGTCTGAAAAAATTGCAGTTAGACATTTTCCCAGATCATTCAGCTCTAATGGCGACCTGCTGGTTCCCTTAAATTGGCTCATTTTACCCACAAAGTCTGTGTGACATAATACCCACTCCAAGTCCTGTTTGGGGTTTAAGTGTAGCTCTTTACCAGATCAATGGCTTTCTTTGTGTTGAAGTCCTTCTGGTGCATGGAGCTCCAGGGGGGCTCCGGGAGGGGGCTGACCCAGGGCCTGCTCTCTTCCGTGGGCATCAGAGTGAAAGATGCAGGCCTGGCTTGATTAGCCTGACCCTGAGAAATAGTGTCTGAATGAGAGGGATCACTCTATGGGAGTTTTAAATAGACTTGGATTAGCCTCTAGCCTCCTACTTTTTGTTTGAATGCAGGGGGGTCTGGGATTAGATATTATTCAGTCCTAGTGCAATGGTTTCTTGTTTAATGTTGAGTGTTGATACTCCATATAATCTCTCCTCCTCTCCCTTTCTTCGCCTTCCCTCTCTCCTCCCTCTCTCCCTCTCTTCACAGGACACAGAAGGAGGGCGGCAGCAGCAGAGGGACCCTACTCCTCCTAAGCCCAGACACATTTGAGGTTGCCATGTCTGTATGAACTTTCAGCTTGTCCCGCAGCGATGCACAGCCACAGCCCTCACTCGTCCTCTGGTAGGAGACATCCCAGAGGACAGGAGAGACATGTTGGGACAGAGGCGCCGGGACCACTGCACTGAGTTCTGTTACTATAGCGACCTCTCTGACAGTACCATGGAGACGGCGTGGAGGACTGGGCTGCCGTGCACTATTGTGATTGTTGTAGCACTCACCGTGCAGATTGCCAGAGGTCACAGACATGAGTTTGGCCAATCACAAGGTAAGAAGTACTACCTAAAAGAAACTACCGTATTTTCAGGACTATAAGTCGCACTTTTTTTTCATAGTTCATAGGCCGGGGGTGCGACTTATACTCAGATGCGATTTATATGGAAATATATGGGTTTTCTTTTCTATTATTATTATACTGTGGGACCTACTATATATATATATATATATTATATATATATATATATATAATACATATAAAATATATATATATACGAAAAATAACTACTACTTCAGTGGCCTCTGTCAATGAGTGTTACCATTTATGTGTCAAAATCAATTGGTACGTTTGGATTAAAAGTTCAAAAGAAGATAGTCTCTGGGATAAAGTCCAAACTGATCACATGAGAATATTGATTCAGGGTGCAGCTATGCTCAGGACCTTCCAGTAACCTTAAAGATGATGTATGGTATTAAAAATGTTAAAAAACAGATCTAGTTCATTTGAAAAATAGTTTGCAGCAGTCCAAACATATTCCTCACTTTCTAACGCGTTCCAAGCATCCTTATTTTGACAGTGATGAGGTTATTTAAGTCCTGCTCACAACTTTCAGAGACCAGAGCAAAGTTTTGCTGTCATGGGTAATACTAAAAAACTGAAGTAGCATGCCAAAAGCACTGCAGCTTATTTCCTGGTTTGCAGGCGATACAATTCTTTATAATTAGATGCAGACAGCAGACAACGGTCTCATTTTAATCTCAAAAGCTGCTTATGCAATATAGCTGTCTTATGGCCACATTACAATAATAATGCATTACTAGCCTGCGTGCTTTTCAGACAGTTAAAAGGGAGTATTGACTGGGTATTAATTGATTAGCATATTTTGATCACCATCTTACGTTTCCTATATTCGCCAAAAAATAACATACTAACATGTTACATATAGTTTCAGTTTGTTTTTGATGAAAGTCCCCCCCTCCCTTTGCTCTCCGCACTTAGGTTACTCTCCCCTTCACTGTGACATCAACACACACGGATGCACATCACATCTGGTTTGTGAAGCTGTAGGTATTTTTATATTCATGCTTTTGTATATTTATGAAGCAATTGCTGTGCAGGAGCAGGCCTGAAGCAATGGGACAGAATTGTACTTCTAACCCCACCGAGGATTTGAATAGGGCATGTTTTAATGACTCAAACATGCATGGATGAACATTTAAAACCTCTTCAGGCATATTTTTGATGAGGGACAACATTATAACATGGTAGCAAGCTCCAATAAGTTGATTTTGAATAATACCCTGTCTTTTAAAGTGTGAGTGAGCAGTGAGAATCCCACCACAATGCTGGTACTGCCACAGCTTCCCTGGTAGTAGAGCTGGTCACAGAAGCCAGAATAACAATCTTTGCACTGACCTGTCCCATACCCACCATGTCTCACTCACACACTGCACATGAACATTTATATGGTACCGGAGATGCAGTGTAGTGACATTCTATCCGGGCTCTGTCTTCTGTCTTCATCTGAACTTGACCTCATACAATAATCATGTTTATCAGCCACGTCCGGCACTCTCTGTCCACGCACACTGAACCGGAAGCAGGGCAAAATCCCTCAAAGCACAGGCCATACACAAAATACCCCAGAATGTCCCTGTGTAGTCACCCAGAAGCAAGCCTGTCATTGTCTATTCTAAACTTAACCTTTGAACTCCTTACAGTCACTTGTCTCTTATAGTCGACCCGGGAGCTTCCTTTAAACACCAGTCTTTAGGGGCAGATGTGGAGGAGCTGTAGGACAGACTCTAATGAAAGACTGTCCTCTGCGGTTCCTGCACAATGTATCAGAATTTAAAATTGCATTGTGAGTTGGCGGAATTATCAGATTGAAAAAGACCTGCCAGTTTATTTGGAAAAAAATATCCAGTATTTTTATAGAGAAAGACTTTGGTTGAAGCTTAGAGCTCTGCAATCATGTGGGATGTTGCATGGAGATTCTTGTGTTAGTTTTCGAGTTCATGTTCAGTCTTCTCAAAGGAACTATGTCCTCTGAACAAAATCTTATTTTTAAACATATATTGTAATAATGGCAGTACTTGTTACAGAAAAAAAAAAATAAATGTTGAATTGCTATGTATTGCCTTGCATATCTCAGTTGTAGCCATCACGGGTCCCAACATACAAGGAAGAACATGTGTACATCAAATACAGCTCTCAACTGGTAGCCACTTGTAATCCTCATTACTTCTGAATTTACACAAGGCATGGGCATTATGTTACATTTATTTATGTTATCATTTGTATTTTGGTTCTCAAGACCGTTATCCACTCAGATCCAGGCAGACTGAAGCCTGACCTGAGTCTCTTTGGGGTGGACAGTTTCAGTGCTGAAAGTCCAGTGGGGTCTAAATCTGAAAGGACTCTCTCTGAATCTGAATCCTCACTACCGAAACCCCAGCACCTGTAGCCAATCATTACTCAGTGCTAGCCTTTGACGCCTTTGCACAGCTCAGTTGATAGAATTTTGGAGGGTTCTGAGCTTTCACATGAGGTATGGAGAAAAAACCTGTATGTGTACCCTATCTGCAGGTCAAGCAATAGCACTGAGGTCTAAAAACTGTAAGAGTGTGCAGGCTACAGTTCTTTTAAACATCTCTTAGGTGTAAAGTTGCCAGAGCGCTCTGGAGGAAAGCAGGACAAGGAGGGGGCTCTGAGTCGGAGCTCTGAGACCTGAGGCTGAGGGAGGGAGGTTTTTCCAGCAAGAGTGCTTCCTTCCAATGTTTTCATTCAGTGATAACAAAAAAAAGGGTGATGCAGGGTTATGATGGGGACTCTCCATTTATCAGAGCGGTTTCAGGGGATGTGTAGAGGGGGTGTAGCGTTTAAATTTAGCATGTCTGCTTTCTGGGGTGGTAATATGTTTTGACAAGCGGTTTATAATGTAGGTTTATGCTCTTGGCAAAGATATGGGCAAAAAATAGGTCAGTGGGAAGTGTTTTTTAAGGCTCCTGCTGTATCCTCTGGCTTTAACTCTGCAGGAGATGTTGGGTTTCTTTGTACATTGATACTGTTTTGAATGTTATTGCAGGTTTAATTATTATGTTGTCTTAGATAGAAGGGAGCCGTTCGAAATGGTATTGTCGATGTGAAGCAGCTGAAGTGGTTTTAAATGTGCTGATTTTAAAAAATCACTTGAATTTTGAACTTAGAAACTTGTGACACCATCAGGGTGAAAGGGATCGGACATTTCTTTTTCTGCTACAGTTGGTTTCTGTTTCTTCTTCTCTTGTTGTGAGGTGTCTGAACAACCCTGAAAATATGGAAAGCAATAATTATATTACGCTGTAACTAGTAACGTTTCTGGTGGGTCTTTTATTTCATGTTTCTTTTAATTACTTTTTCACAAAATTATTCAGTCTCACTCAAAACAAGTCTCAAGCATGTGTAGATATAACAAAAAAAAA